>LR738712.1:242189276-242205987 GCA_902687465.1 Secale cereale
AGGCCGCTGCATGTAGCTCCCGCTTGCGCAGGGTCCGACTACTTTGGGTCTACTAGCAAAATGCCCGTGCATTACCAAGATGCATTTATTTTACAAAAAATCTGTTGTGAATGACGCGTGCGGGAGTAATCTCATGTGTAGATCCTCTCCGACACTGACCTCCGCAAGCACGTCGACGACGTCGTCCGTGTCCCAACAACTCAGACTAAGCAGAGTGAGGAGACGAAAAAGAGGAGAGATAGGGTGAGGAGGTGTGAAGCGTGGTGGTGGTCGGACAGAGTGGTGGTGGTCGGACAGAGCAGAGGCATGAGGATGGATGACACCAGCAGCGGCCACCATGCGAGATTGTTCTAGAGGGATGATCGAGGGAAGGCCTTATATGTAAATGTGGAGAGAGATGCGGGTATCTTTTTGCAAATTTGCCATAGTTTGCTTTATATCCGTTAGATATAGATCTGATGGTCTATATTGCAGGATGGCAGGCACACCATTATCGCCAACTCGGTTTTTTATAAGAGTAGAGAAAATGTGGAGAGAGATGCGGGTATCTTTTTGCAAATTTGCCATGGTTTGCTTTATATCCATCAGATATAGATCTGATGGTCTATAACTCTATATTGCAGGATGGCAGGCACACCATCTCACCAACTCGGTTTTTTATAAGAGTAGAGAAAATGTGGAGAGAGATGCGAGTATCTTTTTGCAAATTTGCCATAGTTTGCTTTATATCCCTCAGATATAGATCTGATGGTCTATATTGCAGGATGGCAGGCACACCATCATCACCAACTCGGTTTTTTTATAAGAAGTAGAGAAAATGTGGAGAGAGATGCAGGTATCTTTTTGCAAATTTGCCATAGCTTGCTTTATATCCGTCAGATATAGATCTGACAGTCTATATTGTAGGATGACGAACCAAACTAAACATGCCAAGCCTCCTTTAACTACTCCCATGCCAAAATCGCGCTCCAGAAAGTCACACGCGAGTTGTAAGTACTAGAGTTGACCGTCACTGATGAGGTGGTAGGCTGTCCGTGCATTGTCCATAAAAAAACTGCTCACACCTATTGAGCCAACCAAAGAGTATCGACTGAGCCATCATACGTCAGGAAGTCAAGCTTGTGGAAGTAGGGCACGCCAGAACCCAAACATGAGCCAAGGTGAGGACTAGGCGGTGGTGGAAGGGAAGTGATGAGCGGGGTGGATGCACAAATGGGTTATGGAGGGGGACCGGGGGGGCGTAACAACGTATGATGTCGGTTGGCAGGTCGAGGCGAGAAGGCGGCTGCTATAAGGTAGGAGGGATTTAGAGTGGGATTTGAGCTATACGGTGGAGTGCGAAATGGCCCAGATTGACGTTAGGGGGCAGCTGTGGCGAGTAAGGAGATGGCTGGAGGTGGTCAAAGAAGGGTGGCTGCTGGTGATGGTTGTTAGGAGCCATCACAGGGTTGTGTTGCACCGGCAGATAGGCAGTGGAAGGCAGGAAAGCGAGGTGGTGGGATGGACAATCAGCTGCTAGGTGGAGGCCAGCCGACGGCTGTGGTGGCGATTCCCCTGCTATAGAATGGGCACCGGGGGCACTGCTGGTGAGGGAAAGCACCTGGGGAACGTCATCACCGGGCGGAGGGCCTGGGATGCGGAGTTGGCATCGTGGGCGGCTGTTGCAGCCACGGAATCTGGTGGTGGGGGCAGGGCCAGCAAGAGTTCCTCAAGCACCCTCAAGCGCTGCACCAGCTAGGCGAGGAACGCCTGGTCATCCGCTCATGTGAAGGCCTCCAGATTCCTTCATGATGATCTTCATCTGCTCCATGGTCTTGATCTTTGACACAAAACTGAAAGAACCTACTACTGACATAACCCTAATTATTGAAAAACAGATAAAAGTAAATGACAATATTCGTCTCTGCTTTATTGAGAGGGGTCAGCCCTTTATATAGTAGACAAGACCTGACCGACAAGCTGGACTAAATCTACTCGAACTCTAATAAGATCTCTAAACTAACCAGACTCCTTCCTAACGAACTTGTTTAATCAACTAGGGGCCAGTTCTGTTGGGGCTTATGTGTGGCGGCCAAAATAAGCTGCCCCCTACCCAGCTTATTTTGGTAACCCAACCTAAAATAAACTGCCAGAATAAGCTGGGTAGGGGCAGCTTATTTTGACAGCCACCCATAAGCCCCAAAAGAACCTGTAACTCAATTGAAGGACAAGGCTAGCCAACATAACACTGGGTCAGCAAGAATCAAGTGAATGCTACATAACTTTGTCATGCTAACAAATAAAACAAAGCCATCGTTGAACATATGCTCAGATCTTTATAATTAACTTGTCGAGGGTAAAATGAACCAAATAATTTCACTTGCTCTTGTAGGCTCTACCTCGTGCTAGCTAGAAGTTCTTGCCTAGCTAGGCATCATCAACAAAATATCTGAAACACACCCTTGGTCTCAATTACTTAACCCTACAAGGAAATAAACCCGAATAAAACCTCATCCGTGTAAAATTATCTTCGTCTATTGAATGATACACAAATCTCATGTATTCTTGGCAAAACTGTTCTTCTCCCTAACTCTCAATTCACACAGAGGCAGCGAATTCCACCAGAAGTGTAACTTAGCATACCACAGTCTACTACTCCCTCCGTCCCATAATATAAGAGACAAAAACGCTCTTATATTATGGGACGGAGGGAGTACGAGTTTATCATGTCTGGGTGCAGTCAGAGTGCCTAAAGTATGTAATTTGACAAGTGAATCTCATAACCAAACCTATTGGAACAAGTCATGACAATGTATTCTAGAGAAAGTTAATGGAGTTCATGCTAGCTGACTGGTCATAGCTTACAGAAAATCCCAGAAACAGTTATCCCATGAAAACTTGGATGAGGGGGATGGAAAGAAAGCAACTTGTTCCAATTAACAAATACTTGCACAAATTTACAAACTATACCCAAGATTATCGTTATTCTCATCTGTAAGCACAAAAATTCACATGATACTTTTGATACTAGCTTGGGAGGGTAGCGAAGCATCTAAGTATCTAACAAATACATATCCTAGTTAGCCAGTTTAAGTTGTCAAGTTCAGACACGTGTATATCCATGTATATTCAGCTACCATCAAGTGGCCAGGAATAAGAAAACGAGAAGCAACTAATTGAGTAAATTGTGGTACTAGAAGACCACAAAAGTCATTAGAGAAATACCATTGATTTGCTAGCGTTGGCCGTATGAATGCATAGTAGTGACCACCATGTACTCCTCCACTATGAACAAGAACGCTGAGAAAGCAAATAAACAAGATTAGTACAGAAGGAAGATGTAGCAAGGAATTCATGATAACTACTCCCTCCGTTCCCAAATATTTGTCTTTCTAGAGATTTCAACAAGTGACTACATACGGAGCAAAATGAGTGAATCTACACTAAAATATGTCTACATACATCCGTAGGTTGTAGTCCATTTGAAATGTCTAAAAAGACTTATATTTAGGAACGGAGGGAGTATTTGCACACTAGTATTAGACACAAAAGGTTGGTCTGCAAGAAACTGGTTTATACAAATAAATCAACGGGTTGTTTGGATCCCAAGTATTGTCCAAACCAGATTTTCTTAAGATTGTTAAGATCCTGTCTGGTTAGGAACACAATTTAACTAAATTCGCTTTTACCAGGACTGAACTTGTTGGCTCTGTAAAAAAGAACCACCGCCTGGTTTCCAAGAAAACACCATGCCCAGTAACTAGTACTCCCTCCGATCCATATTACTTGACGCTCAAACGGATGTATCTAGCATTGAAATACGTGTCTAGATATATCCGTCTGAGCGACAAGTAATGTGGATCAGAGGGAGTAATTACTTAAATTCGTATTTGTAAAGCTTGCACAAACACATTTTGACAAACATTACTAACAAATGTGAAATTCATATGACAAGGAGATCTTTTTTTTTATGCCTGGCAAATTCTCAGGAGGCACTTCAGTGGACAGATTCTTATAGTTCACTAAGTATGAATAATCGTTCAGGAACACTCTTCCGTCATATATAACAAAACATTTGCCTCCGTTCAAGTCCCTGTGCACTAAAGCATAGCAACTAATAACCTATGCTCATGAATAGGTTCTAGATGAAAGGAACAGATATTACTGTTACAATGTCTTTTGTAATGTTAGTCCCCAGACTACTATATTAAACAATTGGGAACCTGTGATAGACAAATTACTCAACTTCAACTTCAAACAATCCAGAGTTCAACTGAATGCATAACATTAAAGTAATCACCTGTGGAGAGTATAAAGGTTTCTTATACTTCTATCTGCATCTGGAGCAAGATACTTGCCATCATCTCTATCCAGATCAAGTTGCAAAGGAAACTCGTAGCGGTCATTAATCTGCAAAAGCAGGCATGACAAGCTCATAACTGGAAAGTTAATCTTTTAACATGTGGAAGAAGATAATAGCTAGTCAGCTGTATATTTTCTTTATTCTCAAGTGAATCAAGACTCAAGAGCATCTTAATGTTTAATATCTCCAAAGTTAAATTTAAGTAATGTCTTCTTGAATTAGCATTGTGCTAGCTTCTTCTCAATCAGGTCTAAAAAGGGAAATGAAAGGAAATGTGAAATCTATTTTCTCATATGTCAGCGAACAGGTACTATACAAATTGCATAGAAACCAGTCACACAGAAACAAAATTCCTTTCCTTTGTGGTTGTTGGATTCATGTGTATCTTGTGTTGATCTTATGGTATGAGGAGTATCTTCGTGTTCATCTTGTCCAATAGTGTTTTCCCCATGTGTTCATGTTCTTCGCGATTTTCCATAAATCCACCTCCAATCATGAAGATCCGGCCAGACCTTAGGGTTTGCCCTACATCATTTGGTATCATGAGCAAGGTTGCCACGATTTGGAGCCCCTACCCCTCACTTCTTTAGCCTAATTCTGTTTTGTTCTTGCCTAATTCGAAAATCCCCACCAAAATTAGCCATACCCGATTTTGACTGATTTGTCATTTCTAGCGAGTTTTTGTTGGATTTGATCCACAGATCCGATGTGCTCGCCAACAACCACGATCCATTCATCCTTTTGACACTAACACTAGAAGCAAGGCCGGTCTTCTCCGATTTTGTTAAGGTAGAGGTGTCGACGAGCTATATCATTCTGTCACACAAACTTTACCTTCCTTGCCATTACTCTTGTGAGCCCTCCGTTCTTTGCAGATACCTTTGAACCTATTGGGAGTAGTTATCCGAGTGTTGCCGGGCCTCGTAAACTTGAGCACCTTAGTGATTTTGTGAGTATCCTAGCGTGTGTATAGTTATGATGTGCATCATCTTCTGGTATTGTCTTGCATATTTGTTTGTCTTGTAGGAATGGTGCCAAGTTCTCGAATCTTGCCCTATCGCGCTACCAAGCTAGCATCTCTCCTTGAGGCAGCATCTCTCCTGGAGTTTGTGCAACACGAGCTTAGTCTTCGTTAGGGCAATTTTGTATGCTCATTTTCTTGGTTCCACAAGCCCGATTATCTTTGTGTGTGATTTTCTTTTATTGCTATCTATCCTTTGTGAGCACTAGGATAACATTTGGAGTTCATTGTGGTTTGCTTCCAACTTCTACAACATCTTGAACTTCAATTTGCTTGATTCCGTGCTACTAATCCCTATCGGGCTCCACTATAAGCCATATGTGTAGGTGCGAGGTTGGACAAGGCTCATTAGCAAGTGCATTCATTTCATAATGTCAATTGTGAGATCGCTTGATCCTTTACCAACATCCGAAAGAAGTAACTTTGGTATTGTTCAATCCCTTCTCTACTCACACCGAGCTCGAGTGTCAATACGGATAGAAAAGGCACATCACATCCGGTGGGACTACATCACACCGAAGCCTAAACAAGGATCACTTCGATGCCAAGTGGGATTACATCGTCGCCAAGATGGACGCACAAATAGCTCATCAAAAACATGCTCAACAAACGCAAGTCGTCTTCATCTCCAAGATCATCTTCAAGACGACGATGTAGTGCACATGCTTCCAAACTACCATCTTCAAGATCACACCGTCATCGACACCATTGGACAAGAAGAAGCTCCGTTGACTACATCAACTCGACCACCAACTATAAGGAAGAGTAACCACTCCATCTTCGGAGGCACCCCAAGTGAGATGGACACTCCCATCATTGGAGCATCCAACCTGTCAAAATGTCCGACACCAGTCAGAGTATCCAACTTGCGCCCGCACGCACGGATTTGGGCCCAGCCCATGTATCTCTCTCCTCCCACCTACCTCTTCATGGCTAGAACTATATATACCTTTCGCGACCTCAACTCTAGGGTGAACAAAGCATCTAGACTAAACTTGATAGAGCTTTGCTCATCTACCCCCTCCATTGATCAAGACCTACTAACGGAGAACCTTGCATTGTTGTGAAGAGTGAAGACCCCCTAAGGGAGAAGAATCCCTTTGGATTAGCAAGACCTCCACATCCTTTGGATTGGGGAAGATCTAATCGCCTCTCAAGACCCATCTCTCCTGGAGATTTGGATAAACTACCTAGTTATTTCCTTTGTTGTTGTGGATTCATGTGTATCTTGTATTGACTTTATGAGCAGTATCTTGGTGTGGATCTTGTCCGATAGTGTTTTCCTCTTGTGTTTTCCCCATGTGTTCTTCGTGTTCTTCATGATTTTCCACAAATTCACCTCCAATCGTGAAGATTGAGCCACCTTAGGGTTTGCCCTACATCACCTAGCATGCACCTAAGAGCGTGTCAGTCATCGTCTCGAACACCTGCCCGCCGATCAAAGGGATGCGACCGACTAGTTGTTGCATGGACATGGCCGGTTGTGTACAAGGCTTCCGTGTGGGCTTCACGCCGAGGATAACTCACAATAGGTTGATGACCTAGCAACTTTTCTATACATCCTCTGCATGCAAGATAGCTTTTCAGGGTAGCTTTTCAGGGTCTCAAACCTGGAGCATTACCAAAACCTTGGAATTAATTAATGAGGTGCATTATAAGTCACTTTGTGCATTCGATTTATTCAGTTTACATGGTTCGGTTTTTCGGTTTGTACAGTATTAAGACTTCGGTAAATATGGTATGAAATTAAAATACGGTTCGATTTCGGTATATACCAAATTATTTCGGTATGGTTTCGGTATATACCATAAAAATCAATGTTGACGCGAATTTGAAAATGACGTAATAATAATTTACATATTTATAACTCAAAACACATAGTATTTTACACAAATAGTATATAACTACATATATAAGTATATATGCATGCATTGATTCATCTGTTGATGGTTATGGACGTGCTTAGCATTTTAAAAAGAGACAAATAACCATGTTACAAGAAAAATTTACGTGCTTAGTAGTGAATTTGACTCATGTACAAGAAAAATGACAACTTGTATGGCTGATCATCTCAAGAAATATAAAAAAAAAATACTTCGGTTTAATTGGTTAACCGTTTGGTTTTTTGGTATATACCATAAAAAATAAAAGTTCAAAACGGTATAAAAAGTTCATACCATACCGAAACCAGAAACCATAAAAACCGTAAAATTGGTTCGGTTCGGTTTATTTTCGGTATGGTTTTTCGGTTCGGTTTTCAATTGCAGGGAGTGAATTATAAAGAGTGCTTGACGACCTCCACTTGCACAATGATGTCAAGGTACTACAAGCTATGCATGAGTCTACAGATTTCCTCTCTTTGTTTTGGATTTACTTAACCCACCAGTTGATTCGAATCCATATCAGCAAGATCCCTAAACAAAGAACCAACCTCGTGACATCAATTGGCGAAAATTGGATGTCGTGGCGGCACCATACACACCACTTGCAGATACTCTTTCTCCCTCCAATGACCTCAATGGTGTCCGGTCGTAGAACAGTTGTTCTCTCACTAAAGACCTTTCCATCTCTAATTTTCTTTAGATTTTGTTCAACAAAGCCTTTAGTCCCAAACAAGTTGGGTAGGCTCGAGCTGAAACCCACATCTCTAAACCAAATCACAATTCTAGCACATGGATGGCTAACATCCACGCACCCCTATCCACGGTTAGTTCTTTGGTGGCATTCCAGTCCTTCAGATCTCTCCTTAGAGCATCTCCAACTGAAGATGCAGATGCAAAAATAACTAACTTTTGCATCTCCGAGGCCCAAAAACACTTCTCCAGCAGATGATGTAGATGCAAAAAAAAAATACATCTCCGCCTCCTGGAGATGTAAACTACAACACTTCGAGCTGCAAATGTACATCTCCACCTACAGGAGATGTAAAACTGGCAGCCGCACGCCAACCGCACAATCGCCTTCAGTTTTGTTCCGCCCACCCGCTCACCTGCTGCTCGCCTCCGCCGCCGACAATTTCTAGACGGAAACTTTGTCACCGCTGCCCGTCCGTCCACCCCGACCCCGCCGCGACCCCACTCCGCCGCGACCCCACTGGCTATCCCCGCCGCCCGCCACGCCGTCGCAGCCATCGATTTGTGTCCGTCCCGCCACAGTTCCGCCGCCACATCACTTGCCCACCACACCACGCCGCCTCTGCCTCGCTGCCAGATCCGACCGCCCCACCGCACCCGCCACGCCGCCGCGTGATTTGAGCTCCCCCTCCCCCCACGCCGCCGTCGTCGGATTCGAGCCGCACACCTGTCGCCGCCGCTTTTCTGGCGCCAAACTCAACCTTCTCGCGCCGCACGACTGTCGCCCCGCCACGACCAATCCGCCATTCAATTCGCAGCCCCACCGCCGCACTCGACCTCACTGACTCTCGTCGTTCAACCGTCGGCGCACCTGCTGCCGCCGCTCGGTCCACCCGGTCCACCGGCGCTCCTCCCGGCTCTCGGCGCTCGGCCGCCGGCGCTCATGCCGAATAGCTTTACATCTTCATTTGCATCATATATTGGATTTGGACGTTTACATCTCCAATATACATCATTTGATGGAGTTGCCCCTTTTTGGAGATGTAAAAGGCACTTTTTTTAGATGTAAATTTTTGTATCTCCTGTTTTACATCTCCAAATTTGCATCTTCTATTGGAGATGCTCTTACAGACTCCTCCCATGTCAAGTTTGGTCTACCCGTCCTCTCTTGAGATTATCAGCGCGCTTTAATGCACTGGTGCTTGTGGAGGCCTGCGTTGTATATGCCCAAACCATCTCACACAGTGTTGGACAAGCTTCTCTTCCATCGGTACTACCCCAACTCTGCAATTCAGAATTGAATTGATTCTATCCTTGATGTATTTGCAATTCAATCCGAATCAATATATCCAAAAGTTTTTATCTCCCCCACCTCCCGAGTTCAAAAACCTCATTTCGATTGAGAGATAGTAGAATATCATCTTTCCGAACCCGATCATTCCTCGTGTGGCCACACATACATCTCAACATGCACATCTCTGTTATACTTGACTGTTGAACATGCCGCATTTTAGTAGACCAACACTCGAAGTCATACAACATTCTGGGTCAATCATCGTCCTATAGAACCTACCGTTTAGCTTTTATGGCACTCTATTGTCACAGATAACGCATGAAGCTTGGCGCCACTTCATCCATCTGGCTTTGATTTGATAGCTCGCATCTTCATCCATATCACCATCCTTCCACAACATGACCCCAAATATCACCTTCCCATCAAGGCTAACATCCTCCTCTTCATGCCTAGTAGTACTGAAACCGCACCTCGTGTACTTAGTTTTAGTTCTATACTAAGCCTAAAACCTTCTGATTTCCAAAGTTTGTTCTCATAGCTCTAGTCTCTATTAACCCCCATCCGACTACCAACGACTAGCACCGCATCATCCGCAAAGAGCATACACCATGGCATATCTCCTTGTATATCCCTTGTGGCCTCATCCGTCACCAAAGCAAAAAGACAAGGGCGCAAAGCTAACCCTTGCTGCAGTCCTATTTTAATCAGAAAGTCATCAGTGTCACCATCACTTGTTCGAACACTTATCACAACATTATCGTACATGTCCTTGATGAGGGCAATGTAGTTTGTTGGGACTTTGTGTTTCTCCTAGGCACACCACATGACATCCTACGATATCTTATCGTAGGCCTTCTCCAATTAAATGAACACCATATGAAGGTCCTTCCTTTGCGCCATGTATCTCTCCATAAGTTGTCCTACCAAGAAAATGGCTTCCATGGTCGGTCTCTCAGGCATGAAAACAAATTGATTTTTGGTCACACTTGTTGTTCTTCTTAAGCAGTACTCAATGACTCTCGCCCATAGCTTCATTGTATGGCTATCAGCTTAATTCCACGGTAACTAGTACAACTTCGAATATTCCCCTTGTTCTTAAAGATTGGTAAAATATACTCCATCTCCATTCTTCTGGCATCTTGTTTGCCTGGAAATTGAGGTTGAAAAGCTTTGTATCTATCCAATAAATTTCTGTTAACCACACAACGCAATGGTTCAATAAGATTCACCCTAAAGTTAGTACAAACTTGAGTCACTTATTTTGGGACGGAGGGAGTACAATGCAATGGTTCAATAAGATTCACGAATGGTCTACTTCACTCAAGTATAGATTGTGTGTTTTAAACAACAAAAACAACAACAAAACCTTTAGCCCCAAACAAGTTGGGGTAGGCTAGAGCTGAAACCCATAAGATCTCGCCACCAACTCATGGCTCTGACACATGTATAGCTAGCTTCCACGCACCCCTGTTCATGGCCAGTTCTTTGATGATACTAGATGGTTCCCCGCGCGTTGTTGCGGAAACACTAAAAGACATGTAGCTACGGAATATTATTACTGTATCCTAACATTTATTTTGGTAAGTTTGCAACTTAAGGGTTTGCGAAATTTTTGAAATAAATTAAATTAATTTTTCTAATAAAAAACATCTCAAGTTAATTATCAGATTAATATCTGGTATTCCGTTTTTTCATTTCAATAAATTCATCTCCCGGAAAGTCTTAAAGCACTGTAGAGTTTTTCAAGAAAAGATGTTTTAGTATTTATGTATAGAAGACACACCAGCCAATACTTGTATGCATGTATTGCCTTCTTCAACTAACGGGAATGGATGTGGTGCATGGCTGAAAAATAGTGCTAGTGGATGCTGACATGGCAAGCTTGATGAGGTGGAAGGCTGCATGTTGAGAGAATTACTTGTAGTGGGGATTAACTATTTAAGAATAGTAGATTGCAGTCCTTCAAATCTCTCTTTACGGACTCCTCCAATGTCAGGTTTGATCTACCCCGACCTCTCTTAACGTTATCAGCACGCTTTAGGCGTCCGCTGTGCACTGAAGCTTCTGAAAGCCTGCACTGAATAAGCCCAAACCATTTGAGACGATGTTGGACAAGCTTCTCTTCAATTGGTGCTACTCCAACTCTATCCCGTATATCGTCATTCTAAACCCAATCCTTCCTTGTACGGCCACACATCCATTCGCAACATGCGCATCTCCACTACACCTACTGTTAAACATGTCGCCTTTTAGTCGGCCAACACTCAGCACCATACAACTTTGCGGATCGAATCATCCTCCGATAGAACCTGCCTTTTAGCTTTTATGGCACTCTCTTGTCACAAAGAACACCAGAAGTTTGGCGCCACTTCATCCATCCAGCTTTGAGTCGATGGCTCACATCTTCATCGATATCACCATCCTTCTAAAGCATTGAACCCAAATATCGAAAGGTGTCCTTCTAAGGTACCACCTGCCCATTAAGGCTAACCTCCTTCTGGTGTCTAGGAGTTCTGAAACCACACCTCATGTACTTGGTTTTAGTTCTACTAAGCCTAAAACCTTTCTATTAAACCCCATCCGACCATCATCGATTAGCACCACATCATCCACAAAGAGCATACACCATTGGATATCTACTTGTATATTCCTTGTGACCTCATCGTGCAGTCCAATTTTAATAGGGAAGTGACGCCATCACTTGTTCGAACACTTTTCACAACCTTATCGTACATATCCTTGATGAGGGTAATGTACTTTGTTGGGACTTTATGTTTCTCCAAGGCCCACCACATGACATATTGTTTCATCAATTTTTTCAAACGGATATATGCAGCATCCATAAGACAAATTGAAGGAGACACAAGCAGCAGCCAATTATAAGAGGAAGTTTTTCCCAAATACTTCCATGGTAACGTTTTAATTTTTGCTTGATATACAAAACTCTGACAACCTCCCTTTGGTATTTAGTGCGGTGTTTAGACAAGAAATTTGGAGGAGGTGGAAATAAACTGGTTAGGTTATTTAGGGGCTTTAAATAATGTGTCTATGACACTCAAGTATCCAACCTGCCAATTGTACCTCTGATTTTAGGGGCACCTACAGGTTGAGGTTAGCATGACTAGGTCTGGCAATTTTGTCCTCTGCAATTTGTTTTTGGTATAACCTTCATACCTAATGGAGACTAAGGAAGGTGGTAAAAAAGGTTCTTAACTCAGAAAAGTGTTTAACCACTGCCAAGATGTACATGGAAAATGTCAACAGTTGAGACATTTATTTATTTGTTGTTATACATCCGTTGTAAAAATATGATATGTGCATAATCTAAATGATCATGTTCAAATTTTCTTTCAATCGTGTTTGTAGTATATTTGTTAAGCTGTTATTCTTATAGAAAAATGGTTGCTCAACTTTTCGTTGCAATGCGTGGGGTATCCACTAGTATATGTGAGTTACCAAGCCAAGCTCGAGATCGAAGTCAGTATAGTTTCAAGCTCAAGATGAGTTGACCTGGCCTAGCTCAGACGCTGCACAATGGCAGCCCTGTGTATAAGTAGCTCCAAAGTATTTAGTACAGCAATAGGGTGAACACACATGCATACATACATAAATAATTTAATGCAAGATTACAACAACAACCAAGCCTTTAGTCCCAAACAAGTTGGGCTAGGCTAATTTAATGCAAGATTGTTGAGGAATAATAGAGGTAAAAGAAGAAGAAAAAACAGAAGTCAATTATGTTTTGACTACTTCTAGATACTTCTACTCCTTTGTCTAGTATTTGCTTTTGTTTTCTTAGCCCTGGCTATCGTTTTCTAGAGTCTTCCAGCTATGAGTAGAATGTTAAATCTCACGTAATGTTTTCTAGAGTGTTCTAGCTATAAGTAGAAGTTGAGATGTGAAGGCTTCCAAAGCCCTATAAATAGAGGTCCACACCTCTAGTTTGTAACTCAGCCTATGTACCCATTACCTTTAATAGAACTATGTGTTCTTGTCTAAGATCTTGGACTAGATCTTGTGCTTTGGGAGTTTTTTATTGACCTGCTGCCATATCGGACTATATTAACCTCTAAAGGGATATCTAGCGCACCAAGTTGAAGTAGTTCTTTCGACACTTGTGATGTACACTTTCTAGCAACAAAGGTGGAGGAGCTGCTCCACAACCTTGTGCTGCTTAAAAGATAATGTGTTCATGGAAACAATTGTTGATTCTTATGGTTCCAGTATTCCATAAAAATGTCCAAATCACATCATTTGTTACTTTCACAAAGCAGGTATTACGTACATAAATAATGTAAGGAATATGCAACCGCTTCAATACAATACGTAGAAAACTATAGAAGTAAAAGAATAGATAAAAGAATCAGCAAGGTATGACAGTCCCAACCTTAACCATGGTATCTCTCATATAATCGTACTCAAAACGCTTCAACTGAAGTTGCAAAACAGGGGGGAAATCGAGGAAGAGAACACCCTTTTTTGCATCCTGAAATATTAAGATTGAAATCCAGTCACCAAGACAATACCAAAATAGATTAGAAGAGAAACTGCATTTCTCAAGCTAATGGAAGGCACCCCCGTGCTGATAAATACTCCCTCTGTTCCCAAATATAGGTCTTTTTAGATATTCCAACAAGTGACTACATACGGAGCAGAATGAGTATATCTACACTCTAAAATATGTCTACATACATCCGTATGTTGCAGTCCATTTGAAATGTCTAAAGAAGACTTATATTTAGGAACGGAGGGAGTAGATGACGTTTTAGACATGCGAAGTGTCTCAAACATGAGATTGTGACTGTTTCTTTTAATGTGAATATGTTAACAAAATTCAATAAAAAAATGTGAACATATTTTATGAAAAATATAGTTACTATTAAAATGCATTCTTTCCAAAACATCATCTATTTCTGACCAGAGGTTGTGTATGGTGTGCAGATTCACATGACACAGTTCCAATCAAGATCTTCATAAAAGCACCAATTCAAGTTTCAGATTACAGCTTAGTGGAAAGAAGAATATGTGGTGTGTGTACCTGTAAACCATGAATCTCTGCATGATACTTGTTATCGCCCTCGAGACGCTCAACCTCAACATATTTCTCGAACGATGCATACACGTCACAACAACCTTTAACATCAAGTTGAAGGTCTGCAAGGAAATAATATAGCATTATCTCAGCTATAAAGATTGAAACACAGCTAATGGGATGGTACCAAGATAATGTGTAGTTACGTACCATAAAAGGACTCCTTCCTGTTAGATTTATAGTCCACGTTTATACACTCAATATAATTAATGTGGTGACCTTCAAATAATTGCTCGATTGTTCCTTCTACAACAGTTCCCTAGGGAGAAAGCTAAGTTAATAGAAGCCCGTGTGCTCCATATAGGAACTGTACAACAATTCATTACCTTCATCTTATCTTCAAGTTTCTCACAGAGAACCCTGTTGAGCTCTTGTACATCATGCTGCATGAAGGAATCATATGTGTCCCATCCAAAAGATTTCGTCAACTCTTTTGTAGCTACACTGTTGTCACTGTACTGGAGCTTATAGAAAAGGCTCTGCAGCGCCAAGGGAATACTTCCAGATGGCATGTCGTTTTCAGTGGTTGGCATATGATACACAGCCTGCGAGAAAACCTCAGTTAGTCGACTGGTACAGAAAACAATAAGGCCTAGAACGTTACAACGCATAAACCAGACCTTTCTGAAGTATGGTATGTGGTACAATGTTTGTAGAAGAGAGTTCATATAACAGGTCGCTCCTTGGTTTTTCAAACCAACATAACCTGTTTCCTTTTTTGAGTCATATGTCCAATAGTCAACCATTTTGCGGACAGCAACCTCTGCCTCCACAACAATAGTATCATTCACAAGGTAACCTCTACTTGGATCATATAGCTCGCTCAAAGGCATAAAAGAAGTGAAACCCCAATCACTCTCACGTGCACTAAATTGATGTTGAGTATCTGCCAGACAGAGAAGAATAGTGCATTAGAGATGCATTTATACTATAGAACCTATACATTGGCAAACAGAAAGAATGCTCTTCTTTCTGTTCAAGCAGCAGTACTCAGAATCAGTAGATCAAGTTCCAATATCCTTCCTGATTACTCCCTCCGTTCCAAAATATAAAGTGCATTAGTTTTTCCAAAAGTCAAACATGCATGTTATAGAAAAGGTATCAATATCTGCGGTCCATCACAAAAGCATTTTCATGTTTTATTTATTTTGTATTGTGAATGTTGATATTTTCCTTTATATTTTTTGTCAAACATATATAAGTTTGACTTGCATGATAACTGATGCACCTTATATTCAGCTATGAAGATGAACAAACAAAAGATGTCGCATGGCATTTGCAAGCATGGGGGTCACAACCCAGACTTAATTTTGGGGAGCGAAGCAACATGTGACCGAGTGTTTAAACAGTAAACCTAAACAAAGCTAGACTAAAAATTGAAATTGTGAGCCTGTGAAGAATTCATTGTTTAAGACAGAACAGCATCTAAATGAGATTGATTGCTATTTTATGCTACGAAACCCTGGAGTTCAATAGGAGCGGTAGTTTTGCATACAGAGACAGTTTAGTGGAGACTAGAATAATGCTAGCACTCCTTTACAGTTCACTCGAGTTTAAGCGCAAATCTACGTAATGCAGGGTTATGTACAGCATGAAGAAGGAATACACCTTTTCGTGTCGTATACTTCTGATCAATCTGGTTTACAACAGATAAGCTAAACTGGGCAGAACGGCTCCAACCATATGGGAGATTGGCTGAGTCAGCGACGTCCAAGTACATTGACAGGTGCTCCACATTATTCCCCTTGGGGAAAATAAGAACACGCCTGCATCAAAGCCACAGACGTTACCAAGTTAAAACATTCTGAAAAATCGCTGTAGCTACAGCTAGTGTAAGGCTCAGTTTCTGGTTGCTGAACTATGCTGAGCTGGGCTTATTTTATAATCGGCTGGGCAAAAATACACGGAACTAGAGATAAGTTGGTTAAACAAACACCAAACTAGGCAAAAGCTGGTTGGGTAGGCTGGGTTATCATTACACCGCAATGCCAACACAGCCGAATACGTGAAGAGACATAGGACTCACCATTTGAACCCACCGACGACAAACACGTCAGAGTAGTGCTTCTTCCCGTTGAGCCGGGTAAAACTTGCGATTGTCCAAGTGAACCGCGAGGTCTGCGGGTCCTCGGAAGGCTGCCTCTCGGCTGTGCTTGCCGCTTCCGTCTGTGCCACCACTGCTACCATAGACATCAGAAGCCCCGGATTACGAACAATCCAAACGAGCATACCCAGCACCACACATCCCCGAATCACGCTACGAATCAGGCGCGCACACGATACCTTCCATGGGCTGGGCAGTGTCTGCATCGGCGGTGGCTAACTCCTGGTGGGGAACAAGCATCCCGTCGTTCTCCTGCTGCGAGGTAAGAGACGCAACGGCAAGGCG
>LR738712.1:242206113-242333408 GCA_902687465.1 Secale cereale
GGGGGGGGGGGGGGGGGGGATAAACCCTAGAGGCGAAGCAGCCCCACCCGATCGCGGGGCCACGTGGAAGTGCAGCCGCGAGGACGGTGTGCATGCGCGCGTACCTCGAGAGGGGCGGGAGTCATGATAGTCATATCGACGTCGTAATAACCGTGGCCGTCGTTGGAGGCGGCCGGCGATGGCAAGGGCTGGAGAGGATGCGGCGAGGCGGAGCAGATGGGAGTGGGAGAATTGATTTTAACCCTCCCTGTTCGCTCGCCTTTGATCTTACACCCCTTTGTTCGTTCGCCTCCCTCTGAGCCCCCCAGTTCTATCTTAGCTGTTGCTCATACCCCTCTTGCATGTTTAACAAATTTGTTAGTAGTACATAAGCATCAACTAGAGATAACAACAGACAGAAGTACCCATGTTAATCTTTTCAAATCCATCACACCCCTTTACAGATCCAACCCCTCCCACTCAATTCCCCATATCAATCTCTCTCAGCCCCTAGGGCTCCTACGATTTAGACAACTGTATAAAAGGAACCACACAAAATTCAGGAAAAACGAAAGAGGAGAAGCTTGCCTTACCTTGGGACAACAATGGAGGGCGGAGGATAGGGAAGGGAGGGGACGCAGCGGAGCAGCAGGGGCACGGACGGCAAGACGCGGCAGCTCTAGCTGCTGGTTGCGGTCGAGCGGGAAGAAAAGAACGAACGACCAGCCCTCCCGAGCGAAGAACTCCCGTGCTGAGGGCAGATTAGTCTAATATAGGAATATTATAAGACCAGTTTTTTTTTCTCATTACTAGCTAACTGAACAAATAACAACGCCAAGGGGGCAATCAGCAAGAATCATGTGGTACCGGGGGGCTCAGAGGGAGGGGAACGAACAAAGGGGTCTAAGATCGAAGGCAATCGAACAGGGGGGGTTAAAATCAATTCCCCCGATGGGAGTTGGGTTGTGGGAGGAGGAGGGAGTGGCCGCAGCATGGAGCTTGATTTCATTTCGGTGTCGTAGGTAAAAAAACACTAAAAAATGTGTAATGTTGGCATCTCCAACCACCGAATCTCTGATTCGGAGCTCAGGCTCAGCTGCTCTTGAAATCACATCCGTCAGCTAACGTGCGTATGTGTGCCCTCAATTGTATTCTCAACTGTATTTCAGTTGTATCATCTTAAAACAATTTAGGGCATCTTTGATTCGTAGGATTTTCAAAATGCAAGAATAAAAAAACATGAGATTGGGGTGGCATGTCATCTTGAATCCTACATAATTGTATGAGTGTTTGATTGTGCACAGGAAAACGTAGGATTCTTTCAAAGTGATTTGAGTGGATGGAAAATTTCCTATGAAATCTAGTGCAAATGAATCATATGGAAAAGTTCATATGGTTTACAATCCTATGAATCAAACAACCCACATAGGAACAAATCCTAAGGATTAGAATCCTTCAAAAATCTTTTGAGAATCCTTTGAATCAAAGAAGCCCTTAATCTGCGCGCATTAATTGCAACTGAAGGCGACAAATTGCAGGTGAAATAAGTTGCAGACGCGCTGACTAATTATTTTTCTGTGCCAACCTCAGTTGTGTCTCTGCCACCAACGAATTAACGGCACCCACCCAACGTGTCTTTAATTTTTTTTTCTCTTTCCTTAGAGTCCCTCTACGGCGCCTTGTTTGGGACGAATGTTCTGCACTCCAATGCTTGTATCTTCGCTAGTCTTGGTGCAATTTTGCACTCCCATACTTTGTACATCTGTAAGTGCATCTAGTGCCACCCCTAGTTGGTTTTGAAGTATTGACGACAAGCGTGGTTAAGGGACTAATGTGTTTGTGAGAATTGCAGGATAACAGAGGTAGAAGTCCCTCATTGATTCGGTTTACCTACGAGAGATGACCCCTAAAAATGTATGAAGACATTGAAGACTATTGGTGGTTCATAAAGACATTCATGTCGAAGACAATGACATGTGAAGACATTCATTTGAAGACATTGGAGCATGAAGACATAGTTGTTTCGTTGTTTCTTCTTCCTTGAGTCATAGGAACCACTGAACTGTCAAGTGGGGTCCAAGTGAACAAAATCAGAAAACTGATATGATGCCCAACCCAAATCCTATGTCTTCGAGTGAAAACAATGAAAGAAAATCTTGTCCTGAGTTGGACAAGTCAGCTTTACTTGTAGCCCGAGTCAAGCTGTCGCGTGTGTTTGAAATTCGACCGTTGGACACATGTCGGTTCCCCAATGACCAAGGGTCATTTCGTACAAATCATGTCGGGTTGCCTCCTGGCTATAAATAGCCCACCCCCTCCACCATAATCGATGGCTGCTCATAGTTAAGACACGGCTTTTATCGTTTGAGAGCAACCCACCTCCGAAGTCTTTGAGAGAGAATTCTTGCGAGGACAAAGCTCAAAACATCCAGAGCCAAAGAGTGTTAGGCATCACTGAAGTCTTTCCGTCCGCGTGATCTGAAGACTTGTTACACTTGAAGATTGTGTATCTTCTAGTCGGTTAGGCGTCGCGTTCTGAGCATCCAAGAGCCATTTGTGGATTGCCGGTGAACGAAGTATGTGAAGGTTTGGAAGTCTACCTTGAAGACTTACCAGAGTGATTGGGCGAGGAATGAGTGTCCTTAGCACAAGGGGAATAAGGTGAAGACGTGGTCTTCTAAGTTCAATCTCAGCCTTTTTAACCATACGTACAGTTGTCACAGCAACTGGAACCAATCTACCAAATCCTTGTCTTCATCAAGCAATTGGTTCTATCACTTCACCCTTATTCATTGTTTAGCTTCGTGAAGTCATTGCTTGCTTGCCTTGTTTGACTTCAATATGTGAAGACATACTCATGTTCTCGTAATTAGTCTCATAGTGTCTTCCTATTCTGATCCTATCTACCTAGCTGCTATTAGTCTTCATGCTTACTCGGTACTTTCTCTTAAACTATGGCTTGTCTAGGGTAGTTTATCTTTTGCTGCATAATGTGTAGGTTGTATTTGATTGTCTGTCTTGAAGACTTTCATAAAAATCGTCTATTCACCCCCCCTCTAGTCGATAACAAACACTTTCAATTGGTATTAGAGCAAGGTACTCCCTTGTTCTGTGTGATTCGGTTTAACCACCTAGAGTTTTAGCTATGTCGACTACAGGGATAATCAAAGTCCCCGCTACGTGTCCCGTCTTCGATGGCACTGATTACCCTTACTGGAAGAATAAGATGTGCATGCATCTTTAAGCTATTGACGAAGACCTCTCATATGTCGTCAAGACTGGTGTTCCCAAAGCTGGTGAGGGCGTCACCCCCACTGATGTCAAGAAGTTCGCATAATTGGGCTCAATCGCATAGAACATCATCTGTGGTCATCTGACCAAAGGACAATACGGTCGTGTGAGTGCTCTGGAATCTGCAAAGCTAGTTTGGGATTGGCTGTCCAAAGTCAACGAAAGCGTCCCAACTCAAAGAGACTCAAGAATCGATGTGCTTCGCAATCTCTTCAACCGATTCAAGGGAAAATGACAATGAAAATGTCCAGAGCACTTTTGATCGTCTTACTGATATCAACAATGAGCTTCGCGCACTAGGCGCCACTAAGATTACTAAGCATGAAATAGTGAAGAAGCCATTGAGATCACTTGACAGCTCATTTGACACTTTGGCCCTAATGATCCAAGAACGTCCTAACTTCAAATACCTCGATCCATCTGACATACTTGAGAGGCTCAATACACATGAGTTTCAACTTTCTGAGAAAAGAGATATCTATGGCCCCAACTATGGCCGAACATGTGCTTTGAAGGCAAAAGTTGTTTCCTCATCCAAAGAAGAATCTGACTGCAGTTCTGATGATCATGAAGACATTGGCAAAGAGCTAGCAATGCTCACGAGGAAGTTCCAGAAGTTTTCCAAGAAAAATCTCTTCGGAAAGTCTTCAAGATGCAACTCCAAGAATGATGAGGTTGTCTCTCGTGACTACAAGGAGAGAACATGTCACAAATGCAAGAAGCCAGACCACTATATATATGAATGTCCTAAGTGGGACAAGGAAGCCAAGAAAAATAAGAAGAGCAAGGAATATGATTCTGGTGACAAGAAAAAGAAGAAGAAATCCTCAAAGTCTTCTTCAAGGTCATCGTCCTACAAGAAGAGCTCATCCGACAAGGCACGCACATGCATTGGCAAGGAAATGGATTCAGAGGAGGAGTCTGCATCCGAGGAGGCGGAAGTGGAGTGTTGTAATGCCCCGGATGTAACACTTTCCAATTATGGCAATATATGAAACTTTGACTTCACCAATTCCATTCTGGGCTCTTCTTTTATTTCGGGTTTCTTCGTTTTGTCGTGTGCGAGTGTGCATTTCATCCTTGTCATGTTGTCATGTGCATTGTCACTTGCACCCGGTCCCACTCGCCTCTTCCCGTTGTCCGTTTCGAGTTTCGACGCTCACACACGCGCCCATGGCACCCCCGTGTCCTTCTTTTGTGTGTGGCCGTATAACGTTCCCGGAATGAGGTGAGACTTGTTGTGCGTTGTTGTTTTGGTACGTGTAGGCCACCTGTCTAGTTTCATCGCGTTTGGAGTTCGTTTGGTACTCCAACGGTTAACCTAGTGGGCTAAAAGTACCTCTTCTTTAAGGCCCAAGACCCCCTCCATAACAGCCCACTAACACAGCACAACCACTTCCATCATCTCGGTCGTCGGATCGTGATCGCGTGGCTGAAAACCGCTCCTCATTTGGACATTCCTAGCTCCCTATGCCTATAAAAACGTCTCCCCCGTCCAAAATTTCGAAGGAAACCCTAGTCTCCTTCCTCCTCCAGCCCCGCCTCGAAAACCGCGTCGGGCGGACATGTCCGACCCGCGTTGGACAAATCGCCGCCTCCACCCTCCGCCACTGCCCGCGCGCCACGTCACCCCGCCGCCGCGCCCGGGGCCCAGAACCGGCCCACGCCGGGCCCGTGCCTCCTGCGCCCTTCTTCCCCGCCGCCGTTCGCCGCTCGCCGCCGCCTGGCCGCGCGCCTCCCCGCCGGCGGTTCCCCTCCTCACCGCTCGCCGCCGCCGTCCACCAAGGAGGTCGCCGCCTGTAATGCCCAGGATGGAGTTATACCTCCTACGTGTCGAGGCACGACTTAAAGGCATAAATCCATCCTAGAATGATCTCAAGTTCGGTAATCTTTGCACAACTCATGTAAAAGAGGGGATAGTAAACTGAAAATAGTTGGCTTACACTCGCCACGTCACGGAATTACAGTACAAGTCTCAAACATCATACATTAAGAACATCACAACCCTCTAAGGGCAAAAGCCAAATGACAAAGTACCAAACTCAGATAAATAAACCACAGGCGGATCGAATCCTAGTAAGAGACTCCACTACTGATCGTCCGGGTAGCGCACGTAGTACCGACTACGCTCCTCGTCGTACTCCCAATCCAGCTCGGTGCCATCACCTGGATAGCTCACAGCTGGACCTGCATCTGGTGTGTGAAGTAACTGTGAGCCACAGAGGACTCAGCAATCCCGTCTCCGGGTAACAAGACTATCAAAGCCTTTGGGTGAGGAAAAGGCTGAAGAAAAGAATAAGTCTGCAGCAGCAACTAGCATCTAGCTTACGTAAGTGAGAGCGAGAAGAGAAGGCCTCGGCGAGAAGTGATCACGAAGTGATCCTAGCTAACAAGCTCCACAATCATAACCCCTCCGTGTTCAACTCCCGAATCCCTATTCGGAAATTGACAGTCACGGAACACACGCAGGTAGTGTATTAGAAACATTGTGTCAAGTTATCTACAACCGGAATTAACAAGCTCCCATCTGCCACATAACCGCGGGCACGGCTTTCGAAAGTTCAAACCCTGCAGGGGTGTTCCAACTTGACCCATTACAAGCCCACGATCCGCGGAGTCGCAACTCCAAAGTGAGAAGACCCGAGTATCCTCGAAATCCCGTGCTCAAGATATACCGAGCTAAGGTAAGGCTAATCCAGCAAATCCTCCCGGCGTGTCGACACCCTAATAGTAGCCGCGCGTATCTAGGTCTCAGGACACGTCCGGATGAGCGCTACGTACAGATACCGAAGACCCCAGCGAACTGGGTAGTATCCGCAAGTGACTCTGGTTTGGACCAACACTCAAGTCGAGCACTGGCCCAGGGGGGTTGAATTAATTAAGCCTCGGGTTAATTACTCCCTCGGAAAGTTTTAGTTGTTTAGGCAAATAGTACCAAGGTTGGGACATGCTGGAAAAGACTTAGCACTTAGCGGTTTATCGAGGGGGTCCCATACACCCCAACCGTGTTAGGAACGCATAATCAAGGAACATAATACCGGCTTATACGGATCCTAACGGCATGAGTGGAACAAATCACCAAGCAAAAGGCTTAGCCTTCCACCCTTGCCAATATATAGATGATTTCATTTTAAGCATTTATATAGTGTGATATAACCCAACCAAACTTCAACATGAAGCAAGCATCTTCGATCTTCACCTGCAACTAGCAATGCTATAAGAAGGGCTGAGCGAAGCGTACTTAGCCAAACAACGGTTTGCATAGGTAGGTTGGTTAAACATGGCAATTGGCTACAAGTAGGAGGCTGACAAGAAGATCATGGGCATCGAGGCAAAAACTATAGATCGAGACTACTAGCAATAGGCAAAGATAGTAATGTTATCGGGGTTCGGTCATCTTGCCTGAAGAGAAGTCGTTCGGATCGTAAGAAGGGTCTCGTGCTCAACCTCGTTGGAAACCTCGTGCTCAACTTCGTACTTGGTCTCAGCTTCCGACTCTAAACAAAACAATCACACCAAGCACCAATCAACAAGATGCAATGCGCACTCGGAAAAGATGTATGCATGATGGATGCACTAAGGATGCACATGGAGCACGGAAAATATCACTCAAGCAAATCACCTCAAAACATGATAACAATCTGATATTATTAATCTACACAGAAAATCAATCAAGTTTGATATAAGATTCGCTGAAATCGGAGTTACGGGCTAAAAGTTATGCCCGAAACAAGATTTGAGCGAAAGCTGAAAATTACAGCAACATAGCAACTTCGGAGCTCAAAATAATTAAGCTACAGCATTTAAATAACATGGCAAAAGGCATGAACACAAACTAGACATATAGTACAGCAACTAAGTCCAAAGGTGTACCCCCAACGGAGTCACGGATCAATAGCAATGATCTTGGACATATTGAACTTGACAATAAAATTCTGGCAGCAGAATTTTATTGAAACTTTAGAGCAAAAGATAAACATGCTACAGCCACTTAAATGGACATGTGAGGACATGAATGGAAATACAACAATATATACTACAAGGAACAATCAAAATCCACTCCAAAACTATCATGCTTTGTCCTAGAGCAGCACACGAACATGGCATCGGAACGTTACAGATTTCAGACTTAGTGAAAAAACCACTAAGTCCTAAAACAGCAATAACATCATGGCATATAAAAGAGCATGTTTAAGTCACCTCGAAACTAAACATGGCAAAGGGTAAGCACCTCATCAAAGTGCACATGAAGGTGATCCCGAAACACACAAGCATGCATCATTGAGATGAACACAACGATTGCAACGAGCTCAACAAGAAGGCATTTCATAACAAGTGAAAACACATCACATGAACATGGCACTTTGCAACGATGAAAACAAGGCAATAATAAATCTACCATGCAACCTATCACAAGCAACAGGTAGTTCGTGGCAAGACGAACACGTGGACATGTCATTTGCATCATTTGGACAAATGAGCTAAAAGATATCACATGACAAAGGTGGCATGAAAATAACACATAACAGCAGTTTATATCATGATGCACTCTTGCAACAGCAAAACAAGCACCTAGATGATCTCTAACATGGATTACTACAACAGAGGAAACGTAGAGCACATCTCCACGAACGTCTGGACATATTACACGCGCAAAACGGAGCATCAGGCAAAAAGTTATGCATGGTCAAACATTGCATTTCAGAACAAGTAACAGGGACTTAGTGAAATTAGGGTTCAACCTCAATCAGATCTTGATCTGAGGAAAAAAAAGGAGAAGACGGGCCGGCGGCGGCGGATCTGGCCCAGCTGCGGAGGGAGAGGGCCGGCTGGCGCGGGGCGCTGGCGAACGGGCCGGAGGGGAGGCGGCCTGGCCCGCAGGGCGGTGCAGAGGAGCGGCCCAGGCGGCTGGCGCTGCTGCCTGCGGCCTGGTCGGAGAGGCCGGGCGGCGCGGGAGGCCCAGCCGCGGAGCGGGGCGGCGGCCCAGCTGCGGGAGATCTGAGGCGGACGGCGCGGCGCGGGGAGGTGTACGGGCCTCGGGCCCCGGTGGCGCGGGAAGGCGAAGCGAGGCCTGGGCCTGGCGGCGGCGTGGCGATGTGGTCCACTGACGTATCGGCGACACAGTTTTCCTTCGGGAGCCCGGCGGCGGGCATTGACCTGGATCCTTCGATCCAGGCGCGCGACTGCGGCGGCTGGTTCGCTCGAGCCGGCGAGATTTCTGGAGGAGGGAGTTGGATTAGCACGGAAAAAGAGGAGGGGGTGGATCTAGAGGATAGGGATGCCCAAAATGGACATAGGGGGGCCTAAATATAGCAGTTTTGTAGGGTTTGGGGGGATTTAGGGGCGCTAGGAGCCCTCCGATCGCGATTCGACGGATCCGATCGCAGGGATAGTTTTAGAAGGCCTAGGAGAGACAAAAGACTGCAGTAGGGGTGTTTCCGGGACACGAAGTGAAGGCACATCGGACCCACATGAACAACGGATGGGAAAGTCAACGGAGTCCAAACGAGACGAGATTTGAGAGGCGGGTTGCACACAACAAAACAACAACACACACCATAACCTCGCGGCACACCGGTAACGTTAAACGCCCGAACAACAAAGTAGGCCTACGGGACGTCACGGACACGTGAGGGAGCTCCGGAACGCGAAACAGACAACGGGAAGAAACACGCGGAACCGGATGCAACCGACAACACAAATGCAATGCGATGCACATGTCTACATGATATGAATGAATGCCACACACTCACACAACAAACGACGAAAGCCCGAAAGACAAAGAACCCAGAATGGAAATAGATGAAGCCGGAGATATATTATATGCCCAAAAGGGAAAGTATTACATCCGGGGCATTACAAACTCTCCTCTACTACAAAAAGATCTCGTCCCGAGATCTAGGACTGGAAAAATGAAGGGTACTCGGAACGAAGATGATCTTCTCGTTCCCAGGTAGCTTCTCGGTCTGTGTGATGTGACCACTTGACTTTCAGAAACTTGATGGACTTGTTGCGAGTCTTGCGTTCGGTTTCTTCGAGAATTGCAACTGGATGCTCTCGGTAGGAAAGGTCTTGTTGGAGATCAATCTCCTCAAACGGAATCATGCGCTCAGGTGCCTTGAAGCATTTGCGAAGTTGAGACACATGGAAGACATCATGAACATTTGCAAAGTTTGAAGGGAGCTCAAGCTGATAGCCTAGGTCGCCTCTTTTGCCAAGAATCTTGAAAGGCCCGACGTATCTAGGAGCAAGTTTTCCTTTGATACCGAATCTTTGGGTTCCTTTCATCGGAGAAACTCGGAGATAGACATGATCACCGATGTCGAAAGCCAAATCACGATGCTTTCCGTCATAGTAGCTCTTCTGACGCGACTGAGCGGCCTTGAGATTCTCACGTATGACTTTGCACATTTCCTCGGCTTCAGAGATCAAGTCATTGCCAAGAAGTTGACGTTCGCCTGTTTCAGACCAGCTGAGAGGGGTACGGCACTTTCTGCCATAGAGAATTCTCAAACGGTGCTTTGCCTGCACTTGCTTGAAAGCTGTTGTTGTAAGAGAACTCGGCAAATGGAAGGCAGTCTTCCCATTTCATGCCGAAGGAGATGACACAGGCTCTGAGCATGTCTTCTAGAATCTGATTCACACGCTCGACTTGACCACTAGTCTGAGGGTGAAAGGCAGTGCTGAACCTGATCTTAGTGCCCATGGCGGACTGAAAGGAGTCCCAGAACCTTGATGTGAACAAGCTTCCACGGTCTGAGGATATCACTTGAGGAATGCCATGTAGGGACACAATTCTGGAAGTGTATAGCTCTGCAAGTTGAGCTGCATTGATTGATTCTTTGACTGGAAGAAAGTGAGCGACTCTGGTAAGCTTGTCAATCACCACAAAGATAGCATTATTTCCTCGCTTGGATTTAGGAAAACTAGTGACGAAGTCCATTTCAATGTGGTCGAACTTCCACTCGGGGATAGGAAGAGGTTGGAGAAGTCCGGCTGGACGTTGATGTTCTGCTTTCACTCTTCTGCATACATCACATTCGTTCACGAATTGGGCAATCTCCCTTTTCATGCGTGTCCACCAGTAAGATTGCTTGAGATCTTGATACATCTTGGAACTGCCAGGATGAATGGAAAGGAGAGAATCATGAGCTTCTTCCATTATGAGCTTCCTGAGATCACCTTTGGGAACAACGAGTCTGTCCTCGAAGAACAAGGTATCTCTCTCATCAACACAGAAGCACTTGTATTTTGGAGTGCCCTTTGCAATCCCATGTTTCACCTTCTTCACCATGGTATCACTGAGTTGGGCCTCACGGACTTGATCTTCCAAGGTAGGAGCAATTTGGAGATTTGCAAGAAAACCCTGCGGAACAACTTGAAGGTTGAGTTTCCTGAATGCTTCACAAAGCTCAGGCTGGTACGGCTTGATAAGAAGGCTGTTGCAATATGCCTTTCTGCTCAAAGCATCTGCAATCACATTCGCCTTGCCAGGAGTGTATTCGATGCTGGGGTTGTACTCTTGGATCATCTCGACCCAACGAGTCTGACGGAGGTTCAGATGCGGCTGTGTGAAGATGTACTTCAAACTCTTGTGATCAGTGAAGATGTCGACCTTTCTGCCCAACAACAGATGTCTCCACGTAATCAGAGCATGTACCACAGCTGCTAGCTCGAGATCATGTGTGGGATAGTTCTTCTCACTGGGCTTGAGCTGACGAGAAGTGTATGCCACAATTCTCTTATCTTGCATAAGCACACCACCAAGACCTTGAAGAGAAGCATCACAGAATACTTCATAGGGCTTAGTTTCATCCGGAGGAGTCAGAACTGGAGCAGAAACAAGCTTCTCTTTGAGGGTTTTGAATGCCAATTCACACTCTGGAGACCAAAAGTATTTGACAGTCTTCTGAAGCAGGTTGGAAAGAGGCTTGGCAATCTTGGAGAAGTTTTCAACAAACCTTCTGCAATAGCTGGCAAGACCCAGAAAACTGCGGAGCTGCTTGACGTTCTGAGGAGCTTCCCAGTTGACAATTGCTTCAACTTTCTCGGGATTAACCGCAATACCGTCAGCTGAGATGATGTGGCCCAGGTACAAAACCTTATCGAGCCAAAACTCGCACTTGGAGAACTTGGCATAGAATTTATGCTCTCGGAGTCGATCAAGAACCAGACGCAAGTGCTTTTCGTGATCTTCTTCATTCTTGGAAAACACCAGAATATCATCCAGATACACAAGCACAAACTCGCCAGTATAGGGGTTGAAGATGTAATGCATCATCCTTGAAAAGGTAGGAGGAGCATTGGCGAGACCGAAGGACATGACGGTATACTCGTATGAACCGTAGCTCGTTCTGAAGGCCGTCTTGGGAATGTCTTCCTCGCGAATGCGAATTTGATGATAGCCCATTCGGAGGTCAAGCTTAGAGAACACTTTAGCTCCTTTGAGCTGCTCAAAGAGTTCGTTGATGTTGGGGAGCGGATACTTGTTCTTAATCGTCTTCTTGTTCAATGGCCGGTAGTCAACACAGAGACGCTCCGTGCCATCTTTCTTCTTGACAAACAAGACACCACAGCCCCACGGAGATGTACTCGGTCTGATGAGACCCATACTCTCCTGCTTATCAAGCTGCTTCTTCAATTCCTTCAATTCATCCGGAGAGAGCTTGTATGGACGCCGGCACACAGGCTCAGTGCCCGGCTCGAGTTCAATGACAAACTCCACCTGACGGTGTGGAGGCATGCCTGGAAGTTCTTCTGGAAAGACGTCTTGATATTCGTTCACCACTGGAATTTGATTTATGGCATTAATTTCGCCCTTATCATTAAGAGAGAAAAGCCGAATAGTATTATCCCTTGACGCAAAGATAATCACATCTTCATCAGAATGAGTCAACTTGACTTCCTTTTGAGCACAATCAATGTGAGCATCATGCTGAGAAAGCCAATCCATTCCGAGGATGAGGTCGATGTCAGAATTACCAAGAACCACCGGATTAGCCAGAAATCGATAATCACCCATGCGAATAGAAATATTCGGAGCAACTGTGTTGGAAGTCATTTGCAAACCCGGAGAAATAATCTTCAAAGGTCTAGGAATCCTCTCCGAAACCAATTCATGCTTAGCAACAAAAGGTCTTGAAATGAAGGACAAAGATGCACCCGAATCAAACAAAACTTTAGCTGGAAAAGAGTTCACTGAGAGGTTACCCAAAATGACATCAGAAGAGTTCTCCGCTTCAGCTGCATTCATCAGATTGACCCTAGCAGACTTTGGATCATGCTTGACAATCGCTGTACTGACAGGCGGAGGAGGAGGAAGACGCTTCGGATTCGGGCATTTGTTGGCATAATGACCCTTCTGGCCACACTTGTTGCACACCACTTCAGAGAGAGGACGGAAATGAGAGCCACTTGACTTAGAGCCTTGAGACTGAAACTGCTTCTTCGACTGGTTGCTCGGGTTGGGTGGGTGGGAGAAACCACGACCACTAGAGTTCTTGTTGTTGGAGTTGTTGAAGTTGTTGGAGTTGTTGTATGGAGCTCGAATCACTGGAGGAGGAGGAAGCCAGAATTTCTGTTGTTTCGCAGCCAACTGAGACGATGAGGAAGAGTGAACAGCATCTCGAATTCTCTTCTTAGAAGCCTCCATCTTAAGCTGAGCTGCTTCTTGTTTCAAAGCCATGTTATAGAACTTGTCGAATTCATCTGGCTCGAACAAAGTGAGAGCAAGCTGAAGTTCATCTTTGAGACCTCCACGGAACTGATAGATTTTACTCTTGGCATCAGGAATGTCTTGCTTTGCATAGCGAGCGAGGTTTTGGAACTTGACATTATACTGATAGACTGTCATGGAGCCCTGCTTGAGGTTGCGGAATTGCTCACGCATACCCTCGATGACACTTGTAGGAATGTGATGCGAGCGGAAATCCTTGCAGAAATTCTCCCAAGAGATCACTTGACCCGGCCTAGAGTCTTTGTACTGCTGCCACCAGTCAGCTGCTTGATCTTTCAGTTGGAAGGCTGCAAACTTCACATAGTCATCTTCGTTCACGTTACTGCACTCAAAATGCTTCTTTATGTCGGTCAACCAATCCTCAGCATCAAGAGGGTCGACACAGTAACTGAAAGCTTTAGGATTGTTAGCCAGGAACTGGTTGAGAGTAGCATGGTGCTGCTGGAAGAAGTTGCCTTGGTTCACTGGAACACCCTGATTAGCTTGATTAGCTTGCATCATCTGCATCATCTGCATCATCAACTGAGTGTTCTGAGCTGTAGTCTCCATAATTGCTCTCCAAGCCTCAGGCGGAGGAGGAGGGGAAGGAGGATGTTCTGGAACCTCTTCCACCTCTGGGTTAGCGTTGGGAACCTTTTTCGGAGCCATCCTGTAAGAGATGACCACGAATCAGCAATTGATTGACAAAAGGAATAAGCTGAATCAATGGAATGAATTGCAACAAGTCTTCGCAATAATCATTCGAACAATAAGAACGAATGAAATCATCCGAACAAGAGGAACGAATGAATTTCTCAGTTAATTCATAACATCAGTCTTCACGAGAAGCCACATAGGGAACAAAAGGATAAAATAAGAAAACAACAAGGTACGGAAAGGAACAAACACAAGAGAGGAGTTTCGTTCTAACATCTTTGTGCTGAAAGCATATGAACGCGTTACGAAAAGGTTTTGCAATCCCCGGATCAGCATAGCCAAGGACCCTTTAAGATGCAACTCCTGATAGTAACATCGGTCATATAACCCCTTCACTCAATGTCGAACCCCGAACTCACTAACCTGCATTCGTTGGAAGAATGCCTACGATCTACTAGATAAAACCCACCTATAGATTTCCGAAAGATTCCAGTTATGCAATCAGGTGTTGGGGATACACGGGAAGCACCGCGCAATCAACTCTAAACCTACATCCAGGTGTATCCATCCTTCAACACATAACCAGTCTTTCTCGGAAACTGTGTACCTCGGACCTTCGAAAAGCATCCACTATAACAAGCTATGGCAATACTCCCGAACTACCTCCCCAGTACTGGGTGATGTCGGGGTTATCTTGCCACTGGCCGTATAGGGGAGATTTTCGATGTCGGCCGTCTTAAGTATTTAGTACTGCCGCGATATGCTTGTGTCAATGATACACCAAAGCTCAACTCCTCGGTAACAGGAGGCATCGGGAACAATATCCTTGTCACAAGAACATCGAAACAATCCCAGAATACTCGCGGGATTCCAAAAAAAAATTGTGCAAATTTTGAAGATAGGAGAGACAAGAGTAGACGTCAGGAGTCCTCACCAGAGAGAAAGGGGATGAGAAGCAAAGAAATCCTACTCTCCGATATAATATAGGACTCAAAAAGTTTTCAGTGTGTGCCTAGACTGGACCGTCAACGATTCGATCAAACAGTGGGGGCTCCTAGGTCGGAGAAGGCTCTGAATACCAACTTGTAATGCCCAGGATGGAGTTATACCTCCTACGTGTCGAGGCACGACTTAAAGGCATAAATCCATCCTAGAATGATCTCAAGTTCGGTAATCTTTGCACAACTCATGTAAAAGAGGGGATAGTAAACTGAAAATAGTTGGCTTACACTCGCCACGTCACAGAATTACAGTACAAGTCTCAAACATCATACATTAATAACATCACAACCCTCTAAGGGCAAAAGCCAAATGACAAAGTACCAAACTCAGATAAATAAACCACAGGCGGATCGAATCCTAGTAAGAGACTCCACTACTGATCGTCCGGGTAGCGCACGTAGTACCGACTACGCTCCTCGTCGTACTCCCAATCCAGCTCGGTGCCATCACCTGGATAGCTCACAGCTGGACCTGCATCTGGTGTGTGAAGTAACTGTGAGCCACAGAGGACTCAGCAATCCCGTCTCCGGGTAACAAGACTATCAAAGCCTTTGGGTGAGGAAAAGGCTGAAGAAAAGAATAAGTCTGCAGCAGCAACTAGCATCTAGCTTACGTAAGTGAGAGCGAGAAGAGAAGGCCTCGGCGAGAAGTGATCACGAAGTGATCCTAGCTAACAAGCTCCACAATCATAACCCCTCCGTGTTCAACTCCCGAATCCCTATTCGGAAATTGACAGTCACGGAACACACGCAGGTAGTGTATTAGAAACATTGTGTCAAGTTATCTACAACTGGAATTAACAAGCTCCCATCTGCCACATAACCGCGGGCACGGCTTTCGAAAGTTCAAACCCTGCAGGGGTGTTCCAACTTGACCCATTACAAGCCCACGATCCGCGGAGTCGCAACTCCAAAGTGAGAAGACCCGAGTATCCTCGGAATCCCGTGCTCAAGATATACCGAGCTAAGGTAAGGCTAATCCAGCAAATCCTCCCGGCGTGTCGACACCCTGATAGTAGCCGCGTGTATCTAGGTCTCAGGACACGTCCGGATGAGCGCTACGTACAGATACCGAAGACCCCAGCGAACTGGGTAGTATCCGCAAGTGACTCTGGTTTGGACCAACACTCAAGTCGAGCACTGGCCCAGGGGGGTTGAATTAATTAAGCCTCGGGTTAATTACTCCCTCGGAAAGTTTTAGTTGTTTAGGCAAATAGTACCAAGGTTGGGACTTGCTGGAAAAGACTTAGCACTTAGCGGTTTATCGAGGGGGTCCCATACACCCCAACCGTGTTAGGAACGCATAATCAAGGAACATAATACCGGCTTATACGGATCCTAACGGCATGAGTGGAACAAATCACCAAGCAAAAGGCTTAGCCTTCCACCCTTGCCAATATATAGATGATTTCATTTTAAGCATTTATATAGTGTGATATAACCCAACCAAACTTCAACATGAAGCAAGCATCTTCGATCTTCACCTGCAACTAGCAATGCTATAAGAAGGGCTGAGCGAAGCGTACTTAGCCAAACAACGGTTTGCATAGGTAGGTTGGTTAAACATGGCAATTGGCTACAAGTAGGAGGCTGACAAGAAGATCATGGGCATCGAGGCAAAAACTATAGATCGAGACTACTAGCAATAGGCAAAGATAGTAATGTTATCGGGGTTCGGTCATCTTGCCTGAAGAGAAGTCGTTCGGATCGTAAGAAGGGTCCTCGTGCTCAACCTCGTTGGAAACCTCGTGCTCAACTTCGTACTCGGTCTCAGCTTCCGGCTCTAAACAAAACAATCACACCAAGCACCAATCAACAAGATGCAATGCGCACTCGGAAAAGATGTATGCATGATGGATGCACTAAGGATGCACATGGAGCACGGAAAATATCACTCAAGCAAATCACCTCAAAACATGATAACAATCTGATATTATTAATCTACACAGAAAATCAATCAAGTTTGATATAAGATTCGCTGAAATCGGAGTTACGGGCTAAAAGTTATGCCCGAAACAAGATTTGAGCGAAAGCTGAAAATTACAGCAACATAGCAACTTCGGAGCTCAAAATAATTAAGCTACAACATTTAAATAACATGGCAAAAGGCATGAACACAAACTAGACATATAGTACAACAACTAAGTCCAAAGGTGTACCCCCAACGGAGTCACGGATCAATAGCAATGATCTTGGACATATTGAACTTGACAATAAAATTCTGGCAGCAGAATTTTATTGAAACTTTAGAGCAAAAGATAAACATGCTACAGCCACTTAAATGGACATGTGAGGACATGAATGGAAATACAACAATATATACTACAAGGAACAATCAAAATCCACTCCAAAACTATCATGCTTTGTCCTAGAGCAGCACACGAACATGGCATCGGAACGTTACAGATTTCAGACTTAGTGAAAAAACCACTAAGTCCTAAAACAGCAATAACATCATGGCATATAAAAGAGCATGTTTAAGTCACCTCGAAACTAAACATGGCAAAGGGTAAGCACCTCATCAAAGTGCACATGAAGGTGATCCCGAAACACACAAGCATGCATCATTGAGGTGAACACAACGATTGCAACGAGCTCAACAAGATGGCATTTCATAACAAGTGAAAACACATCACATGAACATGGCACTTTGCAACGATGAAAACAAGGCAATAATAAATCTACCATGCAACCTATCACAAGCAACAGGTAGTTCATGGCAAGACGAACACGTGGACATGTCATTTGCATCATTTGGACAAACGAGCTAAAAGATATCACATGACAAAGGTGGCATGAAAATAACACATAACAGCAGTTTATATCATGATGCACTCTTGCAACAGCAAAACAAGCACCTAGATGATCTCTAACATGCATGACTACAACAGAGGAAACGTAGAGCACATCTCCACGAACGTCTGGACATATTACACGCGCAAAACGGAGCATCAGGCAAAAAGTTATGCATGGTCAAACATTGCATTTCAGAACAAGTAACAGGGACTTAGTGAAATTAGGGTTCAACCTCAATCAGATCTTGATCTGAGGAAAAAAAAGGAGAAGACGGGCCGGCGGCGGCGGATCTGGCCCAGCTGCGGAGGGAGAGGGCCGGCTGGCGCGGGGCGCTGGCGAACGGGCCGGAGGGGAGGCGGCCTGGCCCGCAGGGCGGTGCGGAGGAGCGGCCCAGGCGGCTGGCGCTGCTGCCTGCGGCCTGGTCGGAGAGGCCGGGCGGCGCGGGAGGCCCAGCCGCGGAGCGGGGCGGCGGCCCAGCTGCGGGAGATCTGAGGCGGACGGCGTGGCGCGGGGAGGTGTACGGGCCTCGGGCCCCGGTGGCGCGGGAAGGCGAAGCGAGGCCTGGGCCTGGCGGCGGCGTGGCGATGTGGTCCACCGACGGATCGGCGACGCAGTTTTCCTTCGGGAGCCCGGCGGCGGGCGTTGACCTGGATCCTTCGATCCAGGCGCGCGACTGCGGCGGCTGGTTCGCTCGAGCCGGCGAGATTTCTGGAGGAGGGAGTTGGATTAGCACGGAAAAAGAGGAGGGGGTGGATCTAGAGGATAGGGATGCCCAAAATGGACATAGGGGGGGCCTAAATATAGCAGTTTTGTAGGGTTTGGGGGGATTTAGGGGCGCTAGGAGCCCTCCGATCGCGATCCGACTGATCCGATCGCGGGGATAGTTTTAGAAGGCCTAGGAGAGACAAAAGACTGCAGTAGGGGTGTTTTCGGGACACGAAGTGAAGGCACATCGGACCCACATGAACAACGGATGGGAAAGTCAACGGAGTCCAAACGAGACGAGATTTGAGAGGCGGGTTGCACACAACAAAACAACAACACACACCACAACCTCGCGGCACACCGGTAACGTTAAACGCCCGAACAACAAAGTAGGCCTACGGGACGTCACGGACACGTGAGGGAGCTCCGGAACGCGAAACGGACAACGGGAAGAAACACGCGGAACCGGATGCAACCGACAACACAAATGCAATGCGATGCACATGTCTACATGATATGAATGAATGCCACACACTCACACAATAAACGACGAAAGCCCGAAAGACAAAGAACCCAGAATGGAAATAGATGAAGCCGAAGATATATTATATGCCCAAAAGGGAAAGTATTACATCCGGGGCATTACACCGCCGCCCTCCACCTCCGACTGCCGCTCACCGCCGGAGGCCTCGCCCCGCCACCGGGAGCCCTGCGCCGCCGGATCGGGCCTCCCCGTGGCCGGATCTCTGCCGGAGGACGCGCCTCCTCGCCGACTGGCCAACCGCCGCCACCACCCGCGTGTAGCAGGGCGGACCCGACCCGACCCACAAGCCGCCGCCCGATCCGACGTTCGGACAAAGATCCATGTCATCGGACGTGTCCGCCCGAACCCCCCCCCCCCTTGAGGTTGATTTTTTTTTGCTAAGTCCCAGTTTGGCATATTCTGTTGGCATCTTTGCATGCCTGTAACTTTTTGTGTGTATGTCCAAATTGTGCATATGATATATCAAAATGATCGTGGTGATGTGCTCTACATTTTGTTCCATTGTGGCATGCTTGTTTGAGTTCATCTAGAGGTCCTAATCATCATGACAAGAGTGCTACTTGTTATTAACTGTTGTTACGTGTTAATTTGATGCCATGTTTGAGATGTGATAACTTGATGTATGTTTATCCAAATGGAGCATATGATATGTCAAAATGTTCATTGTGAAGTGCTTTACATGATGGTTGCTGTAGCATTCATGTTAGGTTTCATATTGCCATGTTAATCTCGGTTGCAAAAGTGCATGTGGCTGTTAAGTTATGAAACATGTTAAGAGATGCTGATTTGAAGTGCTCGTTGCTATTGATGTGTTTGTCCCCACGTCACATGTCAATATGTTTTAGAATCTCCATCATATGGTCTTTGCTGTGGTGCAAACCATTTTCCATGATATGCCTTGAGGTGACTTAAACAAGCTTGTAAACATGCCATGCCAATGTTACTGTTATACACTTAGTGAAAAAACTGCTAAGTCTGGAATCTGTTTTAACCTGATGCTATGTTTGCTTGATGCCCTAGTCAAATCCATGCGTATTTTGGAGTGGCCAATGATCATTCCTGGTTGTCCATGTTATTGTCTATCCATCCATGCCCTCACTTGCACATATGGCTTGCTGTAGCTTATTTATTTCTTGCCCTCAAGTTGCTATAAATTATGTCTGTCAGGTTTTTAACATCATGATCAATTTGGTGTAGCTTGTTGCTATTGATCCATGCCTCCTATGGAGTTGCTCCGATGGAGTTGTTTGCTGTAGAACATGTCTACTTCACATCCATGCTTCTTGTCATCATGTTTGGGTGCTGTAGCTTATTTATTACTTGCTCCAAACATGCCATGTGGATGTTAACTTCAGCTTTGCATTGTATCTTGTTTCGTGTGTATGTGTTGAACCGTTGCTCCGTTTTGAGCGTGCCCTATATGAAAGTTGTGTGATTTTGCATGTAGAATCATAATATCATGTTGCTTACATGTTTGGAGTGTGTTTTGCTTGATGTTTGGGTGCATCATGCACCGTTGCCATGTTTGTCTTGTTCTGCTCATATCTTCTAGACCGTAGCTCTGAATTAAACAAACTTTATATGAAACTTGACTAGAATTTCATGTAGATCATCATGGTGCATGTTATCTTGCTGCTTAACAACATTAACTTAAGGTTTGTTCAGATATGGACCAATTTAAAAATATGCATATGAGCACTTACCGGATTTGCTATATGTTGATTTCGGCCTCATTTAAACTTGTTGTTTTGTGTTGTTCTTGTGTGCTTCATCCCTTGCCATGAAATGCATCATACTTGCATCATGTTGATTGTGCAATTCACCTTGTTTGATTTTGTGCCATGTTGTATTCTTGTGTTGAGTAGAGCCGGGAGCCGAGACCGAGTGCGAGGTTCCTACCGAGGTTGAGTACGAGGAGCCGTCTTACGATCCCATCGACGACTCGATAGGCAAGATGACCTGACCCAGAAATCATTACTATCTTTGCCTATTGCTAGATGTCTCGCTCTTTAGCTCATTGCCTCGATGCCCATGTTTGTTTGTCAGCCTCCTATTGTAACCATGAATCTGTCTAACCACCCAACCTAGCAAACCTTTGTTTGGCTACGTAAGCTTCGATCAGCCCATCTTATAGCATTGCTAGTTGCGGGAGAAGATTTGAAGATTCTTGCTTCATGTTGAAGTTATTGATGGTATATCACACTATATAAACTCTTAAACTAAATCATCTATATACTTGGCAATGGGTGGAAGGCTAAGCCTCTTGCTTGGTGTTTTGTTCCACTCATGCCACCCTAGGAACCGTATAAACCGGTGTTATGTTCCTTGATTTTGCGTTCCTCACACGATTGGGGTTATGGGACCCCCTCGATAACCCGCTTAGCGCTAAAGCTTTTCCAGCAAGGCCCAACATTGGTTTTACATTTGCCTAACAACTAAAAACTTGCATAGGGAGTTATAAACCCTTTTTCTTAATCAACAACCCCGGGCCAGTGCTCCACATGAGTGTTGGTCCGAAATGGGGAGCCTGCGGGGCCACCTTGGGGAAACCCGAGGACTGGTAAAAACCTGTAGCATCACCCATTCGGTCGTGGCCTGAGACTAGATACGCGCGGCTACTGTCAGGGTGTCGGCACGCCGGGAGGTCTTCCTGGATTAGTTTTACCTTAGTTGGAATATCTTGAGCACGAGATTCCGAGAATACTCGGGTCTTCCCACCTTGGAGTTGCGACTCCGCAGATCGTGAGCTTGTGATGGGCTAAGTTGGGACACCCCTGCAGGGTTTTGATCTTTAGAAAGCCGTGCCCGCGGTTATGTGGTAGATGGGAATTTGTTAATATCCGGTTGTAGAAAACTTGACAGCATGTTCTGAATACACTACCAGCGTGAGTAACCGTGATGGTCATTTTCCGAAAGGGGTTCGGGAAGTGAACACGGTGGGGTTATGTTTGACGTGCTTAGATAGGATCACTTCGTGATCACTTTGACGCTCGTGGCACTTCTCTTCTCGCTCTAAACACGTAAGCTAGTGCTAGTGCAGCTGCAACCTTTGTTCTTCAGCCTTGTTCCACACCCAAGGCTTAGATAGTTTTGCTACTCGGGAACGGGATTGCTGAGTCCTCCATGGCTCACAGATTCTACACAACACCAGATGCATGTACTATGGTGAACTACACAGGTGACGACACAGAGTTGTACTGGGAGTTCGATGAAGAACGTGGGCAATACTACGTGTACTATCCCGATGATCAGTAGTGGCTTCTACTAGGGCGATTCAGACCTTGTGGCTTTATTTATTGGGATAAACGATTTTATGCCCTTAGTTGTGTCACACTCGGCAGTTTTGCCCCTAATTCTCAAAAACCCTTGGTCTTGTCCAAGCCACTTGGCTTCTCTTATGCTTTTGCCCTTCCGTCTCAATTCCGTCCAATCAAAGGTGTTTGACCGTTGGAGAGATATTTTTCTAGACCATTTTGCCCCTCCTTACAACTCCATAAAAAAGAGAAAAAATAAAGAGAAAAACTATGACACTTATAAGTGGGTCCCAACCACATTGAAAAGAAAAATGCCAAAAGACAAATAAGTCTCTCTCTCCTCTCGCACTCTCTCTGTCACCGGGAATCCAACAGGAGCGACTGCAAGGGGAGGCGGGGAATCCTACAGGCCAAGACCAGCGAGGGGCATGGGGGCACGGCGGAGACGGAGGATTTGGATGCGGGAGGCTCGGGCTGGACCGGATCCAGCCGGGATTGAGGTCAGGGAGGCACTGGCGACCGGCAACGGGGCAGATGGGTAGGAATTGCTCGTCCCGGAGCTCAGGGCGCCATGGGCATGGTGGCTTGAACCTGCGAAAAAATGGCAACACACTTACGGGTAGATGGGAAGATACAGAGGGAGAAAAGGAGAAGGGCGACGGGTACCGGGTCCTTCTGCTCGTTGCCTCCAGCGCCATGGTAGCCGTCCGTACTGGGCCGTGGCGCTGATGGGCTGCGCTGGGTGTGTCGGGCCTCATGCACGACAGATCAGGGTGGCGTGAGCCGCTGGAGCACGAACGCGAGCGGGGAACGGGGCGAAGCTGGAGGTCAACGAGGGGCGGGGAACGGGGCGGCAAGTGAGGCGACATGGTTGAGGTCACGTAGATCGATGGATCTTGCACGGCTGCCCGCGGTGGCGCTCGAAACGGCCAGCAACGCCGGCGGTAGAGAACTACCAGGGCGGCGACCTTTTCCTGCTGCACGCAGAGAAATTGGGGAGGTGGGCGCGCAGAGAGAAAGAGGAGGCACGAAGAGAGAGAGGGAGAAAGAGGGGAAGGGCAAAATGGTCCAGAAAAGAGTCTTTTGAAATTAGGGGCAAAACTGCCGAGGGGGGCACAACTAAGGGCATGAAACTAATTATCCCTTATTTATTTGGTATCTTTCATTTGGATCTTCGTCCGTAGTCAGATTGTGATGTTATTTGGATGATGATTGCTTATGTAATGTGTTGTGTGACGTGGCGAGTGTAAGCCAACTACTCTTTTGCAATTTCATCTCTCTTTTACATGAGTCGTGCAAAGATACCATACTTGAGATCATTCTAGTATGAGCTTATACCTTTAAGTCGTGCCTCAACACGTAGGAGGTATAATCTCATACTGGGCATTACAAGTTGGTATCAGAGCCTTCTCCGACCTAGAAGCCCCCACTGATTGATCGAATCATTGACGGTTGAGTCTAGGCACCCACTTGAAAATGTTTTGAGTCCTATATATATCGGAGAGTAGGATTTCTTTTGCTCCTCATCCCTTTTCACTTTGGTGAGGACTCCTAACGATTACTCTTATCTCTTCTACTCTCAAAAATTCACCAATTTTTTTTAGGATCACGCGAGTATTGTTTTGATTGTTCCGATGTCTTTGTGACGAGAACATTGTTCTCGATGCCTCCTGTCATTTAGGGGTTGTGGCAGTGTCCCCGAGAGTTGAGCTCCGAGGTGTTGTCGTCACAAATATATCGCAGCAGTTCTGGAATACTTAAGACGGCCGACATCGAAAACTCTTCTATGCGGTTAGTGGCAAGATAACCCCGACATCACCCAGTACTGGGGAGGTAGTTCGAGAGTATTGCCATAGCTTGTATAGCAGATGCGTTTCGAAGGTCCGAGGTACACGGTTTCCGGAAATAACTGGTTATGTGTTGAAGGATGGATACAGCTGGATGTAGGATTAGAGTTGAGTGCGCGATGCTTCCCCTGTATCCCCAACACCTGATTGCATAACTGGACTTTCGGAAATTAATAGGTGGGTTCATCTAGTAGCTCGTAGGCATTCTTCCAACGAATGCATGATATGGAGTTCGGGGTTCTACATTGAGTGAAGTAGTTTTATGGGCGTTGTTCCGATCGGGAGTTGCATCTTAAAGGGTCCTTGGCTATGCTGATCCAGGGATTGCAAAACCCTTTTGTAACACGTTCCATAAGCTTTCAGCACAAATATGTCGAACGAAGCTTCTATCTTGTATTTGTTCTATCTGCTCCTTGTTGTTTTTATTTACCTTTTGTTCTCCCAAGTGGCTTCTCGAGAAGATTGTTGTACCATTAAACTGTGGATTACATTCGTTCATTTTGTTCCAATGATTCTTGTGGAGACTTATGTTGCAATTTCTAGCCGTTGATTCAGCTTATACATTATTTCAATCAATGGCTAATAGTTGTCATCTCATTCAGGATGGCTCCTAAAAGGGTTCCCAACGCTAACCCAGAGGGTGAAGAAGTTCCTGATCGTCCTCCTTCCCCTCCTCCTCCGTCTGAGGCCTGAAGAGCAATTATGCAAGCGACGAACCAGAACACCCAGATGCTTATGCAAATGATGCAGAACATTCAAGCAAATCAAGGTGGTAATGGGAACCAAGGCCAAGGCAATTTGTTCAACCAACCTCACTTTGCTACTCTCAACCAATTCCTGGCAAAACCAACCGAAGGCATTCAGTTACTGTGTGGATCCGCTAGATGCTGAAGACTGGATAACAGATATCAAGAAGCATTTCGAGTGCAGTAACGTGAGACCTGAGGATTATGTCAAGTTTGCCGCCTTCCAACTCATGGACAAAGCCGCTGATTGGTGGCAGCAGTACAAAGATTCCAGAGAAGGACGTGAAATCTCGTGGACTGACTTCTGCAAGGATTTCCGCTCTCACCACATTCCAACTAGTGTCATCGAAGGTATGCGTGAGCAATTCCGCAACCTGAAGCAAGGCACCATGTCCGTTTATCAATACAATGTCAAGTTCCAGAACCTTGCCCGCTATGCCAAGCAAGACATCCCAGATGCCAAGAGCAAGATTTATCAGTTCCGTGGTGGTATGAAGGATGAACTCCAACTAGCTCTCACCTTGTTCGAGCCGGAACAATTTGATCAATTCTATAACATGGCACTTAAGCAAGAGGCAGCCCAGCTCAGGATGGAAGCTTCCAAAAAGAGAATCAGAGATGTTGTTAACTCCTCCTCTTCTTCCCAAGTGGTTGCAAAGCAGTAGAAGTTTTGGCTTCCACCTCCTCGAGTGCTCCGCCCTCCCAACAACAACAACAAGCATTCTGGTGGCCGTGGTTTCTCCCACCCACCCAACCCAAGAAATCAGTCCAAGAATCACTTTCGAGCTTCGAAGTCAAGTGCTCCTTATCACCGTCCTCTCTCAGAAGTGGTTTGCAACAAGTGCACTCAGAAGGATTATTATGCTAACAAGTGCCCCAACTCAAGGCGCCTTCCACCTCCTCCACCTGTTAGCACTGCTATTGTCAAGCATAATCCAAAGCAAGCAAGAGTGAATCTGATGAATGCAGTTCAAGCAGAGAATTCTTCAGATGTGATACTTGGTAACCTTCCAGTTAACTCTATTCCTGCAAAAGTGTTGTTTGATTCGGGTGCATCATGTTCTTTCATGTCTCAACCTTTTGCATCCAAGCACAATGTCGACATCAAAAGCTTACCTCAAAAGTTGCAAGTTACTTCTCCAGGGAAATGAATGACTTCTAATATATTTGCTCCGGATATATCTATTTACATGGGTGATTACCGCTTTCTGGTTTCTCCGGTTATTCTCGGCAACTCCAACATTGATCTTATTCTTGGGATGGATTGGCTCTCCAAGCATGATGCAAATATTGATTGTGCAAATAAGGAAGTCAAGCTTACTCATCCTGACGAAGACGTGATTATCTTCGCCTCTCGAGATAACACAATCAGGCTATTCTCTCTCAATGACAAGGGCGAGATTAATGCCATCTCTCACATTCCGATGGTCAATGAATATGAAGATGTTTTCCCTGAATAGCTTCCAGGCATGCCTTCGCGTCGTCAAGTTGAATTCGTTATTGAACTCGAGCCCGGTACCGAGCCAGCATGTCGGTGTCCGTACAAACTTTCCCCTGAAGAGTTGAAGGAGCTGAAGAGACAACTCAATGAGCAAGAGCGTATGGGTCTAATCAGGCCTAGCACTTCTCCTTGGGGCTGTGGTGTTCTATTTGTCAAGAAGAAGGATGGAACGGAGCGCCTTTGTGTTGATTACTGGCCATTGGACAAGAAGACAATAAAGAACAAGTATCCGCTCCCCAACATCAATGAATTGTTCGAGCAGCTCAAAGGAGCAAAAGTGTTCTCAAAGCTCGATCTCCGGATGGGTTATCACCAGATCCATATTCGTGAAGAAGATATTCACAAGACCGCATTCAGAACAAGCTACGGCTCCTATGAATACACAGTCATGTCTTTTGGCCTCGCAAATGCTCCACCCACCTTCTCGAGAATGATGCACTACATATTCAACCCCTACACCAATGAATTTGTTCTCGTCTGCATGGATGACATCTTGGTATTCTCCAAGAATGAACAAGACCATGCCAAGCACCTCCATTTGGTTCTGGACAGGCTCCGTGAACACAAGTTCTACGCGAAGTTCTCCAAATGCGAATTCTGGCTGGATAAGGTCTTATATCTTGGCCATATCATCTATGTTGAGGGTATTTCTGTCAACCCCGAGAAAGTTGAAGCTATTGTCAACTGGGAACCCCCTCAGAACGTCAAGCAACTCCGAAGCTTCCTTGGTCTCGCTAGCTATTGCAGAAGGTTCGTTGAGAACTTCTCCAAGATTGCCAAGCCCCTCTCCAACTTGCTGTAGAAGAATGTCAAGTACAACTGGTCTCCGGATTGTGATGTGGCATTCAAAACACTCAAAGAAAAGCTCATCTCTGCTCCGGTTCTTACTCCTCCGGATGAGTCCAAGCCCTATGAAGTATTCTGTGATGCTTCTCTAGAAGGACTTGGTGGTGTTCTAATGCAAGACAAGAAGATTGTGGCATACACTTCTCGTCAATTGAAGCCAAATGAGAAGAACTACCCCACACATGATCTCGAGCTAGCAGAAGTGGTACACGCCTTGATCACGTGGAGACACCTTCTGTTGGGCAGAAAAGTGGACATCTTCACCAATCACAAGGGCTTGAAGTACATCTTCACACAACCGAACCTGAACCTTCGTCAGACTCGTTGGGTTGAGATGATCCAAGAGTATGATCCAAGCATCAAATATACACCTGGCAAGGCCAATGTCATTGCAGATGCCTTGAGCAAAAAGGCATATTGCAACAGTCTCCTTATCAAGCCGTTTCAGCCTGAGCTTTGTGAATCATTCAGGAAGCTCAACCTCCAAGTTGTTCCGCAAGGCTTTCTTGCAAATCTTCAAGTTGCTCCTACCTTGGAAGATCAGATCCGTGAGGCCCAACTCAGTGATGCTATGGTGCAGAAAGTGAAACATGGTATTGCTAAGGGTACTCCCAAATACAAGTGCTATCGCGTTGATGAGAAAGACACCTTGTTCTTTGAGGACAGACTTGTGGTTCCCAAGGGTGATCTCAGGAAGCTCATAATGAACAAAGCACATGACTCCCTCCTCTCCATTCATCCTGGAAGTTCCAAGATGTACCAAGACCTCAAGCAATCTTACTGGTGGACTCGCATGAAAAGGGAGATCGCCCAATTCGTGAATGAATGTGATGTCTGCAGAAGAGTGAAGGCAGAGCATCAACGTCCAGCCGGTCTCCTCCAACCACTTCCTATTCCCGAGTGGAAATTCGACCACATTGAAATGGATTTCGTCACTGGGTTTCCTAAGTCCAAGAAGGGGAATGATGCTATATTTGTTGTGATTGACAAGCTAAACAAAATAGCTCACTTCCTTCCCGTCAAAGAATCCATCAATGCAGCTCAGCTGGTAGAGTTGTACACTTCGAGAGTTGTGTCGTTACATGGCATTCCTCAAGTTATCTCCTCAGACCGTGGAAGTTTGTTCACATCCAAGTTCTAGGACTCCTTTCAGTCAGCCATGGGCACTGAAAGAACATGCGGTGCCCCCATGTTTGGTTTTGGTAATTGATGACAATCTCTATGGACTAATGGTTGCCTTGAGTTATATTTGAAGGGTTTGTCCATAGGATTTTCTTGGAGTTCATTTGTTGGTTTCAAGGAGAGTTTGTGATGACCAAGGTGCTATTAAGGAATTATCCAAAGATTGGTCTTGTGAGTGTTGAGCTTATTGCAAGCATGTCTTGAAGAAGAAGAGTGTGTTATCATTCATGTTTACCTTCAAGACATCATCCAAATGAAGAGAGTTGGAAAGATTCAAGGTTGATCAAGACTAAGTGAAGGAGTGAATCAAGTTGATCAACACACAAAGCGTAGAAGATGTACCGAGAGGGATCAAGCAATCCTATGGTATGGTAAGCATTGTCAATCACGCTTTGTGTACTAACTCATGGTCTTCGTGAGAGTTCTTTGTGGGGTTAGGTTGCGGTGTGCAAGTTCAAGTGGAGCATCACGAAGAAATCAAGTGCTTGAATCTTGCCGTCCATTGTCGTGACAATGGACTTGTGAAGATATGCCGAAGAGTGGCTCACCCATAGAGGAGTATGGGGGAGCAATCTACTAGTCTTCACCGAGACAACGCAATCAAGAAAGGTGGTCCAACTTGAGGAAGTCAAGATCATCTACATCTAGCTCAAGTGGACTTTGTGCAAAGCAAAGGTTTGCCCTTGATAGGTTTTCTATTTTACCAGTCTCGTGGTGGTAGTTGGGAGACCGGGTTATAGGATCGTTTGCCGTACTATCAAGGGGGGCTCTCAAGTTGGTAGCTTGATCATATCGTTAGTAGAGAGCTCAAACCATTGCATCCTTGCATCATGTTTCTTGGTTCTTGTTTGGTTCTCTTTGTGAGTCTTAGAGCTTATGGTCATCTTGATGACAAGCTTGAGTTCATCGAAAACGGAGTTCACATGTGTCTTCTATGATGTTTTCGGTGTTGGGTGTTTTACCGGTCTTATCCGAGGAAGGGTTCTCACCATTTTCTTATGGGCCTTTTCTAATTTGCTTCTTATTGGTTTTTCTATCAAGATTGTGTTAGCCCTTGTCGCTAGCTTTCCAACAAACTTGTTTTCATCGAATTCGGAGTCCGTATGCAAAAGTTATTGTCGTTTTGGTGTACTGAAAAGGCTGCAGCGGTACTACCGCAGGTTGGAGCGGAAGTAATTTTTTACTACCGCTTTCGGGAGCGGTACTACCGCTTTCGGGAGCGGTACTACCGCTTGGAGCAGTACTACCGCGGCTACTTCCGTGGCTACTTCCGCTCGGGACCAAAAACTCGTCACAAGTCCAGCGGTGGTAGGCACGGATGTAATTTTTTAGTACCGCTCGCAAGCAGTAGTACCACTACCCTTAGCAGTAGTACCGCTACCCGTAGCGGTAGTACCGTGAGGTCAAGCGGTACTACCGCTCCGATGGTTCTTCTGACCTTTTGCCTCCTCGCTATTGTTTTTCAAAGGGGTTCTACTGCCCTAGCGGTAGTACCGCTCCTGGAGCGGTAGTACCGCTCTGTGCGGGCTGTGAGCATAATGGTTGGATTTTTCCCCCACCTATAAAAGGGGGTCTTCTTCCCAATGAACCTCATCCTTTGAGCTCGTGTTCTTCCCCCATTGTTGACCTTCTTCGAGCTTGCTATCTCTCAATCCCTCCACGGATTCTTGCTAGTTTTTGGGGGAAAAGAGAGAGGAGATCTAGATCCACATTTCCACCAATCACTTTCTCCTCTAAGTGAGGGGAACCCCTTGGATCTTGATCTTGGAGTTCTTGGTGTTCTCCTTCTTGTTCATCCTCTCATTTCCCTCCCTAGCATTAGTTTCTTTGGTGGGATTTGGGAGAGAAGGACTTGGGCACTCCGTGTGCCCTTGCCATTGCATTTGGTGCATCGGTTTGAGTTCTCCACGGTGATACGTGGAAGTGAAGTTTGAGAAGCTTATTACTCTTGGGTGCTTGGTACCCTTGAGCTTGTTCCTCTTGGGTGCTTGGGCGCCCTAGACGGTTGGTGGTGTTCGGAGCTCAATCATTGTGGTGTAAAGCTCCGGGCAAGCGTCGGGGTCTCCAATTAGGTTGTGGAGATCGCCCCGAGCAATTTGACGGGTACCGGTGACCGCCCCCAAGGGTTGCCAAAGTGTACGGGTTCGGTGACCGCCCCCAAGGGTCGCCATTTGTACGGGTTCGGTGACCGCCCTCAAGGGTCCCTTAGTGGAATCACGACATCTTGCATTGTGCGAGGGCGTGAGGAGATTATGGTGGCCCTAGTGGCTTCTTGGGGAGCATTGTGCCTCCACACCGCTCCAAACGGAGATTAGCATCCGCAAGGGTGTGAACTTCGGGATACATCATCGTCTCCGTGTTACTCGGTTATCTCTTACCCAAGCCCTTTACTTATGCACTATACTTTGTGATAGCCATATTGTTTCTTGTCATATATCTTGCTATCACCTAGTTGTTTATCTTGCTTAGCATAAGTTGTTGGTGCACATAGGTGAGCCTAGTTGTTGTAGGTTTTGTGCTTGACAAATTAACCTCTAGGTTTATTCCGCATTTGTTCAAGCCAAAACCGTAATTATTTTAAAGCGCCTATTCACCCCCCCCTCTAGGCGACATCCATGATCTTTCAGGCACTAAGATTCGTTTCAGCACTGCGTTTCACCCTTAGACTAGTGGTCAAGTCGAAAGAGTGAACCAGATCCTCTAAGACATGCTCAGAGCTTGTGTCATCTCTTTTGGCATGAAGTGGGAAGATTGTCTCCCGTTTGCCGAGTTCTCTTACAACAACAGTTTCCAGGCAAGTGCCGACAAAGCTCCTTTTGAAATCCTCTATGGCAGAAAGTGCCGTACTCCTCTCAACTGGTCCGAGACTGGTGAACGTCAACTTCTTGGTAATAACTTGATCTCAGAAGCCAAAGAAATGTGCAAAGTCATACGTGAGAATCTCAAGGCCGCTTAGTCGCGTCAAAAGAGTTACTAGGACGGCAAGCATCTTGATTTGGTCTTCAACATTGGGGATCATGTCTATCTCGGTGTTTCTCCTATGAAAGGAACCCAAAGATTCGGTATCAAAGGAAAGCTTGCTCCTAGATATGTGGGCCCTTTCAAGATTCTTGGCAAAAGAGGCGATCTAGCCTATCAACTTGAGCTCCCCTCCAACTTTCCAAATGTTCATGATGTGTTTCACGTTTCTCAACTCCGCAAGTGTTTCAAGACACCTGAACGCACCATTTTGTTCGAGGAGATTGATCATCAACAAGACTTGTCTTACCATGAGCACCCCATTGCTATTCTTGAAGAAACTGAGCGCAAGACCCGCAATAAGTCCATCAAGTTCTTCAAAGTTAAGTGGTCACACCATACCGACCGAGAAGCTACGTGGGAACGAGAATATCACCTTCGTTCCGAGTATCCTTCCTTCTTCCAGTCCTAGACCTCGGGACGAGATCTTTTCGTAGTAGAGGAGAGTTTGTAATGCCCCAGATGTAACACTTTCCAATTATGGCAATATATGAAACTTTGACTTCATCAATTCCATTCTGGGCTCTTCTTTCATTTCGGGTTTCTTCGTTTTGTCGTGTGCGTGTGTGCATTTCATCCTTGTCATGTTGTCATGTGCATTGTCACCTGCACCCGGTCCCACTCGCCTCTTCCCGTTGTCCGTTTGGAGTTCCGAAGCTCACACACGTGCCCGTGGCACCCCCGTGTCCTTCTTTCGTGTGTGGCCGTGTAACGTTCCCGGAATGAGGTGAGACTTGTCGTGCGTTGTTGTTTTGGTATGTGTAGGCCGTCTGTCTAGTTTCATCGCGTTTGGAGTCCGTTTGGTACTCCAATGGTTAATCTAGTGGGCTAAAAGTACCTCTTCTTTAAGGCCCAAGACCCCCTCCACAACAGCCCACTAACCCAGCACAACCACTTCCATCATATCGGTCGTCGGATCGTGATCGCGTGGCCGAAAACCGCTCCTCATTTGGACATTCCTAGCTCCCTATGCCTATAAAAACGTCTCCCCCGTCCAAAATTTCAAAGGAAACCCTAGTCTCCTTCCTCCTCCAGCACCGCCTCGAAAACCGCGCCGGGTGGACGTGTCCGACCCGCGCCGGACAAATCGCCGCCCTCAGCCATTGCCCGCGCGCCTCGTCACCCCGCCGCCGCGCCTGGGGCCCAGATCCGGCCCGCCCCGGGGCCGAACCAGGCCGCGCCGGGCCCGCGCCTCTCGCGCCCTTCTTCCCCGCCGCCGTTCGCCGCTCGCCGCCACCTGGCCGTGCGCCTCCCCGCCGGCGGTTCCCCTCCTCACCGCTCGCCGCCACCGTCCACCAAGGAGGTCGCCGCAGCCCTCCACCTCCGGCTGTCGCTTGCCGCCAGAGGCCGCGCCCCGCCGACGGGAGCCCTGCGCCGCCGGATCGGGCCTCCCCGCGGCCGGATCTCCGCCGGAGGCCGCGCCTCCTCGCCGGCCGGCCAGCCGCCGCCACCACCCGCACGGAGCCGGGCGGACCCGACCCGAGCCACAAGCCGCCGCCCGATCTGCCGTTTGGACAAAGATCCACGTCATCGGACGTGTCCGCCCGAACCCCCCCTTGAGGTTGATTTTTTTTGCTAAGTTCTAGTTTGGCATATTCTGTTGGCATCTATGCATGGCTGTAACTTTTTGTGTGTATGTCAAAGTTATGCATATAATATATCAAAATGACCGTGATGATGTGCTCTACATTTTGTTCCATTGTGGCATGCTTGTTTGAGTTCATCTAGAGGTCCTAATCTTCATGACAAGAGTGCTACTTGTTATAAACTACTGTTACGTGTTAATTTGATGCCATGTTTGAGATGTGATAACTTGGTGTATGTTTATCCAAATGGAGCATATGATATGTGAAAATGTTCATTGTGAAGTGCTTTACATGATGGTTGCTGTAGCATTCATGTTAGGTTTCATATTGCCATGTTAATCTTGGTTGTAAAAGTGCATGTGGCTGTTAAGTTATGAAACATATTAAGAGATGCTGATTTGAAGTGCTTGTTGCTATTGATGTGTTTGTCCCCATGTCACATGTCAATATGTTTTAGAATCTCCATCATATGGTCTTTGCTGTGGTGCAAAACATTTTCCATGATATGCCTTGAGGTGACTTAAACAATCTTGTAAACATGCCATGCCAATGTTACTGTTATACACTTAGTGAAAAAATTGCTAAGTCTGGAATCTGTTTTAACCTGATGCTATGTTTGCTTGATGCCCTAGTCAAATCCATGCTTATTTTTGAGTGGCCAATGATCATTCCTGGTTGTCCATGTTATTGTCTATCCATCCATGCCCTCACTTGCACATATGGCTTGCTGTATCTTATTTATTTCTTGCTCTCAAGTTGCTATAAATTATGCCTGTCAGGTTTTTAACAGCATGATCAATTTGGTGTAGCTTGTTGCTATTGATCCATGCCTCCTATGGAGTTGCTCCAATGGAGTTTTTTGCTGTAGAACATGTCTACTTCACATCCATGCTTCTTGTCATCATGTTTGGGTGTTGTAGCTTATTTATTACTTGCTCCAAACATGCCATGTGGCTGTTAACTTCAGCTTTGCATTGTATCTTGTTTCGTGTGTATGTGTTGAACCGTTGCTCCGTTTTGAGCGTGCCCTATATGAAAGTTGTGTGATTTTGCATGTAGAATCATAATATCATGTTGTTTACATGTTTGGAGTGTGTTTTGCTTGATGTTTGGGTGCATCATGCACCGTTGCCATGTTTGTCTTGTTTTGCTCATATCTTCTAGACCGTAGCTCCGAATTAAACAAACTTTATATGAAACTTGACTAGAATTTTGTGTAGATCATCATGGTGCATGTTAACTTGCTATTTAACAACTTTAATTTAAGGTTTGTTCAGATATGGACCAATTTTAAAATATGTATATGAGGACTTATCGGATTTGCTATATGTTGATTCCGGCCTCATTTAAACTTGTTGTTTTGTGTTGTTCTTGTGTGCTTCATCCCTTGCCATGAAATGCCTCATACTTGCATCATGTTGTTTGTGCATTGCACCTTGTTTGATTTTGTGCCATGTTGTGTTCTTGTGTTGAGTAGAGCCGGGAGCCGAGACCGAGTGCGAGGTTCCTACCGAGGTTGAGTACGAGGAGCCGTCTTACGATCCCATCGACGACTCGACAGGCAAGATGACCTGACCCAGATATCATTACTATCTTTGCCTATTGCTAGATGTCTCGCTCTTTAGCTCATTGCCTCGATGCCCATGTTTGTTTGTCAGCCTCCTATTGTAACCATGAATCTGTCTAACCACCCAACCTAGCAAACCTTTGTTTGGCTACGTAAGCTTCGCTCAGCCCCTCTTATAGCATTGCTAGTTGCAGGAGAAGATTTGAAGATTATTGCTTCATGTTGAAGTTATTGATGGGATATCACACTATATAAACTCTTAAACTAAATCATCTATATACTTGGCAATGGGTGGAAGGCTAAGCCTCTTGCTTGGTGTTTTGTTCCACTCATGCCACCCTAGGAACCGTATAAACCGGTGTTATGTTCCTTGATTTTGTGTTCCTCACACGATTGGGGTTATGGGACCCCCTCGATAACCCGCTTAGTGCTAAAGCTTTTCCAGCAAGGCCCGACATTGGTTTTACATTTGCCTAACAACAAAAAACTTGCATAGGGAGTTATAAACCCTTTTTCTTAATCAACAATCCCGGGCCAGTGCTCCACATGAGTGTTGGTCCGAAATGGGGAGCCTGCGGGGCCACCTTGGGGAAACCCGAGGGCTGGTAAAAACCTATAGCATCACCCATCCGGTCGTGGCCTGAGACTAGATACGCGTGACTACTGTCAGGGTGTCGGCACGCCGGGAGGTCTTCCTGGATTAGTTTTACCTTAGTCGGAATATCTTGAGCACGGGATTCCGAGAATACTCGGGTCTTCCCACCTTGGAGTTGCGACTCCACAGATCATGAGCTTGTGATGGGCTAAGTTGGGACACCCCTGCAGGGTTTTGATCTTTAGAAAGCCGTGCCCGCGGTTATGTGGCAGATGGGAATTTGTTAATATCCGGTTGTAGAAAACTTGACACCATGTTCAGAATACACTACCAGCGTGAGTAACCGTGACGGTCATTTTCAGAAAGGGGTTTGGGAAGTGAACACGGTGGGGTTATGTTTGACGTGCTTAGATAGGATCACTTCGTGATCACTTTGACGCTCGTGGCACTTCTCTTCTCGCTCTAAACACGTAAGCTAGTGCTAGTGCAGCTGCAACCTTTGTTCTTCAGCCTTTTTCCACACCCAAGGCTTAGATAGTTTTGCTACCCGGGAACAGGATTGTTGAGTCCTTCGTGGCTCACAGATTCTACACAACACCAGATGCAGGTACTATGGTGAACTACACAGGTGACGACACAGAGCTGTACTGGGAGTTCGATGAAGAACGTGGGCGATACTACGTGTACTATCCCGATGATCAGTAGTGGCTTCTACTAGGGGCGATTCAGACCTAGTGGCTTTATTTATTTGGTATCTTTCATTTGGATCTTCATGCGTAGTCGGACTGTGATGTTATTTGGATGATGATTGCTTATGTAATGTATTTTGTGACGTGGCGAGTGTAAGCCAACTACTCTTTTGCAATTTCATCCCTCTTTTACATGAGTCGTGCAAAGATACCATACTTGAGATCATTCTAGTATGAGCTTATACCTTTAAGTCGTGCCTCGACACGTAGGAGGTATAATCTCATACTGGGCATTACAAGTGTGGGGAGGAGTCTGATCCAGGCATGGCAAGCCTGGCTCTAGCTTCAGCATTCATTGCCAAGTCGATCTTCAACACTGAAGAGAATAATCTCGACGCCAATGTTGAAGAGAGTGATGACAATGACTCTTCTCCCACCTACTCCTTCATGGCACGAGGTACCAAGGTAAACTCTCGCGATGCTTACTTTCAGACCTCTAGCGAAGATGACACTGAATGTGAATCCAAACCCAGCTATAAGACACTTGCTAAAATTGCAACTGAACAACAAACAACCATGTAAAAGATTCAAAAATTGCTACACAAAAGCGGTAATTTGTTGGACGAGGAAATGAATCGAACTCAGTCCTTAATTGAAGACATAAAAAATCTTCACGTTAAATACACAAAGCTTGAAAGTCATCATGAAACCATCTCCGCTGATCATGAGAAGCTTTCCTATGATTATCTTCAAAGAAAGCAGGATCTTGAGAAACTGAGAGCGTCTCATGATGATCGTCAAAAGGAAGATGATTCACTACTCGCTCAACAGATCAGTTTCGCTCAGGAAGAATTTGTGCCACCTTGTCTAAAATGTCTTGGGCGTGACAATGCTACGTCCATTGCTGAATGTTCTATTCCTTCTGAGCCTATTATCTCTTCAATTGCTGATGTGGTAACTAACCCCTCTTCTGAGGAAACCACTACTATTGCTGATGAGAACGTCAGGTTGAGGACATTGCTTGAAACAAGCATGTACAAAAGTCTCAAAGGGCATCAAACACTATGTGATGTCCTTAAGAAACAGATTATGAATCGAACCCCTAGGAAAGAGGGTGCTGGTTTCGAGAGGAACATGAATGTCGACGGCTCTTATTGGACTCCTAGGCAGTACCTGCTACTTCTCCAGCTTGCGTTGTATTCCCTCGAAGAGGAAAGGGTGATGCAGCACAGTAGTTGTAACGACCCGAATCTGATAAGATTCGATGTCTCTGTACTTACCGTGCTAGTCCCTGAATCGGCTCGCTAGCACACACAGTACATATGAATACAAAATAACAAGTGCATCATTTACTATAACGTATGATCCAGAATTTACAAAGTATTACAAACTGAATAGCACAAGGCTAGCTTATTCAATAATAACAACGGAAAGGTAGCATAATAAACGATGAGTCCATCAGTGTCCACTGGAGAACATGTTGAGTGAAGACCCGCGACCCTACTGTATCTCACTGATCATCTGAAAAACCTGCAACATGATAAGTTGCAGCCACGAAGGGTCAATACATTGAATGTATTGGCAAAATGCACAATATGATATAGCAAACCTACATCCACAAGCATAGTATGATAACAGAACACTCAAGTTTGATTTCGCGTAAAACTACCTTCACCTACCTCCACGACATAGGCAAGGTACACACAAACCCAGATGATAAAGATCTCCAAGATGTCTCAAGTGCGCTCAGCCCTGGCGCATTCTCTAGGGACAGTAGAGCGCTCAGCCAGTGACACATTCACGTGAGAAAAAGCCCCGACAACTCAAGTGCGCTCAGTCATGGCGCATTCTCTAAGGACGATAGAGCGCTCAGCCAATGATGCATTCACCCGAGGAAAAGTCCCGAGCCTACAGCTATAAGCTATACGTGCTCACCACTTCCATGAATCACGCAACACATGCCCGCATGTACATATCAAGTTGATCACACCATCTCATAACACAATCAATAATAAAACATGGCAGCACGGGATACACATATCAAGCCAAACATTTACCATATCATGAAACCACACTTGCATAGAAGAATATAGGATGAGCAAAATCAAAAGTGCAAACTTGCCTTGAACGTTGTTGAAGTACTCTAACAATCAACTCTGATCCGCTTCACACTCTGGACAATCTATACGATAACGAAGGCACCGATAAGTAAACCGTATTCGCATAACCCTAAAGTAAAGTCAACGGGAAGGAATTCAAATAAAAACTTAATTAACATAACATATCAGTAGGTATAGCTCTTCTACATGCTAGTAGGATCACGCAAAAAGAATAAACTAATTTGGATCAACGGTTTGAAAGATATGGCCTCCGGAAGTTTGAATTCAAATTTGAGGAAATTCAAATTTAAACAGTTCAAACATGTGAAATTTTGGTTCTACGGTATTCTCCTGGTCTCTAAGAGTACGCAGGAAAAAGAATCGGTGAATTTGGAGTTACAGACTAAAAGATATACCTAATTAAATATTTGATGTAGAATCTGCCAAAAATAAATTGTGCCAAAACTGTGTTCGCGGAAGAACTGCTGCGGCACTGTGCATGTGCCAAGTGGCATGACTAGATTGGCTGGAGGGTTGTCCGCTCTTTTGGCTATCCCACAGACGGCCACAATGTAGAAAAACCGTTTCGGTGATAAAAAAATGCGATTTCATCTGAGCCGTCAGGGAGAGATCCAACGGATGGGGACGGCTCACCGGACAAACACAGGGGTAGGCCGCCGGACTTGGGCAAGATGAACTGCAACGGCAGGGACTTCGACGACGGCGACGGCTAAGGGGCTTGGTGGCTCTCGTAGATGAAGGTCCTGGACGAGAGAAGTAAGGCGAGATCGTGGATGACCCCAGAAGCTTCGGGGATGGCCTCCAACGATGATGGCGAGTGGCCGGAGCGGTGGCGGCGGAGTTGATCTTCGGGACGAGCTCGGTTTACTTGGTGTAGTGCCTCCCCGCGAGAAATAATTGGTGAGGGAGAGAGATGAGGTCAAGGCGAAGATAACAGAGGGGAGGAGAGGTGCTGAGACCCTCTGTCGGCGACGGAAACGACGGTGGCGGAAGCTTCGGGCGGATGTACTGCGGCGAGATCGGAACGAGGTGAAACGGTCACGGGAGATCTCGATGTTGTCAAAAATCGGACGAGAAGGACTTGGGGAATATTTATATGGTGGTGGGGTGCGAGAGGTGCAAGATGCGAGCCGAATCGACCGAGGATTGGAGTCGGCAGGTGAAGAACTCGTGCGTGGAGAGGTCTCTGGCGAGAGAAAGGAGATGACAGGGTGGGACCCAGAGTCAGCGGCAGGGAGGAGGGAAGAAATAGAAACAAAACAAGAAGGGTGATGTGTTGGGCTGCAACATTGTTGCTCCTGGGCTTCGGCCTAAAATGGGCCGCGGCTTGCTAGCGACTGCGCTTCTGCTGTCAACCGCGCTGTGTGCCCGAAGGTGCGCAGTAAAGTCTGAAAAAAAAACTACACAACAAAGCTTTTTGCTAAAATGAAATATCCAGATAACTTAAAAAAAATGTCGCAAAGCATTATTACCGCTATATAAAACAGTGAACATATTTATCAGACCAAAATACGCAATAAAATGCACATAATATTTTTATAAAATGTCCTATAAAATATTTTTGGACTCGAGAAAGAAATTCAAATAACATTTAAAACATATCCAATCTCTTCCTATTGAAGGAGTCATATTACCTTCTCTCGTTTCTTTTCTTTTTACTTTAGAGTTGGCATTGTTTCAAATCCAAAATTCAAATAAACAATTATTTAATTGTCATACCCGTTTAAAAAACAAATTGAGGAAGTCATGTCATCCTCTCTCATATCCAAGTTGAAACAATTTTGAATATTCTCAAAGTTCAAATAAGATCGAAAGGAATATTCGGGAAGTCATATTATTCCCTCTCATTTGAATATTTAGTAAACCCAAAATAATAAACAAATGAATAATTGTGAAAGTCCTTTTGTTCCCTCTCGTTTATTTTTCCTTTAAATTCCAAAAGTTTCGAATACTAGTCAAATTTAACTAAGATCAAACATCACAAGCAAGATTTGAATTACTCCTATTTAAATAATTAACATTCCAAAATTCAAAATCTTGGGATGTTACAGTAGCGTAAGTATTTCCCTTAGTTTTTGAGAACCAAGGTATCAATCCAGTAAGAGACCATGCGCGAGTCCCTCGCACCTGTATAAACAAATAAGAACCTCGCAGCCAACGCGATAAGGGGTTGTCAATCCCTTCACGGTCACTTATGAGAGTGAGATCTGATAGATAGGATAGGATAATATTTTTGGTATTTTTGATATAGGAACATAAAGTAAATAAAGCAAAGTAAAGTAGATGGAAGATTAATATGATGAGAATAGACCCGGGGGCATAGGTTTCACTAGTGGCTTCTCTCATAATAGCAGAATTCTACGGTGGATGAACAAATTACTGTCGAGCAATTCATAGAAAAGCGCATAGTTATGAGAATATCTAGGCATGATCATTATATATAGGCATCACTTCCGTGACAGGTAGACCGAAACGATTCTGCATCTACTACTATTACTCCACACATCGACTGCTATCCAGCATGCATCTAGAGTATTAAGTTCATAATAACAGAGTAACACCTTAAGCAAGATGACATGATGTAGAGGGATAAACTCAAGCAATATGATATAAACCCCATCTTTTTATCCTCTATGGCAACAATACTATACGTGCCTTGCTGCCCCTACTGTCACTGGGAAAGGACACCGCAAGATTGAACCCAAAGCCAAGCACTTCTCCCATTGCAAGGATTATAGATCTAGCAGGCCAAACCAAACCAATAATTCGAAGAGACTTGCAAGGATATTATAATCATACATAAAAGAATTCAGAAAAGAATCCAATATTGTTCATAGATAATCTTGATCATAAACCCACAATTCATCGGATCTCGACAAACACACCGCAAAAAGATTACATCGAATAGATCTCCTCGAAGATCGAGGAGAACTTTGTATTGAGATCCAAAGAGAGAGAAGAAGCCATCTAGCTAATAACTATGGACCCGAAGGTCTGTGGTAAACTACTCACAACTCATCGGAGGAGCTATGGTGTTGATGTAGAAGCCCTCCGTGATCAATGCCCCCTCCGACAGAGCTCCGGAACAGGCCCCAAGATGGGATCTCACAGGAACAGAAGGTTACGACGGTGGAATTAGGGTTTCTTCGTGCTCCTCGATGTTTTCAGGGTATATGGATATATATAGGAGGAAAAAGTACGTCGGTGGAGCAACGTGGGCCCCACAAGGGTGGGGACGCGCCTACCCCCTAGGCACGCCCTGCCCCCTCGTGGACACCTCGTTTCTTCTCTAACTTGTATTCCAAGTCTCTCGTGAAGATATCGTTCCAAAAATAACTCTCCCGAAGGTTTCATTCCGTTTGGACTCCGTTTGATATTCCTTTTGTGTGAAACAATAAAATAGGCAAAAAAACATCAATTTGCACTGGGCCTTGGGTTAGTAGGTTAGTCCCAAAAATAATATAAAAGTGTATAATAAAGCCCATTAAACATCCAAAACAGAATATATAATAGCATGGGACAATAAAAAAAATATAGATACGTTGGAGACGTATCAAGCATCCCCAAGCCTAATTCATGCTCGTCCTCGAGTAGGTAAATGATAAAAACAGAATTTTTTATGTGGAATGCTAACCAACATAATTCTCAATGTAATTTTGTTTATTGTGGCATGAATGTTTAGATCCGAAGGATTCAAGACAAAAGTCTATATTGACATAAGAATAAATAATACTTGAAGTGTGGCGACCCGACCCGAATGGATCAAGTCTCTGTGCTTTAGTGTCATCCCTGGATCGGTAATGCTGACACACACAGTACTCGAAGGATTTATAACAGAGTTGCAATCACACACTTATTACATCGAATGTCTCAAAGGAGAACTTATTACAAAAGATATGGCTTAAGGCCATCTAAATACGATAACAGCGGAAGGCTTGGAAGATAAAGCGAGTCCATCAACTCCAACGGCATAGCTCAGTGCATGACAAACGACCTAGCGCACCTTACTCTTCGTCTGAAAAGTATGCAACATGATATGTGATACGTCTCCAACGTATCTATAATTTTTTATTGTTCCATGCTATTATATATTCTATTTTGGATGTTTAATAGGCTTTATTATACACTTTTATATTATTTTCGGGACTAACCTACTAACCCAAGGCCTAGTGTAAATTGCTGTTTTTTTGCCTATTTCAGTGTTTCGTAGAAAAGAAATATCAAACGGAGTCCAAATGGAATGAAACCTTTGGGAGAGTATTTTTGGAACCGTATCTACACAGAAGACTTGGAGTACACGCGAGGGAACGAGAGAGGCGGCCACGAGGAGGCAGGGCGCGCCCCCACCCTCGTGGGCCCCCTCTAGCTCCCCCGGTGCCCTCCTTCCTCCTATATATATCCTCATACCCTGAAAACATCGAGGCAACAGACAAAACCCTAATTCCACCGCTGTAACCTTCTGTTCCCGTGAGATCCCATCTTGGGGCCTGTTCCTGATCTCCGGCGGAGGGGGGATCGATCACGGAGTGCTTCTACATCAACACCATAGCCTCACCAATGAGTTGTGAGTAGTTTACCACAGACCTTCGGGTCCATAGTTATTAGCTAGATGGCTTCTTCTCTCTCTTTGAATCTTAATACAAAGTTCTCCTCGATCTTCGAGGAGATCTATTTGATGTAATCTTTTTGCGGTGTGTTTGTCGAGATCCGATGAATTGTGGGTTTATGATCAAGATTATCTATGAACAATATTTGATTCTTCTCTGAAATCTTTTATGTATGATTATAATATCCTTGCAAGTCTCTTCGAATTATTGGTTTGGTTTGGCCTACTAGATCTATAGTTCTTGCAATGGGAGAAGTGCTTGGCTTTGGGTTCAATCTTGCGGTGTCCTTTCCCAGTGCCAGTAGGGGCAGCAAGACACGTATTGTAGTGTTGCCATCGAGGATAAAAAGATGGGGTTTATATCATATTGCTTGAGCTTATCCCTCTACATCATGTCATCTTGCTTAAGGCGTTACTATGTTCTTATGAACTTAATACTCTAGATGCATGCTGGATAGCGGTCGATGTGTGGAGTAATAGTAGTAGACGCAGAATCATTTCGGTCTACTTGTTACGGACGTGATGCCTATATATAATGATCATGCCTAGATATTCTCATAACTATGCACTTTTCTATCAATTGCTCGACAGTAATTTGTTCACCCAACGTAGAATTCTGCTATCTTGAGAGAAGCCACTAGTGAAACCTATGGCCCTCGGTCTATCTTTATCATATTACTTTTCCTTTAATATCTGTTTCCATTGCTTATTTGCTTTATTTACTTTATGTTCTTATACCAAAAAAATACCAAAAATATTATATTATCTTATCTATCAGATCTCACTCTCGTAAGTGACCGTGAAGGGATTGACAATCCCTTATCGCGTTGGCTGCGAGGTTCTTATTTGTTTGTGCAGGTGCGAGGGACTCGCGCGTGGTCTCCTATTGGATTGATACCTTGGTTCTCAAAAACCGAGGGAAATACTTACGCTACTGTGCTGCATCACCCTTTCCTCTTCGAGGGAATACAACGCAAGCCCGAGAAGTAGAAATATGTTGCAGCCCGAAATGGGTCAGCACATGGAATATGCTGGCAAGATAACACAGTATAGCAAAGGACAGATAAATGCTATCACTACATGCATATATGGCTGGTGGAGGCTCTAAGGTTATAATGTTTTGCAAAAAGCCAATTTTTCCCTACAACAAAGGAATAAATTTTTGTTTTAACTATCATGGTTGTTGAAACATCATTGAGAAGGTTCCTCCAACTCAATCCCGATTAAAGTAATCATTATCAATCCACCAATTTAATTTAGAGTGATGAGATCAAATCAATAATTCAAGTACCAGATACTCAAGATGTCCATAACCAGGGACACGGCTAATCATGATTAGTTTGTACACTCTGCGGAGGTTTGCGCACTTTTCCCCACAAGACCCGATCTCCTTCGTTGGATTTTCTCGCACTGCATGGTGTATGAGAAATGGATGACTGAGACACAGTCTTTTAGAAACATTCACTCTTTACCCTGGGTAGACCGTTACACCTACTTTCCCCTACATCTGCTAGTCTACCACTGAAAGAGGTCATGCAACATACTCAACTATGCTAGAGCCCATAATAGCTTGTGGCTGCACACGGAAGTTTCAAGCATGAATAATCTTATGATCCCTTTGAGCCTGGGTGGCATTCCGTAGGATAATCGCACGGGTCCTCCGGGATAACCTAGGACAACATTGGATTCTCGAGGTGCCCTGCAACCAATCCACCGAGATGTGTATTAAAGTTGCCACCTTAAGTTGAACCATTAATTAGCAATCTCACATCTGCCATGGATACTCTCAAACCCAATCCACGTCTACGAGCATAGCATGGCAATATAAGCATAACATAGAAGTAATTCCCAAGGGTTTGGTAATAAAACAGGTAATAGGTTCTACCTCATCATCTACTTCGCAGACCCACATGTTAAGAGACCCTATTCATGCAATGTGTGAGGGTTGAAACTAATGCATAAAAACTAGGTAATAAAGGGTATGATCAACGTGTTACTTGCCTTGCTGACGATTCGCAAAACCTAGTGACTCGTAGTAGCACGCTTCGCACTCCGGGAATTATATCGCAAACAAACAGTAGCATACATAAGAACTCAAGAAAAGATGCATGGGTAAATCTCAAATAAGAAGGTATAACCAGAAAGTTCAACTGAAGAACTCCGGTTTGCAACAAGAATCAAATCAAACGGAGCAACGGAACTCAAACTACGAAAGAAACAAGATCCGTTTACTAAATTGTACTAGAGTCAAATTTTAAAGTACCAAAATCTTGTTCAAGTTGTTTAAACAGAAAGAGGGCTTTGAGACAAAGATCTAGGCGCTTGTTTCACCTGATTCGGATAAACGAGCGAAAAGATAAACTAAAATGAAGATCAGAGCAGAAATCGCGATCGAAAATAATCGCGGAAAACCCCTGAAAAAGAAAACGAGACGAACAGGCTAACGAACGAACGTTCGCTATCTACGGCTAACTGATGAAAAGTGTTCGTTAAAACGAACAAACGGACGAACGTCCGCTAAATAACTAAATCAAGAAAACCGAACCGATCTAACTAAAAAAAACGAACTAGTTTTTTTTAGAAAATCGGGGTTTTTACCTAAAACCGAAAAACGGCGGCTCGGATCCAGCGAACGGCGGCTCGACTTCGGCGGGCGGGGCAGGCGGGGGAGAGAGGTGGCGGCGCGGCTTGGCGGCGGGGCAGGCGACGGCAGGCGGCGGCGCAGGCAATGTCAGGCTCGAGGGGGGGCCCGTCTCGGCTTTTATAGGGGGAAGGGGGGAGCGGTGGCTTGCGGGAGGGGACAGGGCGGCGGCGCGGTGTCGGACTCCAGGGGGAGTCTGGCTCGGGGACGACGAGGCAGGCGGCGCGGCGGCTGGGCCAGCTGGGCCTCGGCCCAGTTCGGACCGGCGGAAGTTTTTTTAAACCGATTTCACCGGAAAAAATCCTAGAAAAATAAATAAAACTCTAAAAATGCCAAAACAAATTTTCACCATCTAAATAAAATATTTAGAACATGATGAACATTTTCTTGGCCCTAAAATGCAATTTTAAAATATGCACATTTTTTTCTAATTCAAATAAAATTGCAGAAAAACCAAATAAAACTATTTATTTGATTTTAATATTTTTCTTCCAATATTCCATTTAGTTTGGAGAAGTCATATTATCCCCTCTCATATATTTTAATATGAAATGTTTTTGGAGAGAAAAATAATTATACCAAATGATCCTCGTTCCAATATTTGAGAAAATTCAAATATGAAAACGCTGAAATCCCTAACTCTCCTCGTGGGTCCTTGAGTTGCTTAGGATGTCGAGGATCGCAGAGCAAAAATGCAAATAAAATATGATATGCATATGATGACCTATGTATAACATTCCAAATTGAAAATTTGGGATGTTACATCAAGCATACTAACAAAGCAATCATGTCTTCTCAAAATAACATGGCCAAAGAAAGTTATCCCTAAAAAGTCATATAGTCTGGCTATGCTCTATCTTCATCACAAAAAATATTTAAATCATGCACAACCCCGGTTTCAGCCAAGCAATTGTTTCACACTTTAATTCTTTCAAACCTTTCAACTTTCACGCAATACATGAGCGTGAGCCATGGATACAACACTATGTGGAATAGAGTGGTGGTTGTGGAGAAGACAAAAGAAGAAGATAGTCTCACATCAACTAGGCGTATCAATGGGCTATGGAGATGCCCATCAATAGATATCAATGTGAGTGAGTAGGGATTGCCATGCAACAGATGCACTAGAGCTATAAGTGTATGAAAGCTCAACAAAAGAAACTAAGTGGGTGTGCATCCAACTTGCTTGCTCACGAAGACCTAGGGCATTTGAGGAAGCCCATCATTGGAATATACAAGCCAAGTTCTGGAATGAAAATTCCCACTAGTATATGAAAGTGGTAAAACAAGAGACTCTCTATCATGAAGATTATGGTGCTACTTTGAAGCACAAGTGTGGAAAAGGATAGTAGCATTGTCCCTTTTTTTTGAAGGGGCTTTTTTTAGCCCCCCCTCTCTCTTTTTTTGGGCCATCTCTCTTGTTTTTTGGCCTTTCTCTCTTTTTTTGTTTCCTAACACGGGACAATGATCTAATAATGAAGATCATCACACTTTTATTTACTTACAACTCAAAGATTACAACTCGAAGCTAGAACAAAATATGACTCTATGTGAATGCCTCCGGCGGTGTACCGGGATGTGCAATGAATCAAGAGTGACATGTATGAATGAATTGTGAATGGTGGCTTTGCCACAAATACGATGTCAACTACATGACCATGCATAGCAATACGACAATGTGAAGCGTGTCATAATAACGGAACGGTGGAAAGTTGCATGGCAACATATATCAGAATTGCTATGGAATGCCATGGTAGGTAGGTATGGTGGCCTTTTTGAGGAAGGTATATGGTGGGTGTATGGTACCGGCGAAAGTTGCGCGGTACAAGAGAGGCTAGCAATGGTGGAAGGGTGAGAGTGCGTACAATCCATGGACTCAACATTAGAAATCTACGAGTTATCAAAACAAAGTATTAAACGCATGCTCCTAGGGGAAGGGTTGGTAGGAGTTAACCATCACGTGATCCCGACCTCCACACAAAGGGCGACACTCAATAAATAAATCATGCTCCAACTTCATCACATAACGGTTCACCATACGTGCATGTTACGGGAATCACAAACTTTAACACAAGTGTTTCTCAAATTCACAATTACTCCACTAGCATGACTCTAATATCACCATCCTCATATCTCAAAACAATCATCAAGTATCAAACTTCTCATAATATTCAATGCACTTGTATGAAAGTTTTTACTATACTCATCTGGGATGCCTATCATATTAGGACTAGTTTTATAACCAAAGCACATTACCATGCTGTTCTAAGAGACTCTAAAAAATATATAAGTGAAGCATGAGAGACAAATACTTTCTACAAAATAAAACCACCACCGTGCTCTAAAAGGTATAAGTGAAGCACTAGAGCAAAACTATCTAGCTCAAAAGATATAAGTGAAGCACATAGAGTATTCTAATAAATTCCAAATCATATTTATCTCTCTCAAAAGGTGTGTCCAGCAAGGATGATTGTGGCAAACTAAAAAGCAAAGACTCAAATCATACATGATGCTCCAAGCAAAACATATATCATGTGGTGAATAAAAATATAGTCTCAAGTAAGGTTACCGATAAACGAAGACGAAAGAGGGGATGCCTTCTTGGGGCATCCCCAAGCTTAGGCTTTTGGTTGTCCTTGAATTTTACCTTGGGGTGCCTTGGGCATCCCCAAGCTTAGGCTCTTGCGACTCTTTGTTCCATTGTCCATCAAATCCATACTCAAAACTTGAAAACTTCACAACATAAAACTTAGCCAAAAATCTCGTGAGCTCCGTTAGTATAAGAAAACAAACCACCACTCAAAGGTACTATAATAAACTCATTATTTGTTTATATTGGTGTTAAACCTAATGTATTCCAACTTCTCCATGATTCATACCCCCCGATACTACTCATAGATTCATCAAAATAAGCAAACAACACACAAAAAACAGAATCTATCAAAAACAGAATAGTCTGTAGTAATCTGTAACTTTCGAATACTTCCGTAACCCTACAAAAATAATAAATTGGTGGATGTGAGGAATTTGTTTATTAATCATCTGCAAAAAGAATCAACTAAAAAGCACTCTCCAGTAAAAAATGGCAGCCAATCTCGTGAGCGCTAAAGTTTCTGTTTTTTATAGCAAGATCACATAAACTTCACACAAATCTTACCAAAGGTTCTACTGGCACAAACACTAATTAAAACACAAAACCACATCTAAACATAAGCTAGATACAATATTTATTCCTAAACAGAAGCAAAAACGAAGAAAATAAAATTGGGTTGCCTCCCAACAAGCGCAATCGTTTAACGCCCCTAGCTAGGCACGATACAAGAATAGATCTATGTATTGCCATCTTTGTTTTTTTTTCTTTTAGCGGGATCACGCTCAAATCTGGGAGGTTCTCGTTTTCCTTCATATTCATACATTTTCAGATCCAAAGAATCCAACCGCTTATTGCAAAGGGTGATCGGCATATTCATGCGATGTAAATTTCCGCCAACACTCTCAAGAGGTCCAAGAGACTTTTGTAATTTTTTTGTTACTTCGCAGATCTTATCAAAAACTTGTGTCTCCTTCGGGGTAGAATGTGGCCCGAACAAATCTATCAAAGCAGTATAGGAATCAAAAGTGTGGCTACCCAAGAAATTCCCTCCCGTGATGGTATCAAGAATATGTCTATTCCAGGAAGCGATGCCAACATAAAAATTGTGTAGAAGCACGGAAGTGGAAAGCTTCCTAGTAGATCTATTTTGAGTATTGCAAATTCTATATCAAGCATCTTTTAGATTTTATCCCTCCCTTTGTTTAAAGTTAAGAACCTCACTCTCGGGAGTATTGATAATGATAGGCGTGCTAGTCATGATGGCAAGGCAAAGCGATAAAACACACGGAAGAAGAAGGGCGAATAAAACGGCAAGGGTGAAGTGGGGGAGAGGAAAATGAGAGGCAAATAATGTAGTGCGAGGGATAAGGGTTTGTGATAGGTACTTGGTATATGAATTTTGCATAGATCTCCCCGGCAACTGCGCCAGAAATTATTCTAGCTACTTCTCAAGCTCGCGTTGTATTCCCTTGAAGAGAAAAGTGTGATGCAGCACAGTAGCGTAAGTATTTCCCTCAGTTTTTGAGAACCAAGGTATCAATCCTGTAGGAGACCACGCACGAGTCCCTCGCACCTGCACAAACAAATAAGAACCTCACAGCCAACACGATAAGGGGTTGTCAATCCCTTCATGGTCACTTACGAGAGTGAGATCTGATAGATAGGATAGGATAATTTTTTTTGGTATTTTTGATATAGGAACATAAAGTAAATAAAGCAAAGTAAAGTAGATGGAAGATTAATATGATGAGAATAGACCCGGGGGCATAGGTTTCACTAGTGGCTTCTCTCATTATAGCAAAATTCTACGGTGGGTGAACAAATTACTGTCGAGCAATTGATAGAAAAGCGCATAGTTATGAGAATATCTAGGCATGATCATTATATATAGGAATCACGTCCGTGACAAGTAGACCGAAATGATTCTGCATCTACTACTATTACTCCACACATCGACCGCTATCCAACATGCATCTAGAGTATTAAGTTCATAAGAACAGAGTAACACCTTAAGCAAGATGACATGATGTAGAGGGATAAACTCAAGCAATATGATATAAACCCCATCTTTTTATCCTCGATGGCAACAATATTATACGTGCCTTGCTGCCCCTGCTGTCACTGGGAAAGGACACCGCAAGATTGAACCCAAAGCCAAGCACTTCTCCCATTGGAACAACTATAGATCTAGTAGGCCAAACCAAACCAATAATTCGAAGAGACTTGCAAGGATATTATAATCATACATAAAAGATTTCAGAAAAGAATCTAATATTGTTCATAGATAATCTTGATCATACACCCACAATTCATCGGATCTCAACAAACACACCGCAAAAAGATTACATCGTATCGATCTCCTTGAAGATAGAGGAGAACTTTGTATTGAGATCCAAAGAGAGAGGAGAAGCCATCTAGCTAATAACTATGGACCCGAAGGTCTGTGGTAAACTACTCACAACTCATCGGAGGAGCTATGGTGTTGATGTAGAAGCCCTCCGTGATCGATGCCCCCCTCCGGTGGAGCTCCGGAACAGGCCCCAAGATGGGATCTCACGGGAACAGAAGGTTACAGCGGTATTAGTGTTTCTTCATGCTCCTCGATGTTTTCAGGGTATATGGGTATATATAGGAGGAAAAAGTACGTCGGTGGAGCAACATGGGCCCCACGAGGGTGGGGGGGCGCGCCTACCCCCCGGGCGGGCCTTGCCCCCTCGTGGGCACCTCGTTTCTTCTCTGACTTGTACTCCAAGTCTCTCGTGAAGATATCATTCCAAAAATAACTCTCCCGAAGGTTTCATTCCGTTTGGACTCCGTTTGATATTCCTTTTCCGCGAAACATTAAAATAGGCAAAAAACATCAATTTGCACTGGGCCTTGGGTTAGTAGGTTAGTCCCCAAAATAATATAAAAGTGTATAATAAAGCCCATTAAACATCCAAAACAGAATATATAATAGCATGGAACAATAAAAAATTATAGATACGTTAGAGACGTATCAGTACCCCAAAACCATATGGGTTGCTGCTAAGGAACCCCCAGTTGATCCATCGACCTTATCTGGCTTCACTTGTGCTAACCCTATTATCGTTGACGATTCGTTTGACTCAAACTATAAATTGTTCAAGAATCATAATGGTGAAGTGTTTGCCGGGTTTATTGGAACTGACTGCATGAATGGGTCGCCTATGAAGAAGATTCGGGTTTCGAAATGTCTTCTTGAAAAGTTTCTTGTGAATGTCGCCATGACACAACTTGGGAAGAATACAAACCCCATACCAAAGGCTTCATATGGCCCAAAGGCTTCAAACAGGCAAACGACCTCATATGGTCACCCTAGCGCCAATGTTTTGCAGGGAAACTATCATCAGACTCATGAATATGAGCATGTTTCTTTGAACCGCTATGCTCACAAAACTAAGAATTTTTATGTTTATTCTTATGAGTACTATTCATCTCCTGTAAAACTGTTTGCTAGGGCCCCAAAGCCAAAATTCTCTGATGCTGCACTTAGACTCATTGCTTCGAAGCCACCCATAAAGATGTGGGTGGTTAAGAAGAATTAACTTCTCTTGCAGGGAAAGATCTCCAGCCGAAAACCATTGTATTTTGAAGACAATGCTGGGGACCTAAAACATCTTGTGGGACGCAAGATAAAATGCCAAAATGGTCTTACCATTTATTTCGTCCCAGGATTTCTTAATGAACATCCTATCTTACCTTCCAAGAATCTTAACTTTGATAGTTACTTGTACATCAAATGCTTATGCTTCAAAATACTCTTGGTGAAGCCTATCCTACTAACTGCACTGTAGGGCACGACTCCGAAAGCCACTGAATGGATCATAGATAGTGGATGCACTAACCACATGACTGGTGATAGAAGTCTTCTCATGGATTCCACTCTTCGTCCTTCTATCAAAAGCCATATCACATTCGCCGACACTGGTAAAAGCAAGGTATTGGGCCTAGGTAGAGTTGATATCTCAATGGATCAACACATGGATAAAGTGATGTGTGTTGAATCCCTTGGACATTGTGACCTTGACACGATTGTGATATTTGGAAAATATCAATGTCTTGTACGTATGGCTTCTGACAAATCTATAGTCTTCAAAGGTTATCGAAGAGGTGATCTATATATGGTAGATTTCTCCGCAGGACCACAGCTTGCCATATGTCTTCTAGCAAAGGCCTCAGAGTGCTGGCTTTGGCACCGAAGACTAGGACATGCGGGCATGAGGAATTTGCGCACTCTCATGAAGAAGAAGCACATCATTGGCATCGAGGGCGTGGAGTTCAAGAAGGATCATCTATGTGGTGCTTGCGAAGTTGCGAAGATGACTAGGGCGAAACATCCCTCGAAGACAATCATGACGACGTCACGATCCTTAGAGCTGCTACACGTGGACTTATTCGGCCCAACTCACTACTCTATACTTACCACTACTCTTGCTTATATGGCTTTGTGATTGTTGACGATTACTCAGGATAAACTTGGGTACACATAATCCTCTACAAGACTGAAATGCAGGATGTCTTTAAATGATTTGCTAATCGCGCCATGACCAACTATGGCATCAAGATTAAGCACATCAGGAGTGATAATGGCACGTAATTCAAGAATACTGGCCTCGACACTTATCTTGACACTCTGGGCATCACTCATGAGTTCTCCGCTGTCACACCCAAGATGCGATTCTATCTCGATCACTAGATAAAAACTGGTGATTGAGGCACAACCGTATTTCGGGCGCTTAGCAAGATGGATATCATTACATCGTACCATTACATACATTGATGGGGATACATACAAATCATACAAGAATACATCACTTCATATACAAGACATCCGACTACGGATGCAAACATGAAAAACACAACGACATCCATCCTGCTATCCCAGGCTGCCGACCAGGAACCTAACCCAAGACTGATAAAGAAGAAAGAACTCCAACACAAAGAACATCGCTCTCACGTCAAGTCATCGGAAACCTGCACCTGCAACTGTTGTTGTAGTACCTGTGAGCCACGAGGACTCAGCAATCCCATAACTATGGTATCAAGACTAGCAAAGCTTTATTGGGTATGGAAAGGTTAAGTGGTGAGATTGCGGCAGCGGCTAAGCAAAAGTATGGTGGCTAACTTATGAGTACAAGAATAAGATGAGCCTCTACTCAAGCGGTCAAAACTAGTAATGATCGCTAAGAGATCTTGAACTACCTACGAGTCAAACATAACCCCACCGTGTTCTCTTCTCAAAATGAAAAGAGACAGTCATGGTTACTCACGCGGTTGTGTATTTTATTTCGGATCCTGTGTCAAGTTTTCTACAACCGAATATCAACAAATTCCCATCTGCCACATAATCGCGGGAACGGCTTTCGAAAGATCATAACCCTGCAGGGGTGTCCCAACTTATCCCATCACAAGCTCACGATCTGCGGAGTCGTAACTCCATGTTGGGAAGACCCGAGTATTCTCGGAATCCCGTGCTCAAGATATTTCGACAAAGGTAAAACTAATCCAGCAAGACCTCCCGGCGTGTCGACACCCTGATAGTATTCAACATGTTATTATGCATCTACATGCAAAGACACACAAGTTTCATATGGAGCACACTCCAAACGGAGCAACGGGTCAACACATACGCATAGAACAAGTTTGGAACACAATCAGCCCAAAACAACAAGTAGGCATATAGTTGACATCAAAACAACATGATACAATAACATTTCATGTCAACAAAGGGCATGGCAAGCATGTACATGTCAAGCACTACAAGCATGATCACTGAGCTACTACCAAACACCACAGGAAGATGCTCAAAACATCATGGCAAGATTGCAAAAGATAACATATTCACAGACTTAGTGAAATAAACGAAACATGGCTGCAACAATGACAAGTATGCATGTTTGCAAGCTTGTGCAACTCATCTCAAAGCATATCATGGCATGTGAATATAACTAACAACAAGAAGACATGTTTATGAAGCTACTCATGGCAAGAACATGGTCATAGGATGCATAGAACACTAGCTATTCACATGGCAAAACTGAAGTTACTGTTAACAGCATGACGACAACATTTATAGCAATTTGAGAGCAAGAAATAAACAAGCTACACCAACCTATAATTTCAAACAAGGACATGGATGGATAGAGCATAACATGGACACCAATACATGATCATTGGGCATCCCCAAATGTGCATTGATATGACTGGGGCATCAAGCAAACATGGCATCAGGTTATAACAGTTTTAGACTTAGCAGTTTTCAACAAGTCATAGAAATCAGCAACAACGAGTAGGCCACTTTACAAGCTTGTTGCCCTCACCACAATGCATAACATGAAAAACTAATTACACCACAACAAAGATGGCATGATTGTGCTTCTAAAACATATTGACATGTAGCTCAAACAAAATTACTCATAAAGATATGAAAAAGACAAATCAACATCTTATAACAAGTTTCAGCACTTAACAGCCACATGCACTTTTGCAACAGAGATAAACATGACAATATTGCACCTAACGTGAATGCAACATCCACCAACATGTAGAGCACTTCACAATGAATGTTTTGGCATATTATATGCGCAATTTGGATCACCATGCAAAAAGTTACAAGCAGTCAAAGTATGCAACATATAATAGTTTTCTGAGGACTTAGCCAAAACTACCTCGCGGAAAAAATAGGACGGCGGGATACCAGGGATGAGCCGGTGTAGAACGGATCGGTGCAGCCGTTTGGTTCGGGGCTTTGAGGGTCCGGGGACGAGGGGGTCCCGGTGGCCGGAGGTAGAGGAGGCCGGCGAGAAATCCGGCGACGGCGGCGGCGGAAGCGCCCCGGGGCGGCAGGAGAGGCCGAAAATGGCGGGCTGGAGCGGCCTCGGGCGGATCCGGCTGGAGGACGACGAGGTTGGCGAGGAGGAGCTCGGGGCCGGCGAGCCAGAGCGGTCAGCGGCGGTGCCTGGAGCGGAGTGCGTTGGTGGCGAGGAGGTGGCGCCGGTGGAGGCCACGGGAACGGGCGGTGGCGGAGGCCTGGGTTGCCCACGGGCGGCGAGGCTGTAATGCCCAGGATGGGATTATACCTCCTACGTGTCGTGGCACGACTTAATGGTATAAGCCCATTCTAGAATGATCTCAAGTATGGTATCTTTGCACGACTCATGTAAAAGAGGGATGAAATTGCAAAACAGATAGTTGGCTTACACTCGCCACGTCACACAATACATTACAACTCGACTATGGCGAAGATCCAAAAAGAAAGATACCAAAAACATAAAGCCACAGGTCCGAATCGCCCCTAGTAGAAACCACTACCGATCGTCGAAACACGTCACATACATACGGCCACTCTCTTCATTGAGCTCCCAAAGAAGTTCTTGGACCAACTCATGCGCTGTTCTCAGCGGTACCTGCATCTGGTGTTGTAGCATTTGTGAGCCGCGAGGACTCAGCAATCCCATAACCATGGGTATCAAGACTAGCAAAGCTTTATGGGTAGGAAGAGGTAAAGTGGTGAGGTTGCAGCAGCGGCTAAGCATAATATGGTGGCTAACTTACGAGTACAAGAATAAGATGAGCATCTATGCAAACGGTCGCAAACTAGTAGTGATCGCTAAAGATCCTGAACTACCTACGAGTCAAACATAACCCCACCGTGTTCTCTTCTCAAAGTGAAAAGAGACAGTCACGGTTACTCACACAGTTGTGTGTTTTATCTCAGATCCTCTGCCAAGTTTTCTACAACCGGACATTAACAAATTCCAATCTGCCACATAACCGCGGGCATGACTTTCGAAAGATCATAACCCTGCACGGGTGTCCCAACTTAGCCCATCACAAGCTCTCACGATCAGCTGAAGTGATAAATATAATATCATCAGCCCTTATCTTAGGGAAATCCGATCAGGCTCGGCATCCCGGTGCACAAGACATTTCGACAATGGTAAAACAAGTCCAGTAAGACCTCTTAGCGTGCCGACACCCTGATAGTAGCCGCGCGTATCTCGTCTCAGGCCACGTCCTGATGGGATAAGCTACGAGTAAAACCAGCCCTCGGGTTTCCCCAAGGTGGCCCCGCAGGTTGCCCGTTTGGGACCAACACCATCAGCACTGGCCCCCCTGCTATGTAGAAAAGAATACTCGGGGACGCGACCCCCTACACAATTTTAATTAATTAATTAAGTTGTTATCATGAGGCAAATTAAAACCAATGTTGGGCCTTGCTGGAGGAGTTTTATTCAAAGACGAAGTGTCAAGGGGTCCTCATATACCCAACCGTGTAAGGAACGCAAAATCAAGGAACATAATGCCGGTTTTTCGGCGCCTAAGGTGGCATGAGTGGAACAAAACACCGAGCAAAAGGCCAAGCCTTCCACCCATGCCCAATATATAGGTGTGTTAATAATTATAATAGATATTGTGATATTCCAACAACGAGTTCCCACCTGGAACAATCTTCATCTTCACCTGCAACTAACAACGCTATAAGAGGGGCCGAGCAAGCGGGTAACATAGCCAAACAATGGTTTTTGCTAGGAAGGTGTCAAAGGTTAGAGGTTTCATGGCAACAAGGAGAGGCTGACGATAATGATGGGTGGCGCGACATATAGCGATAGCATCGAGACAACTAAGCAAAGGCAATGATAGTAAAGGTATCCAAGGGTATGGTCATCTTGCCTGAGATCTCACAAGGAAGAAGAACAGATCCATGAAGAAGACGAAGAAGAAGTCTTGAAGACGAACCACGAGAAGATGAACGAATCCTCACGATCGCAACGGAACAAGCACTAACGAGAAGAAGCAAGCAATACGGTAAACAAACCACTCAATAACATGACAATATGCTCAACCAAGTATGATGCAAAACAAGTCTACATATGATGCACAACAAGTCTATATAGGAAGCAAAACATGGCAAGGTAGGAAGCACAGTAAAACAACACAAGTCTATATGATGCAATACATGGCAAGGTATGATGCATGGCAAGTCTATACAGGAAGCAATACATGGCAAGGTATGATGCAATACAAGATTAAATAGGCATGGCATGGCAAAGTGCAACAAACATAACTACAATTAAGTGGAGCTCAATATGCAACAAGTTTCATATTGACGAAACACCACATTTAATTTATTTAATTGACTCTCGTTTATTTACAAGACAAAATTAAATGTTTGTTAACATGGCAAGAGGTGAAGCATAATAAAACTACACTATTTAGGCATTTTATTGAGGCCGGAATAACAACAACAATTCCGGAAAACCCCACATGCATGTTTAGCAATTTTAAGCAATCAACAATTCACACATTAAAATGTTGTTAACATGATGCGGATGACATGATCACGTTTTATGCAATTTATTAAAAGATGACATGAAGATGATAAGGAGTATTTGTCGCCACGATGGAAAGAAAAGAGGGTCGTGGCAGCGAAAACGGATACGATGCCACGACAACGTTCCGATGACCCGACACTCGTCGAGATGCCGGTGCAAAAGCAAGGTAGCGTGAGCGAGTCGAACAAGATGAAAGGTGGGGTGATCCCGTCACCGGGTTCCCACGGGTCGCCACCAAGGCAAACGAGGGCACAACGGACACGATGCAAACATCCAATTCATCTCATACAACACATGCAGTCCACGGGTCATCGTCTCGGGGTTATACCTTCGGAACGTGTGTTTTGGGGCGGCTCGAGATCGTAGAGGAAGTAGTGGTACTCGCGGGTCGTGGTACACATTTTGTAGCCGTTCACGTTTCCGAAGATGTTCATGTTTCCGTAGAGGTACATGTCGCGTCATTGGACATAGTGGTACTTGACGCGTCACATCATGTAGTCATACACGGGGTCGACGATAGAGGTACTTGTCGCATCCACCAAGTGTAGTCGTACTCGTTTCTTCACCGAAGGTAGTCGTTCGGGCATCGAGCGTCGAGGTACTTGGCGGGTCGTCGTCTGACGTAGGGGTACACGAGCCGTAGACGTACACGGTGAGGAACTTGACGCCTCCGAGGTCCTTGGTGAAACAACAACAGCAACAATTCATGGTGGTCTCGGTCACGACCACGGCAAGTTTGGGGCGACGCAGAGGCCATGGCGAGGAGGCGCGCGCTGGCCGCACGAGGGGCAGAGGCTATGGCGCGGCAGCCGGCTATCAAGGAGGTCGACGGAGTCGGGCCGGCTCGGGCACGAGCTCCTGCCCGATCTAGTCAGGAGAAGGGCGAGCGGCAGCCGGAGCTCAAGCAGACGAGGGGAGCGAGGAGGAAGGGGTCGCGGTGCTGGAGGAGCTTGGCGACGACGGCGCCAACGCGGTGGCCGGCGAGTTGGCGAGGCTGTCCATGGCTCCAACGGGCGAAGCTCCTGGGCGGCGGGGTCGAGCGCCTCAGGCACGCCAGAGCATCGAGGAGCGGCGCAGGAGCAGGGTACTCGACACAACGGCAGCCTCGGGAAGGAAAGGGCGGCGCGGGCCTCCTGGCGGCGAGGCTTGCCGGAGGGAGATGAGGCCGCAGGTGGAGGGATGAGTGGCCGGCGGGGCGCAGCACGCAGGCGAGACGGCGACGGTAGCGGGGAACGGTCGAGGGAGCGAGGGAGAGAGCGCTGGGGATCGGGAAGGAGAGGGATGGAGGCGAGCGAGGAGGTGGCGGCGCTGGTAGGACGAGTGACGGGAAGAGGGAGCGGGGTAGGATGGCTTGGTCGGGCCTTAGGGTTAGAAGGGGGCGCGGCTGGGCCTAGCAGCTTGGGCCAGAAGGCCAGCTGGGCTGGGCCGCGGGGAAGGAACGCTGGTCCAAATCGGCCAGCTAGGTCAGGCCCAGGCGGCCTTAAGCAGGCTGCAGGGAGCCCTTTCCCTTATATTAAAAAAATGCAGATTCAAAATCCCCGGTGAAGAAAAGGAAAAAAAAGGACAGGGTGTTATATGAAGAATAAGAAGGAAGTAAAATATACTTGAACTCCTAGATTTATGCACAATTTTAATAAACTAGTTTGGACATTTTTAAGGATATAAAAATAATTCAAGTTTGAATTAAATTCAAACTTGAGCCATTTTTGAACCCAACCAAAACAAGTCCAAAGGAACTAAAAATTGGCAAGGATGTTGAAGGCATGGTTGAGAATTGATAGGAAAAGAATGAACATTAAATTGGTGCAGGAAATAGAATGCCACAATTTAAATGGACTAACGAAGAAGGAGAAGAAGATGATCAAGCAAGGTTGTGGGAGTCAAAACTTGGAGTGAAAGAAACATGGGGAAATATTATGCAAGTGTGTGATGGTTGCTTCCAACAATGGAATATTTTTATAATAGCTCCATAAATATTAGGAGGATATATATATGTTATAAAGAGAAGTCATCCTTCCCTCGATTTAAATGGACCGAAGGTCCACACGACTTGTTTTGGTTGAGTTGCAGAATTAAAGTCATGATGGCATGATGACATGATGCAATGCAAAATAAATAACACAAGCACAAAAGAAACACACGGGAGAACCCGGAACATCTGTAATCTTCTAGAGCGCCGGTCTTCGGGCGTCACGGAGGCGCCGATCGCCAGCGAGATGGAGACGACGGTAGAGTTCGGGCGCACGGGAGGGGGACTCGGGTCGAGGGGAGCCGCGGGACGCGGGGGCGCTCGGGCCCAACGGCGGGTGGCTGCGGGCCTGGATCGGCCCGGGGGCGGCGGATCCGGGCCCTGGCGGGCCGCGCGGGGTGGAAGGTGCCGGTGGGGACGCATGGCTGGGCGATGTGGTGTGCGGGGAGTGGGCGAGGGCGGCTGCACGGTGGCGGCTGGCCAGTCCGGACGCACGAAGGGGGGGGGGCTGGCTGGTTGTCTGGCGCCGAAAATTGGGGAAAGGGGCGCTGATTACGAGGAGGAAGAAGGTGGCTGCGGCTGGGAGGTAGGTGGAGGGTAGGGTTAGGCTAGGGGATGCCCAAATTTGGCATGGGGGGTGTTTAAATAGGGTAGTGGGGGTTGGGTTTGAGGGTTTGGCTCCGATTCGGACACTCGGATGCCGAACGGATGGCTCCGATCGAAGGAAGGGGTAGGTTGGGCCTAGGTGGGATTAGTGGGATGTGTAGAAGTGGTTGGCCTGAGAGGAGAGGAGAGAAGTGCAGCCTGGCATAGCGTTTGAGAGACCGAAACGTCCGTTGTTTGGTCCGGCGATAGTGTCACTATGGTTTAACGGTTGGGCTATCAAACGAGCTCCGAATGCGACGAAATTTGGCAAGCGGTCTATCTACACTATAATAAGACCACACGCCAAGTTTCATCCCATTCCGAGAACATTTTATGGCCACTCATAAAATAAATATTCGAAGGTGCCGTGGGCGCTTGCAAGTGTGTGTGGGCTCAGAACGGACAACAGAAAGGACTGCCGGACTCGGACGGATGCAAGTTCTGAAAACGATGCAGATGCAATGCACATGATGACATGGCAAAATGCAACACGCAAGCAGATGACATGGCAATGACAACGAATAACTAGCTGACACCTAGCGCATCGGTCTCGGGGCGTCACAACACTCCCCTACTAACAAGAGATCTCGGCCCGAGATCTTAGGAACAAGACGGAAGAGGAAAAGGAAGAACAAGGTGAAACCAAAGAATGTTGAGAGGTTGAGCCACTTGAAAGGAAGAATACAACGGAGATGAACGATACTGAGAAGCTTCGGTAAAATGAGGAAACAAGGCATACGACGAGAACCACGATCTTAAATGACAAGAGAGACATTGAGAGTACTCCGGTTAACCGGGATATATAAGGAATAAGAACAAGAAAATTTAGATGGCACTCCGTTTGAATATGAATGGAATAGAACATGAACTTGCGAAGATGGAGCCATACTTGATGAGATGAACAACACAATGCCTCCGGAAGAAATGAAAGAGTGAAATAAAAAGAACGGATAAGAGAACAACAAGTTCCACCACAAATGAATTTGAAAGAGGATCTTCAAGAGAAAGGCTTGAACGGAGTTGTTGAGAAAATCAACAACAAAAGCATATGCTTGTTGTGGACTTATGAAAATCATTCCAAACTTGGGGTGAATTATGCCACCACGAAAGGATTGAATAGATGAGATGAACGAAGAAATGCAAAACTCCACTTGAAAAGAATAAGGATAATTAATTGCTCTCGACAGGCAAAGGAATAATGCTTGAGCTGCTCCACGAGTATTAGATGAATGTTGAAGAATGAATTAAATCCTGAAGAACCACCATGAAGAGCTCCGGTAACAAAAGGATAATGAGATATAAGTGAAGGATACACAAACAATATTAAAGCTTTGCGATGATTTCGATAGAGCTCCGACGAGATTGCCGAGAAAAACTATGAACTCCGGAAAGAAAAGATGAAAACACTTGGGAATAGAATTTATTCATCAAGACAAATTTCGAATGAAGGGATTAATCAACTTCGAAAAGAAGAATAAGAATTATGTTATGCTTATCCTCCACCAATAAATTGATGAGAAACAATGGACTTGCATACTACTTATTCACGTTGAAAATGATTAAAGAGTGATATGGCACAAAACTAGAGAAAGTCTTCATGAACCACCGGTAAGATTGGAAAGAACAAATGAATTGATATGATGACAAAGGAAAAGGAATGTTGAAGGAACCACCGTAAGAATTGAAACCGAGTGATGAAAAGAACGAACCACCGTAAGGAACTTAAACCAAGTGAAGAAAAAGAACGAACCACCGGGAAGAATTAAAATCAAGTGATGAAAGAGAACAAATCACCATAAGAAATTGAAATTGCGTGAATACAAGAGAATGAATCGTCGGGAAGAATGAAGCACTTGAGGAAATTTAGATGCAAGAGAACGAAGAGATCGCGAACTGACTAAATTATACTTGGACGAAGCACCGAAAGAATGTGGGGACGAAGGAAGAGGCATCAATGAAGAATATTTAGAGGACGAAGTTGAAAAAAACTGAGAATGAAGAAATCTTCTGAAATGATGGCCTTCGGAGGAACAGAAAGAAAATAATTCATGATATACTCCGGATGGTTGAGGAAGAATTTGACACGATCGGAACAAGTAAGAGGATATCATCATGCTAGCATCACGAATCTTCGAGAGAACGGACAAGATTTGGAGGAATTCTTCCTCGATCTTCAAATGTTGGGAATGACGACGAGATACACCACCAAAATTGTTGAGACACTCCGGAAGAATGAAAATAGGAAAGGTTGAACCAACATTGAAGAGAATTTGAAAACGATCTTGGAGAAGGCATATGACTGATGGAATCCATCCTTACGTCACACTTGAAAAGAATATAGGAATACTCCAGGAAATTAGAAGAGTCAGGTAAGATCCTGGGAAAAGACCCGTGGGTTATGAGCCCACCGAAGAGGAACACCACCATTGGAAAATGATTATTCGAGTGAGAGACGATGCACCGGAACGTTTGAAAGACTATAATGAGGTGACAACCTCGAATAAATTAGAACACAGACGAATCTCCTGGAATGTCTTTGGAATAGTGGAACAATTAAATGGTGATAGGCAAACGAGAGAAGCGGAAAACACTTGAGCAACGAAAAAGGATAAGATCAACACCGAAAATTTGAATTGAATACACTGGAGAAGAAAATGAGATGAAGAATGATGAACTAGACGAGAAATCACCTGTTGAAATAATTGAGGAAAGAATTCAAAACTTCACATGAGTAGGATGGATACTCGATTGAGGACTCCGGCTCCAAGAAGAAAAAAGGGTGGGCGGGTGGGAAAATAAAGATCACTTCGGACGGGGAAATCGATGCCGGTTGGAAAGAACTTGCAAAAGACGAGGAGGGTCGACTAAACTTGACGAGAATTGTACCACATGAAAGAGCTGATATCGCAACGAACGAAAACTAACTGCGTGATCCTAAAAAAAATTGAAGGGGAAGAGGAGTAATTCAAAATGCCTACGTCAAAATTCCTCACCAGAGCGACGAAGGGACTGAGGAGTAAAAAGAATTCCTACTCTCCGATATAACTAGACTCCAAAATAGTTTTCTTTCTAGACTCGACAACGGGTAAACTACAATCAATCAAGGGGACTCCTATGGTCGGTCGAGGCTCTGATACCAACTTGTCATGCCCAAGATGGGATTCTATCTCGATCACTAGATAAAAACTGGTGATTGAGTCACAACCGCATTTCGGGCGCTTAGCAAGATGGATATCATTACATCGTACCATTACATACATTGATGGGGATACATACAAATCATACAAGAATACATCACTTCATATACAAGACATCCGACTACAGATGCAAACATGAAAAACACAACGACATCCATCCTGCTATCCCAGGCTGCTGACCAGGAACCTAACCCAAGACTGATGAAGAAGAAAGAACTCCAACACAAAGAACATCGCTCTCACGTCAAGTCATCGGAAACCTGCACCTACAACTGTTGACGTAGTATCTGTGAGCCACGAGGACTCAGCAATCCCATAACCATGGGTATCAAGACTAGCAAAGCTATATTAGGTATGGAAAGGTTAAGTGGTGAGGTTGCGGTAGCGGCTAAGCAAAAGTATAGTGGCTAACTTACGAGTACAAGAATAAGATGAGCCTCTACACAAACGGTCGCAAACTAGTAATGATCGCTAAGAGATCCTGAACTACCTACGAGTCAAACATAACCCCACCATGTTCTCTTCTCAAAATGAAAAGAGACGGTCAAGGCTACTCACGCGGTTGTGTATTTTATTTCGGATCCTTTGTCAAGTTTTCTACAACCAGATATTAACAAATTCCCATCTGCCACATAACCGTGGGCACGGCTTTCGAAAGATCATAACCCTGCAGGGGTGTCCCAACTTAGCCCATCACAAGCTCACGATCTACGGAGTCGCAACTCCATGTTGGGAAGACCCGAGTTTTCTCGGAATCCCGTGCTCAAGATATTTCGACAAAGGTAAAACTAATCCAACAATACCTCCCGGCGTGTCGACACCCTGATAGTAGCCGCGCGTAACTCGTCTCAGGCCACGACCGGATGGGACAGCCTACAGGTATATACCAATCCTCGAGTTTCCCCATGGTGGCCCCGCAGTCCGCCCAGTTTGGACCAACACTCATGAGGAGCACTGGCCCGGGGGTTGATTAAGAGTCCTCGGGTTCTAGCCGGACCCTATGCAAGTTTTAGTTATTAGGCAACTGTAGTACCAAAGTTGGGTCTTGCTGGAAAAGCTTTAAGCAATGCGAATTATCGAGGGGGGCCCATAAACCCCAACCATGTTAGGAACGCAAAATTAAGGAATATAATGCTGGTTTATCGGTTCTTAAGGCGGTATGAGTGGAACAAAACACCGAGCAAAAGGCCAAGCCTTCCACCCATTGCCAAGTATATAGGTGCATTAATTAAATTAATAGATATTGTGATATTCCAACAACGTCCAGCTCCAACATGGAGCAATCTTCATCTTCACCTGCAACTAACAACGCTATAAGAGGGGCTGAACAAGCGATAACATAGCCAAACAACGGTTTGCTGGGATGGTGGCAAAGGTTAGAGGTTTCATGGCAACAAGGAGGGGCTGAGAACAAATAGATAGGTAGCGACATATAGCGATAGCATCGAGACAAGTAGCATAGCAAGGATAGTAATGAGATCCAAGGTGATAGCCATCTTGCTTGAGATCCCGCAAGGAAGAAAAACGAGTCCATGAAGAAGACGAAGAAGAAGCCACGAAGACGAACCAAGTGTAGTCGAACGAATCCTCACGATCGCAACGGAATATGAACTAGTGAGAAGAAGCACAGAACATGGTAAACACACAACACATAACAAGACAAGATGCTCAAACAAGTATGATGCATGACAAGGCTACATGATGCAATTCATGGCAAGGGATGATGCAAACAAAAACATCACACAAAGCAAGTTTAAATGAGGCCGGAAACAACATATAACAATTCTGGTAAGTCCTCATATGCAATTTTCGAAATTGGTCCAGATCTGAACAAACCTTATGTTAAAGTTGTTAAACAACAAGTTAACATGCACCATGATGATCTACTCGAAATTCTAGTCAAGTTACATATAAAGTTCTTTTAATTCGGAGCTACGGCCTAGAAGATATGAGCAAAACAAGATGAACATGGTAAAGATGCAAGATGCATCCACACATCAAGCAAACACACTCCAAACAGGTATTCAACATGTTATTATGCATCTACATGCAAAAACACACAAGTTTCATATGTAGCACACTCCAAACGGAGCAACGGTTCAACACATACGCATAGAACAAGTTTGGAACACAATCAGCCCAAAACAACAAGTAGGCATATAGTTGACATCAAAACAACATGATACAATAAAATTTCATGGCAACAAAGGGCATGTCAAGCATGTACATGTCAAGCACTACAATCATGATCATTGAGCTACTACCAAACACCACTAGAACATGCTCAAAACATCATGGCAAGATTGCAAAAGATAACAGATTCACAGACTTAGTGAAATAAACTGAACATGGCAGCAACAACGACAAGTAGGCATGTTTACAAGCTTGTGCAACTCATATCAAAGCATATCATGGCATGTGAATATAACCAACAACAAGAAGACATGTTTATGAAGCTACTCATGGCAAGAACCTGGTCATAGGATGCATAGAAAACGAGCTATTCACATGGCAAAACTGAACTTACTGTTAAAAGTCTGACAACAACATTTCATAGCAATTTGAGAGCAAGAAATAAACAAGCTACATCAACCTATAATTGCAAACAAGGACATGGATGGATAGATCATAACATGGACACCAAGGCATGATCATTGGACATCCCCAAATGTGCATGGATATGACTGGGGCATCAAGCAAACATGGCATCAGGTTATAACAGTTTCGGACTTAGCAGTTTTCAACAAGTCATAGAAATCAACAACAACGAGTAGGCCACTTTAAAAGCTTGTTGCCCTCACGACAAGGCATAACATGAAAAACTAATTACACCACAAAAAAGATGTCATGATTGTGCTTCTAAAACAAAAGATATGTAGCTCAAACAAAATCACTCATAAAGATATGAAAAAGACAAATCAACATCTTATAACAAGTTTCAACACTTAACAACCACATGCACTTTTGCAACAGAGATAAACAAGGCAATATGGCACCTAACATGAATGCAACAACCACAAACATGTAGAGCACTTCACAATGAACATTTTGACATATTATATGCACAATTTGGATCACCATGCAAAAAGTTACAAGCAGTCAAAGTATACAACATATAATAGTTTTCTGAGGACTTAGCCAAAACTACCTCGCGGAAAAAAACTGGACGGCGGGATCCCGGGGATGAGCCGGTGCAGAACGGATCGTTGCAGCCGTTTGGTTCGGGGCTCTGAGGGTCCGGGGACGAGGGGGTCCCGGCGGCCGGAGGCAGAGGAGGCTGGCGAGAAATCCGGCGACGGCGGCGGCGGAAGGGCCCCGGGGCGGCCGGAGAGGCCGAAAATGGCGGCGCTGGAGGGGCCTCGGGCGGATCCGACCGGAGGACGGCGAGGTTGTCGAGGAGGAGATCAGGGTCGGCGAGCCAGAGCGGTCAGCGACGGCGCCTGGAGCGGAGTGCGGTGGTGGCGAGGAGGAGGCGTCGGTGGAGGCCACAGTAACGAGCGGCGACAGAGGCCTGGGTTGCCCGCCGGCGGTGAGGCGCCGATCGCCGATGAGGTGGAGACGGCGGCGGAGTTCGGGCGCACGGGAGGGGCGCTCGGGTCGAGGGGAGCCACGGGACGTGGGGGCGCTCGGGCCCGACGGCGGGTGGTTGCAGCCCTAGATCGGCACGGGGGCGGTGGATCTGGGTCCCGGCGGTCCGCGCAGGGTGGAAGGCGCCGACAGGGACGCGTGGTTGGGCGACGTGGCATGCGGGGAGTGGGTGAGGGCGGCTGCACGGCGGTGGCTGGCCAGTCCGGATGCGCCAAGTGGCGGCGACTGGTTGGCTGGCTCCGGAAATTGGGGAAGGGGGCGCGGATTACAAGGAGGAAGAAGGTGGCTGCGGCTGGGAGGTAGGTGGAGGGTAGGGTTAGGCTAGGGGGTGCCCAAATTTGGCATGGGGGTGTTCAAATAGGGTAGGGGGCTAAGGTTTGAGGGTTTGGCTCCGATTCGGACACTCGGATGCCGATCGGACGGCTCCGGTCGAAGGAAGGGGTAGGTTGGGCGTAGGTGGGATTAGTGGGCTGTGTAGTATTGGTTGGGCTGAGAGGAGAGGAGGGAAGTGCAGCCCGGCACAACGTTTCAGAGACCTAAACGTCCGACATTTTGTCTGGCGATAGTGTCGCTATAGTTTAACGGTTGGGTTATCAAACGAGCTCCGAATGCGACGAAATTTGGCAAGCAGTCTGCCTACACTATAATAAGACCACACACCAAGTTTCATCCCATTTCGAGAACATTTTCTCGCCACTCATAAAATAAATATTCGAAGGTGCCGCGGGTGCGTGCAAGTGTGTCTGGGGTCTGAACGGACAACGGAAAGGACGGCCGGACTCAGACGGATGCAAGTTTTGAAAACGATGCAGATGCAATGCACATGATGACATGGCAAAGTGCAACATGCAAGCATATGACATGGCAACGACAACGAATAACTAGTTGACACCTGGCGCATCGGTCTCTGGGCGTCACATCCGCCCCATATACACCTCAGCTGAATGGCGTAGTGGAGCGCAAGAACAGGACACACATTGAGATGGCTCAAATGATGCTTGATGAATACAAGACTCCAAGAATGTTGTGGCATGAAGCTATTGATACTGCATGTCATATCATCAACATAGTTTATCTTCACAAATTCTTGAAGAAGACATCCTATGAACTACTCACTGGTAACAAGCCAAACGTAAGCTACTTCAAAGTCTTTGGTGCTAGGTGCTTGATCAAGGATCCACATCACACTTCCAAATTTGCACCAAAAGCACGTGAAGGTTTTATGCTTGGTTGGGGAAAGGATTCGCACACCTACAAAGTCTTCAACCTCTTTCACTATAAAGTGGTTGAAACTGTAGATGTGCGGTTCGATGAGACTAACGGATCGCAAAGAGAGCACCTGCCAAATGTGCTAGATGAAGCTACTCCAAGTGGATCTATCAAGCTAATGGGTACTGGAGAAATCATACCCACCGAGGATCGGGTTGAAGAAGAAATTGTCATTCAAGCTCCTCCACATCGCGAAGACAATGCTGACCCTGAAGACAATGCTGGAGATGGAGATAATAATCACCAAGAGCAAAATCTTCGCCCTGCTCATCCTCGGGTCGCTAATGAAGTTCAAATTGAGAAGATCATTGATAGCATCAAAGCACCTGGTCCACTTAATCGATCAAGAGCTTCACAACTAGCAAACTTCCATGGACATTTTGCATTCGTCTCAATAACTGAACCCAAGAAAGTTGATGAAGCCTTCATGGAACCTGAATGGATTCAAGCCATGCAAGAAGAGCTTCAATAATTTGAGCTCAACAACGTCTGGGAACTAGTCAAACTGAAGGAAATATGCCCTAGAGGCAATAATAAAGTTGTTATTTATATTTCCTTATATCGTGATAAATGTTTATTATTCATGCTAGAATTGTATTAACCGGAAACTTAGTACATGGGTGAATACATAGAGAAAACAAAGTGTCCCTAGTATGCCTCTACTTGACTAGCTCATTGATTAAAGATGGTTATGTTTCCTAACCATAGACATGTGTTGTCATTTGATTAACGGGATCACATCATTATGAGAATGATGTGATGGACAAAACCCATCCATTACCTTAGCACTATGATCGTTTACTTTTACTGCTATTGCTTTCTTCATGACTTATACATGTTCCTCTAACTATGAGATTATGCAACTCCCGAATACTGGAGGAACACCTTGTGTGCTATCAAACGTCACAACATAACTGGGTGATTATAAAGATGATCTACAGGTGTTTTCGAAAGTGTTTGTCGTGTTGGCATAGATCAAGAATAGGATTTGTCACTCCGAATGTCGTAGAGGTATCTCTGGGCCCTCTCGGTAATACACATCATAATAAGCCTTGCAAGGAAATGACTAATTAGTTAGTCATGAGATGATTTATTACGGAACGAGTAAAGAGACTTGCCGGTAACGAGATTGAACTAGGTATGATGATACCGACGATCGAATCTCGGGCAAGTAACATACCGATGACAAAGGGAACAACGTATGTTGTTATGCAGTTTGACCGATAAAGATCTTCGTAGAATATGTAGGAACCAATATGAGAATCCAGGTTCTACTATTGGTTATTGGCCGGAGATGAGTCTCGGTCATGTCTACATAGTTCTCGAACCAGTAGGGTCTGCACGCTTAACGTTCGATGATGATCGACATTATGAATTTATGTGTTTTGATGTAGCAAAGGTAGTTCAGAGTCCCGGATGTGATCACGGACATGACAAGGAGTCTCGAAATGGTCGAGACATAAAGATTGATATATTGGAAGGTTATATTCGGACACCAAAATGGTTCCGAAGTGTATTGGGTATTTTTCGGAGTACCGGGAGGTTACCGAATTCCCCCGGGGAGTCTATGGGCCTTATTGGGCCATAGTGGAGGAAGAGGGCAGCAATGGAGATGTGGGGCGCGCCCCCAAGGCCCAAACCGAATTGGTTTAGGGCTAGGGGGCCGGCCTCCCTCTTTGCTTCTTCTCCTCTCCTCTTTCCCTCCCTTCTCCTACTAGGAATAAGAAAGGAGGGCCAATCCTACTTGGAGTAGGATTGCCCCTCCCTTGCGCGCCTCTTCCCTTGGCCGGCCTCCTCCTCTCTCCCTCCTTTATATACATGGGGAGGGGGCACCCCAAAGATACACAAGTTGATTTGCCAGCCATGTGCGGTGCCCCCCTCCACAGTTACACACCTCAGTCATATCGTTGTAGTGCTTAGGTGAAGTCCCGCGCCGGTAACTTCATCATCACCATCACCACGCCGCCGTGCTGACAAAACTCTCCCGCGACACTCAACTGGATCAAGAGTTCATGGGACATCATAGAGCTGAACGTGTGGTGAACGCGGAGATGCCGTATGTTCGGTGCTTGGATCGGCTGGATCGCGAAGACGTTCGACTACATCAACCGCGTTACTAAACGCTTCCGCTTTTGGTCCACGAGGGCACGTGTACACACTCTCCCCGCTCGTTGCTATGCTTCTCCTAGATAGATCTTGCGTGGTCATAGGAAATTTTTGAAATACTACGTTCGCCAACAGTGGCATCATAAGTCAGGTTTATGCGTAGATGATATGCACGAGTAGAACACAATGAGTTGTGGGCGATAATAGTCATACTGCTTACCAGCATGTCATACTTTGATTCGGCGGTATTGTGAGATGAAGTGGCTCGGACCGACATTACGCGTACGCTTACGCGAGACTGGTTTCACCATTACGAGCACTTGTTGCTTAAAGGTGACCAGCGGGTGTCTGTCTCTCTCACTTTAGTTGAATCGAGTGTGGCTACGCCCGGTCCTTGTGAAGGTTAAAATTGCACACTTGACGAAAAATCGTTGTGGTTTTGTATGTGTAGGTAAGAACGGTTCTTGCTAAGCCCGTAGCATCCACATAAAACTTGCAACAACAAAGTAGAGGACGTCTAACTTGTTTTTGCAGGGCATGTTGTGATGTCATATGGTCAAGACATGATGAGTTATACGTTATTGTATGAGATGATCATGTTTTGTAAATTATCGGCAACCGGCAGGAGGCCTATGGTTGTCTCTTTATTGTATGAATTGCGAAGGCCATGTAATTGCTTTCCTTTATCACTATTAGTTAGCGGTAGTAGTAGTTGCAATAGTTGGCGAGACGACCCCGACGCTACGATGAAGATCATGGTGTCAAGCCGGTGACAATGGAGATCATGATGATGCTTTGGAGATGGAGATGAAAATCACAAGATGATGATGGCCATATCATGTCACATATTTTGATTGCATGTGATGTTTATCTTATTATGCTTCTTATTTTGCTTAGTACGGCGGTAGCATTATAAGATGATCCCTTATTAAAAATTCAAGGTACAAGTGTTCTCCCTGAGTATGCACTGTTGCGAAAGTTCGTCGTGCCGAGACACCACGTGATGATCGGGTGTGATAAGCTCTACGTTCAAATACAACGGGTGTAAGACAGTTTTGCACATGCAGAATACTCGAATTAAACTTGACGAGCCTAGCATGTACAGACATGGCCTCGGAACACTGGAGACCGGAAGGTCGAGCATGAATCATATAGTAGATATGATCAACAAAGATGTTCACCATTGAAAACTACTCCATCTCACGTGATGATCGGACATGGTTTAGTTTATATGGACCACGTGATCATTTAGATGACTTGAGGGATGTCTATCTAAGTGGGAGTTCTTAAGTAGTATGATTAATTGAACTTTAAATTATCGTGAACTTAGTCCTGATAGTATTTGCAAATTATGTTGTAGATCAATGGCTCGCGTTATAGCTCCCCTATGTTTTTGATATGTTCCTAGAGAAAACTAAGTTGAAAGATGTTAGTAGCAATGATGCAGACCAGGTCCGTGATCTGAGGATTATCCTCATTGCCGCACAGAAGTATTATGTCCTTGATGCACCGCTAGGTGACAAACCTATTGCAGGAGCAGATGCAGACATTATGAACGTTTGACAAGCTCGATACGATGACTATTGATAGTTTAGTGCGCCATGCTTTACAACTTATAACCGGGACTTCAAAAACATTTTGAACGCCATGGAGCATATGAGATGTTCCAAGCGTTGAAAATAGTATTTCAGACTCATGCCCATGTCAAGAGGTATGATACCTCTGACAAGTACTTTGCCTACAAGTCGTCGGAAACCTGCACCTGCAACTGTTGTTGTAGTATCTGTGAGCCACTAGGACTCAGCAATCCCATAACCATGGGTATCAAGACTAGCAAAGCTTTATTGGGTATGGAAAGGTTAGGTGGTGAGGTTGCGGTAGCGGCTAAGCAAAAGTATGGTGGCTAACTTACGAGTACAAGAATAAGATGAGCCTCTACACAAACGGTCGCAAACTAGTAATGATCGCTAAGAGATCCTGAACTACCTACGAGTCAAACATAACCCCACCGTGTTCTCTTCTCAAAATGAAAAGAGACGGTCAAGGCTACTCACGTGGTTGTGTATTTTATTTCTGATCCTTTGTCAAGTTTTCTACAACCGGATATTAACGAATTCCCATCTGCCACATAACCGTGGGCACGGCTTCCGAAAGATCATAACCCTGCAGGGGTGTCCCAACTTAGCCCATCACAAGCTCACGATCTGCGGAGTCGCAACTCCATGTTGGGAAGACCCGAGTTTTCTCGGAATCCCGTGCTCAAGATATTTCGACAAAGGTAAAACTAATCCAACAAGACCTCCCGGCGTGTCGACACCCTGATAATAGCCGCGCGTAACTCGTCTCAGGCCAAGACCGGATGGGACAGCCTACAGGTATATACCAATCCTCGAGTTTCCTCGTGGTGGCCCCACAGTCCGCCCAGTTCGGACCAACACTCATGAGGAGCACTGGCCCGGGGGTTGATTAAGAGTCCTCGGGTTCTAGCCGGTCCGTATGCAAGTTTTAGTTATTAGGCAAATGTAGTACCAAAGTTGGGTCTTGCTGGAAAAGATTTAAGCAATGCGAATTATCGAGGGGGGCCCATAAACCCCAACCATGTTAGGAACGCAAAATCAAGGAATATAACGCTGGTTTATCGGTTCTTAAGGCGGCATGAGTGGAACAAAACACCGAGCAAAAGGCCAAGCCTTCCACCCATTGCCAAGTATATAGGTGCATTAATTAAATTAATAGATATTGTGATATTCCAACAACGTCCAGCTCCAACATGGAGCAGTCTTCATCTTCACCTACAACTAACAACGCTATAAGAGGGGCTGAGCAAGCGGTAACATAGCCAAACAACGGTTTGCTGGGATGGTGGCAAAGGTTAGAGGTTTCATGGCAACAAGGAGGGGCTGAGAACAAATAGATAGGTAGCGCGACATATAGCGATAGCATCGAGACAAGTAGCATAGCAAGGATAGTAATGAGATCCAAGGTGACGGCCATCTTGCCCGAGATCCCGCAAGGAAGAAGAACGAGTCCATGAAGAAGACGAAGAAGAAGCCACGAAGACGAACCAAGTGTAGTCGAACGAATCCTCATGATCGCAACGGAATATGAACTAGTGAGAAGAAGCACAGAACATGGTAAACACACAACACATAACAAGACAAGATGCTCAAACAAGTATGATGCATGACAAGGCTACGTGATGCAATTCATGGCAAGGGATGATGCAAACAAAAACATCACACAAAGCAAGTTTAAATGAGGCCGGAAACAACATATAACAATTCTGGTAAGTCCTCATATGCAATTTTCGAAATTGGTCCAGATCTTAACAAACCTTATGTTAAAGTTGTTAAACAACAAGTTAACATGCACCATGATGATCTACTCGAGATTCTAGTCAAGTTACATATAAAGTTCATTTAATTCGGAGCTACGGCCTAGAAGATATGAGCAAAACAAGATGAACATGGTAAAGATGCAAGATGCATCCACACATCAAGCAAACACACTCCAAACAGGTATTCAACATGTTATTATGCATCTACATGCAAAAACACACAGGTTTCATATGGAGCACACTCCAAACGGAGCAACGGTTCAACACATACGCATGGAACAAGTTTGGAACACAATCAGCCCAAAACAACAAGTAGGCATATAGTTGACATCAAAACAACATGATACAATAACATTTCATGGCAACAAAGGGCATGGTAAGCATGTACATGTCAAGCACTACATGCATGATCATTGAGCTACTACCAAACACCACTAGAACATGCTCAAAACACCATGGCAAGATTGCAAAAGATAACAGATTCATAGAGCTAGTGAAATAAACTGAACATGGCAGCAACAACGACAAGTAGGCATATTTGCAAGCTTGTGCAACTCATCTCAAAGCATATCATGGCATGTGAATATAACCAACAACAAGAAGACATGCTTATGAAGCTACTCATGGCAAGAACCTGGTCATAGGATGCATAGAACACGAGCTATTCACATGGCAAAACTAAACTTACTGTTAACAGTCTGACAACAAAATTTCATAGCAATTTGAGAGCAAGAAATAAACAAGCTACATCGACCTATAATTGCAAACAAGGACATGGATGGATAGAGCATAACATGGACACCAAGGCATGATCATTGGACATCCCCAAATGTGCATGGATATGACTGGGGCATCAAGCAAACATGGCATCAGGTTATAACAGTTTCGGACTTAGCAGTTTCAACAAGTCATAGATATCAGCAACAGCGAGTAGGCCACTTTAAAAGCTTGTTGCACTCACCACAAGGCATAACATGAAAAACTAATTACACCACAACAAAGATGTCATGATTGTGCTTCTAAAACATATTGATATGTAGCTCAAACAAAATCACTCATAAAGATATGAAAAAGACAAATCAACATCTTATAACAAGTTTCAACACTTAACAACCACATGCACTTTTGCAACAGAGATAAACAAGGCAATATGGCACCTAACATGAATGCAACAGCCACAAACATGTAGAGCACTTCACAATGAACATTTTGACATATTATATGCACAATTTGGATCACCATGCAAAAAGTTACAAGCAGTCAAAGTATGCAACATATAATAGTTTTCTGAGGACTTAGCCAAAGCTACCTCGCGGAAAAAAACTGGACGGCGGGATCCCGGGGATGAGCCGGTGCAGAACGGATCGTTGCAGCCGTTTGGTTCGGGGCTCTGAGGGTCCGGGGACGAGGGGGTCCCGGCGGCCGGAGGCAGAGGAGGCCGGCGAGAAATTCGGCGACGGCGGCGGCGGAAGGGCCCCGGGGCGGCCGGAGAGGCCGAAAATGGCGGCGCTGGAGGGGCCTCGGGTGGATCCGGCTGGAGGTCGGCGAGGTTGTCGAGGAGGAGATCGGGGTCGACGAGGCAGAGCGGTCAGTGGCGGCGCCTGGAGCGGAGTGCGGTGGTGGCGAGGAGGAGGCATCGGTGGAGGCCACAGTAACGGGCGGCGGCGGAGGCCTGGGTTGCCTGCCGGCGGCGAGGCGCCGGTCGCCGACGAGGTGGAGACGGCGGCGGAGTTCGGGTGCACGGGAGGGGCGCTCGGGTCGAGGGGAGCCTGTAATGCCCCGGATGTAATACTTTCCGTTTTGGGCAATATAAATATTTCTGGCTTCATCAATTCCATTCCGGGTTCTTCGTCTTTCGGGTTTTCGTCGTTTTGTTGTGTGCGTGTGTGGCATTTCATCCATATCATGTTGTCATGTGCATTGCATTGCATTTGTGTTTTCGTTTGCATCCAGTCCCACTCATTCCTTTCCGTTGTCCGTTTCGAGTTCCGGAGCTCTGTCACGTGCCCGTGGCATCCCCTAGGCCTACTTTGGTGTTTGGCCGTGTAATGTTTCCGGTTTAGCGTGAGACTTGTCGTGCAATGTTGTTTTGGTGTGTGTAACCCGCGTGTCAAATCTCGTCGCATTTCGAGTTCGTTCGGTACTCCAACAGTTATTCTCGTGGGCTGAAAGTACCTCCTCTTTGAGGCCCAAGACACCCCTCCAACAGCCCACCAAACCAACCCAAGCCCCTCCCTTCATCTAGGCCATCCAATTGTGATCGTGTGGCCGAAAACCTCACCTCATTTGGACAACCCTAGCTCCTTGTGCCTATATAAACGTCCATCTCCCCCAATTTTTCGCGTCTGAAACCCTAATGCTTCCACAGTGCGCCGCCGGTGCTTCCACCGTTGAATCCCGGTGGTTAAACGTTGAAAATCAGTGCTTCCGACGTCCCAGGAAATCGTGCTTCCTCAGTTCGTGCCCGTGCTTCCGTAGTGCCGGAGTCGCGCTTCCATCCGACGCGCGGGCCCGCACGCCTCTTCTTCAACCTCCGATCCGCGCCGCCCTCGCCGGAGATCTCGCCGCCGCCGGCCCCTTGCCGCCGCCCCGGCCTCTCCTCCGCCGCCGGCCGGGCCCTTCCCTGCCGCGCCTTTGAAGCCCGCCGGCCAGCCGCAGGTCCGCCGCCGCGGGAGGCTGCCGCGCCGCCTCAAGTCCCCCCGCCGCCGGATCCCCTCCTCGCCGGCCGGCGCCACGCCCCACCTTCCCCTCCCGTCGGCGCTGCTCGCCAGGGAGCCGCCGTCGCCTTCGATTGTCGGGAGGAGACCCCGATCGGGATCGATCTCCCTCGCCAGATCGGATCCGCGGGCCTCCTCCAGCCCGTTAACCCGCCAGCCGGCCCGATCCGCAGATCCGGCCCGACCCGTCGCCGTTGACCCGCGTTTGACCAGATCTGGGAGGAGGTTGTTTTTTTGCTAAGTCCCTGTTACTTTTGTTGTGTGATGCAGTTTTGTTTTGATGATAACTTTTTGTGTGATGGTCCAATTTGAGCAAATGATATGTCAAAATGATCGTGGAGACTTGTACTACGTTTTGTTCCATTGTGCCATGCATATTTGAGGTCATCTAGATGCTTAAATATCTGTTGCAAGAGTGCTACTTGTTATAAACTGCTGTTAGTAGTTGTTTTCATGCCATCTTTGCAATGTGATAACTTGGTGCATGTTTATCCAAATGAAGCAAATGATATGTCCACGTGTTCATCATGTTATGCTCTACATGTTGGTTGCTTAAGCTTGCATGATAGATTTCATCTTGCCATGTTTATCTCCTTTGCAAAGTGCTATGTGGCTGTTATGTCGTTAAACTTATTACGAGATGCCTCGTAGAGGAGCTCGTTGCTATTGATGTGTTTGTCCCCTTGATGCATGCTTATATGTTTTGGATTCACCATCATGTGTACTTTGCTGTGGTGCTTACCACTTGCCATGCTTTGCTTTGAGGTGACTTAAACTTGCTCACAAAGATGCCATGATGTTACTACTGTTTTAACACTTAGTGAAATTTCACTAAGTCTGGAATCTGTAATTTCCAGATGCCATGTTTGCTTGTTGTTCTAGGTAAATCCATGATAGTTTTGGGGTGACTCTTGATGATTCCTTGTTGTATATATTGTTGGCTATCCATTCATGTTCTCACATGCTTATTTGAGTGGCTGTAGCATATTTAACTTTTGCTCCCAAGTTGCAACAAATTACTGCTGTCAGGATTTTGTTGTCAAGTTCAATATGTCATAGCTTGTTGCTATTGATCCATGGCTCCTTTGGGGGTGCTCCAATGGATTTGTTTGCTATAGGATATGTCTAGTTTATGTCCATGCTCCTTGCCATGATGTTTGAGTGCTGTAGGCCATTTATCTCTTGCTCCGAAGTTGCTATGTGGCTGTTATTTCCAGCTTGTGCATGTTTATTGTTTCAGGTCTATCTTTTAGCCTGTTGCTCCGTTTTGAGCGAGTCCTATATGTAACTTGTGTGTTTTTGCATGTAGATTCATAATATCCTATTGTTATCATGTTTTGAAGTATTTTGCTTGATGCATATTGTTGTGCTGTAATACTGTGCTTCCTAAGTAGACTTTCTGTGCTTCCATAGTGCATCTGTTTTGCTTCCATAGTGCATCAGTCATGCATCCAGTAATTTTTCTGCGCATTACATCTTGTTTGATTTGTTGCCTTGTGTTCTTGTGTTTGAGTAGAGCCGGAAGCTGAGGCCGAGTACGAGTACGAGCACGAGGTTACTACCGAGGTTGAGAACGAGGACCCCTCTTACAATCCCATCGACAACTCTTCAGGCAAGATGACCGAACCCCGATAACATTACTATCTATGCCTATTGCTAGAAGTCTCGATCTATAGTTTTGCCTCGATGCCCATGTTTTTCCTGTCAGCCTCCTATTGTAACCATGAACCTGTTTAACCACCCTACCTATGCAAACCCTTGATTGGCTATACGTAGGCTTCGCTCAGCCCCTCTTATAGCTTTGTTAGTTGCAGGAGAAGATTGAAGATTCTTGCTTCTTGTTGAAGCTTGTTGGGATATCACACTATATTAATTATTAAATGAATTCATCTATATATTGGTAATGGGTGGAAGGCTAAGCCTTTTGCTTGGTGTTTTGTTCCACTCATGCCGCTAGGAACCGTATGAACCGGTGTTATGTTCCTTGATTATGCGTTCCTCACACGGTTGGGGTTATGGGACCCCCTCGATAAACCGCTAAGTGCTAAGTCTTTTCCAGCAAGTCCCAACATTGGTACTATTTGCCTAATAACTAAAAACTTGCATAGGGTCTTGCAAACCCGAGTTCTTAATCAACAACCCCCGGGCCAGTGCTCCTCATGAGTGTTGGTCCGAACTGAGCGGACTGCGGGGCCACCACGAGGAAACTCGAGGATTGGTATACACCTGTAGGATGTCTCATCCGGTCGTGGCCTGAGACTAGATACGCGCGGCTATTGTCAGGGTGTCGGCACGCCGGGAGGATTTGCTGGATTAGCCTTACCTTAGTCAGAGTATCTTGAGCACGGGATTCCGAGAATACTCGGGCCTTCCCACCTTGGAGTTGCGACTCCGCGGACCGTGGGCTTGTCATGGGCCAAGTTGGAACACCCCTGCAGGGTTATGAACTTTCGAAAGCCGTGCCCGCGGTTATGTGGCAGATGGGAGCTTGTTAATATCCGGTTGTAGAAAACTTGACACCATGTTCCAATACACTACCAGCGTGAGTACCGTGACAGTCATTTTCCAAAAGGGATTCGGGAAGTGAACACTGTGGGGTTATGTTTGACTTGTTTTAGTTAGGATCACTTCGTGATCATCTCTCGACTGAGGCACCTTCTCTTCTCGCTCTCTTTTACGTAAGCTAGGCTAGTGCTGCTGCAACCTCTTGTTCTTTCTTCAGCCTTGTTCCACACCCAAGGCTTGAATAGTCGTGTTACCCGAGAACGGGATTGCTGAGTCCTCTGTGGCTCACAGTTACTTCACCACACCAGATGCAGGTACGATGGTGAGCTACACAGGCGATGTCACTGAGCTAGACTGGGAGTACGACGAGGAGCGTAGCCGTTACTACGTGAACTATCCGGTTGATCAGTAGAGCTTCTACTAGGATTCGATCTAGACCTGTGGTTTAATGTTATGTTTGGTATCTTTTCTTTTGGATCTTTACCCTTAGATGGGCTGTGATGTTTATCTGAATGATGTTTGAACATGTAATGTATTTGGGTGACGTGCGAGTGTAAGCCAACTATCTTTTCAGCTTTCATCCCTATTTTTACATGAGATGTGCAAAGGTACCAAACTTGCGATCATTCCAGAATGGGCTTATATCTTTAAGTCGTGCCTCGACACGTAGGAGATATAGTCCCATCCTGGGCATTACAAGTTGGTATTCAGAGCCTTCTCCGACCTAGAAGCCCCCACTGATTGATCGAATCGTTGACGGTCGAGTCTAGGCACACACTTAAATGTTTTGAGTCCTATATTTATATCGGTGAGTAGGATTTCTTTGCTCCTCATCTCTTTTCATTCTGGTGAGGACTCCTGACGATTACTCTTGCCTCTTCTACTTTCAAAAATTGCACAATTTTTTTTAGGAATCTCGCGAGTATTGTTTGGATTGTTTCGATCTCTTTGTGATGAGAATATTGTTCTCGATGCCTCCTGACATTAGGGGTTGTGACAGTGTCCCGGGGAGTTGAGCTTCCTGGTATTGTCGTCACAAACATATCGCGGCAGTACTAGAATACTTAAGACGGCCGACATGGAAAACTCTCCTATGCGGTTAGCGGCAAGATAACCCCGACATCACCCAGTACTGGGGAGGTAGTTTGGGACTATTGCCATAGCTTGTATAGTAGATGCGTTTCGAAGGTCCGAGGTAGACGGTTTCCGAGAACAACTGGTTATGTGTTGAAGGATGGATACAGCTGGATGTAGGATTAGAGTTGAGTGCGCGATGCTTCCCCTGTATCCCCAACACCTGATTGCATAACTGGAAACTTTCGGAAATTAATAGGTGGGTTCATCTAGTAGATCGTATGCATTCTTCCAACGAATGCAGGTTACAGAGTTTGGGGTTCTACATTGAGTGAAGTGGTTTTATGGCCGATGTTCCGATCGGGAGTTGCATCTTAAAGGGTCCTTGGCTATGCTGATCCGGGGATTGCAAAACCCTTTCGTAACGCATTCCATAATCTTACAGCACAAAGATGTCGAACGAAGCTCCTATCTTGTGTTTGTTCCATCTGTACCTTGTGTTTTTTCTTATTTACCTTTTGTCCCAGTGGCTTCTCGTGAAGATTGTTGTTATCATTAAGCTGAGAATTTCATTCGTTCCTCTTGTTCGAATGATTCTTGTGAAGACTATGTTGCATTTCTATCCGTTGTTTCAGCTTATACCTTCTTTCAATCAATTACTGTTTGGTGGTCATCTCTTTCAGGATGGCTCCGAAACGGGTTCCCAACGCTAACCCAGAGGGTGAAGAGGTTCCAGACCGTCCTCCTTCCCCTCCTCCTCCGTTTGAGGCCTGGAGAGCGATTATGCAGACTACAAATCAGAACACCCAGATGTTGATGCAGATGATGCAGCAGATGCAAGCAAATCAAGCAAATCAGGGTGCTCCAGGGAACCAAGGCAATTTCTTCAACCAATAGCACCATGCTACGCTCAACCAGTTCTTGGCCAATCAACCAAAGGCTTTGAGTTACTGTGTCGACCCTCTCGATGCTGAAGATTGGATAACCGATATCAAGAAGCATTTTGAGTGCAACAACGTAAGGCCTGAGGACTATGTGAAGTTTGCAGCCTTCCAACTCAAGGACCAAGCAGCTGACTGGTGGCAGCAGTACAAAGACTCCAGAGAAGGGCGTGTGATCTCTTGGGGTGATCTCTGCATGGAATTTCGCTCTCACCACATTCCAACAAGTGTCATCGAGGGTATGCGTGAGCAATTCCGCAACCTGAAGCAAGGCTCTATGACTGTCTACCAGTATAATGTCAAGTTCCAAAACCTCGCCCGCTATGCCAAGCAAGACATACCAGATGCCAAGAGCAAGATCTATCAGTTCCGTGGAGGTCTGAAGGATGAACTTCAACTTGTTCTCACCTTGTTCGAGCCTGATGAGTTTGACAAATTCTATAACTTGCTCTCAAGATGGAAGCTTCCAAAAAGAGGATCCGAGATGCTATTCACTCCTCCTCATCTTCTCAAGTGGTCGCGAAGCAACATAAGTTTTGGTTTCCACCTCCTCCTGTGATTCGAGCTCCCTACAACAACAACAACAAGAATGCTGGTGGTCGTGGTTTCTCCCACCCACCCAACCCAAGAAAGCAGTCCAAGTCGCAGTTCCAAGCTCCAAGACCAAGTGTTCCTCCTACTCATCCTCTTTCTGAGGTCACTTGCTACAAATGTGGCCAGAAGGGTCACTATTCCAACAAGTGCAACAACCCAAGGCGCCTTCCGCCTCCTCCACCTGTCAGTACAGCTATTGTCAAGCATGATCCAAAGGCAGCAAGGGTGAATCTGATGAATGCAGCGCAAGCGGAGAATTCTTCTGATGTGATTTTGGGTAACCTTCCAGTTAACTCTTTTCCTGCAAAAGTGTTGTTTGATTCGGGTGCTTCACATTCCTTCATGTCATTCCCATTTGCATCCAAGTACAATGTGGGCACCATGGCCTTGCCAAAGGAGTTGCAAATTATTTCTCCGGGCAAATGCATGACTTCAAGATTATATGCTTCGGATGTTTCTATTCGCATGGTTGATTATCGATTTCTGGCCTCCCCGGTGGTTCTCGGCAATTCCGACATCGACCTTATCCTCGGAATGGACTGGCTTTCTCAGCATGATGCTCACATTGACTGTGCACAGAAGGAAGTCAAGATTACTCATTCCGATGATGATGTGATTATCTTCGCCTCTAGGGATAACACAATCAGGCTTTTCTCTCTCAATGACAAGGGCGAGATGAATGCCATATCTCAAATTCTGGTGGTTAACGAATACAAAGATGTCTTTCCTGAAGAACTTCCAGGCATGCCTCCACACCGTCAAGTGGAATTCGTCATTGAACTCGAGCCTGGTACTGAGCCAGCATGCCGGCGTCCGTACAAGCTCTCTCCTAAAGAGTTGAAGGAGTTGAAGAAGCAGCTTGATGAACATGAGCGTATGGGTCTGATCAGGCCTAGTACGTCTCCTTGGGGCTGTGGTGTCTTATTTGTCAAGAAGAAGGATGGCACGGAGCGCCTTTGCATTGATTACCGACCATTGAAGAAGAAGACCATAAAGAACAAGTATCCGCTCCCCAACATCAACGAATTGTTCGAGCAGCTCAAAGGAGCTAAAGTGTTCTCTAAGCTCGATGCCCGAATGGGCTATCACCAAATTCGCATTCGAGAAGAAGATATCCCCAAGACTGCCTTCAGAACGAGCTACGGCTCATATGAGTATACAGTCATGTCTTTTGGTCTCGCTAATGCTCCACCTACCTTCTCGAGAATGATGCACTACATTTTCAACCCCTACACCGGCGAGTTTGTGCTTGTGTATCTAGATGACATTTTGGTTTTCTCCAAGAACGAAGAGGATCACGAAAAGCACCTCCGTCTGGTTCTCGACAGACTCCGTGAACATAAGTTCTATGCCAAGTTATCCAAGTGCGAATTTTGGCTCGATAAGGTCTTGTATCTGGGCCATATCATCTCTGCTGACGGTATTGCGGTAAACTCCGAGAAAGTTGAAGCAATTGTCAACTGGGAAGCTCCTCAGAACGTCAAGCAACTCCGAAGCTTTCTTGGTCTTGCCAGCTATTGCAGAAGGTTCGTTGAGAACTTCTCCAAGATTGCCAAGCCTCTTTCCAACTTGCTACAGAAGAATGTCAAGTACTACTGGTCTCCAGATTGTGAAGTGGCATTCAAAACTCTCAAAGAAAAGCTCGTCTCTGCTCCAGTTCTTACTCCTCCAGACGAGTCCAAGCCCTACGAAGTATTCTGTGATGCTTCTCTTCAAGGACTTGGTTGTGTGCTTATGCAGGACAAAAGAATTGTGGCATACACTTCTCGCCAGCTAAAGCCAAGCGAGAAGAACTACCCCACACATGATCTTGAACTAGCAGCTGTGGTACATGCTTTGATTACGTGGAGACACCTTGTGTTGGGCAGAAGAGTCGACATCTTCACCGATCACAAGAGCTTGAAGTACATCGTCACACAGCTGAATCTGAACCTCCGCCAGACTCGTTGGGTCGAGATGATCCAAGAGTATGATCCCAGCATTGAATACACACCTGGCAAGGCGAATGTGATTGCAGATGCTTTGAGCAGAAAGGCATATTGCAACAGCCTTCTTATCAAGCCGTTCCAGCCTGAGCTTTGTGAAGCATTCAGGAAGCTCAACCTCCAAGTTGTTCCGCAAGGTTTTCTTGCAAATCTTCAAGTTGCTCCTACCTTGGAAGATCAGATCCGTGAGGCCCAACTCAGTGATGCTATGGTGCAGAAAGTGAAACATGGTATTGCAAAGGGTACTCCTAAATACAAGTGCTATCGCGTTGATGAGAGAGATACCTTGTTCTTTGAGGACAGACTTGTGGTTCCCAAAGGTGATCTCAGGAAGCTCATAATGGACGAAGCACATGATTCTCTCCTTTCCATTCATCCTGGTAGTTCCAAGATGTACCAAGACCTCAAGCAATCTTACTGGTGGACACGCATGAAAAGGGAGATTGCCCAATTCGTGAATGAATGTGATGTCTGCAGAAGAGTGAAGGCAGAGCATCAACGTCCAGCCGGTCTTCTCCAACCTCTTCCTATTCCCTAGTGGAAATTCGACCACATTGAAATGGATTTCGTCACTGACTTTCCTAAGTCCAAGAGAGGGAATGATTCTATCCTCGTGGTGATTGACAAGCTTACCAAAGTCGCTCACTTCCTTCTAGTCAAAGAATCCATCAATGTAGCTCAACTGGCAGAGTTGTACTCTTTCAGAATTGTGTCCTTACATGGCATTCCTCAAGTTATCTCCTCAGACCGTGGAAGTTTGTTCACTTCTAAGTTCTGGGACTCCTTTCAGTCTTCCATGGGCACTAAGATCAGGTTCAGCACTGCATTTCACCCTCAGACTAGTGGTCAAGTCGATCGAGTGAATCAGATTCTAGAAGACATGCTCAGAGCCTGTGTCATATCTTTTGGCATGAAATGGGAAGATTGCCTTCCATTTGCCGAGTTCTCTTACAACAACAGCTTTCAAGCAAGTGCCGACAAAGCTCCGTTTGAAATCCTCTATGGCAGAAAGTGCCGTACCGCTCTCAACTGGTCCGAGACAGGTGAACGTCAACTTCTTGGCAATGACTTGATTTCAAAAGCCGAAGAAATGTGCAAAGTCATATGTGAGAATCTCAAGGCCGCTCAGTCGCGTCATAAGAGCTACTATGACGGCAAGCATCGTGATTTGGCCTTCAACATTGGGGATCATGTCTATCTCTGTGTTTCTCCTATGAAAGGCACCCAAAGATTCGGTATCAAAGGAAAGCTTGCTCCTAGATACGTCGGGCCTTTCAAGATCCTTGGCAAAAGAGGCGATCTAGCCTATCAACTTGAGCTCCCTTCCAACTTCGCCAATGTTCATGATGTGTTTCATGTGTCCCAACTCCGCAAGTGCTTCAAGACTCCTTAACGCATGATTCCGTTTGAAGAGATTGATCTTCAACAAGACTTGTCTTACCGAGAGCATCCCGTTGCTATTCTCGAAGAAACCGAGCGCAAGACCCGCAACAAGTCCATCAAATTCTTGAAAGTCAAGTGGTCACACCATACCGACCGAGAAGCTACGTGGGAACGAGAAGATCAACTTCGTTCCGAGTACCCTTCCTTTTTCCAGTCCTAGATCTCGGGACGAGATCTTTTTGTAGTAGAGGAGAGTTGTAATGCCCCGGATGTAATACTTTCCCTTTTGGGAAATATATATATCTCTGGCTTCATCAATTCCATTCCGGGTTCTTCGTCTTTTGGGTTTTTGTCGTTTTGTAGTGTGCGTGTGTGGCATTTCATCCATATCATGTTGTCATGTGCATTGCATTGCATTTGTGTTGTCGTTTGCATCCGGTCCCACTCGTTCCTTTCCGTTGTCCGTTTCGAGTTTCGGAGCTCTGTCACGTGCCCGTGGCATCCCCTAGGCCTACTTTGGTGTTTGGCCGTGTAACGTTTCCGGTTTAGCGTGAGACTTGTCGTGCGATGTTATTTTGGTGTGTGTAACCCGCCTGTCAAATCTCGTCGCGTTTGGAGTTCGTTCGGTACTCCAACAGTTATTCTCGTGTTCTGAAAGTACCTCCTCTTTGAGGCCCAAGACACCCCTCCAACAGCCCACCAAACCAACCCAAAACCCTCCCTTCATCTAGGCCATCCAATTGCGATCGTGTGGCCGAAAACCTCACCTCATTTGGACAAACCTAGCTCCTTGTGCCTATATAAACGTCCATCTCCCCCAATTTTTTGCGTCTGAAGCCCTAATGCTTCCACAGTGCGCCGCCGGTGCTTCCACCGTTGAATCCCGGTGCTTCCACCGTTGAAAATCCGTGCTTCCGACGTCCCAGGAAATCGTGCTTCCTCAGTTCGTGCCCGTGCTTCCGTAGTGCCGCAGTCGCGCTTCCATCCGACGCGCGGGCCCGCACGCCTCTTCTTCAACCTCCGATCCGCGCCGCCCTCGCCGGAGATCTCGCCGCCGCCGGCCCCTTGCCGCCGCCCCGGCCTTTCCTCCGCCGCGGGCCGGGCCCTTCCCCGCCGCGCTGTTGAAGCCCGCCGGCCAGCCGCAGGTCCACCGCCGCGGGAGGTTGCCGCGCCGCCTCAAGTCCCCCCACCGCCGGATCCCCTCCTCGCCGGCCGGCGCCGCGCCCCACCTTCCCCTCCCGCCGGCACTGCTCGCCAGGGAGCCGCCGTCGCCTTCGATCGTCGGGAGGAGACCCCGATCGGGATCGATCTCCCTCGCCAGATCGGACCCACGGGCCTCCTCCAGCCCGTTAACCCGCCAGCCGGCCCGATCCGCAGATCCGGCCCGACCCGCCGCCGTTGACCCACGTTTGACCAGATCTGGGAGGAGTTTTTTTTTACTAAGTCCCAGTTACTTTTGTTGTCTGATGCAGTTTTGTTTTGATGATAACTTTTTGTGTGATGGTCCGATTTGAGCAAATGATATGTCAAAATGATCGTGGAGACTTGTACTACGTTTTGTTCCATTGTGCCATGCATATTTGAGGTCATCTAGATGCTTAAATATCTGTTGCAAGAGTCCTTGGCTATGCTGATCTTAAAGGGTCCTTGGCTATGCTGATCCGGGGATTGCAAAACCCTTTCGTAACGCGTTCCATAATCTTACAGCACAAAGATGTCGAACGAAGCTCCTATCTTGTGTTTGTTCCATCTGTACCTTGTGTTTTTTCTTATTTACCTTTTGTCCCAGTGGCTTCTCGTGAAGATTGTTGTTATCATTAAGCTGAGAATTTCATTTTTTCCTCTTGTTCGAATGATTCTTGTGAAGACTATGTTGCATTTCTATCCGTTGTTTCAGCTTATACCTTCTTTCAATCAATTGCTGTTTGGTGGTCATCTCTTTCAGGATGGCTCCGAAATGGGTTCCCAACGCTAACCCAGAGGGTGAAGAGGTTGCAGACCGTCCTCCTTCCCCTCCTCCTCCGTCTGAGGCCTGGAGAGCGATTATGCAGACTACAAATCAGAACACCCAGATGTTGATGCAGATGATGCAGCAGATGCAAGCAAATCAAGCAAATCAGGGTGCTCCAGGGAACCAAGGCAATTTCTTCAACCAACAGCACCATGCTACGCTCAACCAGTTCTTGGCCAATCAACCAAAGGCTTTCAGTTACTGTGTCGACCCTCTCGATGCTGAAGATTGGATAACCGATATCAAGAAGCATTTTGAGTGCAGCAACGTAAGGCCTGAGGACTATGTGAAGTTTACAGCCTTCCAACTCAAGGACCAAGCAGCTGACTGGTGGCAGCAGTACAAAGACTCCAGAGAAGGGCGTGTGATCTCTTGGGATGATTTCTGCAAGGACTTTCGCTCTCACCACATTCCAACAAGTGTCATCGAGGGTATACGTGAGCAATTCCGCAACCTGAAGCAAGGCTCTATTACTGTCTACCAGTATAATGTCAAGTTCCAAAACCTCGCCCGCTATGCCAAGCAAGACATACCAGATGCCAAGAGCAAGATCTATCAGTTCCGTGGAGGTCTGAAGGATGAACTTCAACTTGCTCTCACCTTGTTCGAGCCTGATGAGTTTGACAAATTCTGTAACTTGCTCTCAAGATGGAAGCTTCCAAAAAGAGGATCCGAGGTGCTGTTCACTCCTCCTCATCTTCTCAAGTGGTCGCGAAGCAACATAAGTTTTGGCTTCCACCTCCTCCTGTGATTCGAGCTCCCTACAACAACAACAAGAATGCTGGTGGTCGTGGTTTCTCCCACCCACCCAACCCAAGAAAGCAGTCCAAGTCGCAGTTCCAAGCTCCAAGACCAAGTGTTCCTCCTACTCGTCCTCTTTCTGACGTCACTTGCTACAAATGTGGCCAGAAGGGTCACTATTCCAACAAGTGCAACAACCCAAGGCGCCTTCCGCCTCCTCCACCTGTCAGTACAGCTATTGTCAAGCATGATCCAAAGGCAGCAAGGGTGAATCTGATGAATGCAGCGCAAGCGGAGAATTCTTCTGATGTGATTTTGGGTAACCTTCCAGTTAACTCTTTTCCTGCAAAAGTGTTGTTTGATTCGGGTGCTTCACATTCCTTCATGTCATTCCCATTTGCATCCAAGTACAATGTGGGCACCATGGCCTTGCCAAAGGAGTTGCAAAGTATTTCTCCGGGCAAATGCATGACTTCAAGATTATATGCTCCGGATGTTTCTATTCGCATGGGTGATTATCGATTTCTGGCCTCCCCGGTGGTTCTCGGCAATTCCGACATCGACCTTATCCTCGGAATGGACTGGCTTTCTCAGCATGATGCTCACATTGACTGTGCACAGAAGGAAGTCAAGATTACTCATTCCGATGATGATGTGATTATCTTCGCCTCTAGGGATAACACAATCAGGCTTTTCTCTCTCAATGACAAGGGCGAGATGAATGCCATATCTCAAATTCCGGTGGTTAACGAATACGAAGACGTCTTTCCTGAAGAACTTCCAGGCATGCCTCCACACCGTCAAGTGGAATTCGTCATTGAACTCGAGCCTGGTACTGAGCCAGCATGCCGGCGTCCGTACAAGCTCTCTCCTAAAGAGTTGAAGTGTAATGCCCAGGATGGAGTTATACCTCCTATGTGTCGAGGCACGACTTAAAGGCATAAATCCATCCTAGAATGATCTCAAGTTCGGTAATCTTCGCACATCTCATGTAAAAGAGGGGATAGTAAACAAAAATAGTTGGCTTACACTCGCCACGTCACAGAATTACAATTCAAGTCTCAAACATCATACATTAAGAACATCACAACCCTCTAAGGGCAAAATCCAAAAGCAAGATACCAAACTCAGATAAATAAACCACATGCGGATCAAATCCTAGTAAGAGTCTCCACTACTGATCATCTGGGTATCGCACATAGTACCGACTATGCTCCTCGTCGTACTCCCAATCCAGCTCGGTGCCATCACCTGGATAGCTCACAGCTGGACCTGCATCTGGTGTGTGAAGTAACTGTGAGCCACAGAGGACTCAGCAATCCCGTTTCCGGGTAACAAGACTATCTAAGCCTTTGGGATAGGATAAGGCTGAAGAAAAGAATAAGTGTCTGCAGCAGCAACTAGCAACTAGCTTACGTGAGTGAGAGCGAGAAGAGAAAGCCTCGGACGAGAAGTGATCACGAAGTGATCCTAGCTACAAGCTCAACAATCATAACCCCTCCGTGTTCAACTCCCGAATCCCTATTCGGAAATTGACAGTCACGGAACACACGCTGGTAGTGTATTAGAAACATTGTGTCAAGTTTTCTACAACCGGATATTAACAAGCTCCCATCTGCCACATAACCGCGGGCATGGCTTTCGAAAGTTCAAAACCCTGCAGGGGTGTTCCAACTTGACCCATTACAAGCCCACGATCCGCGGAGTCGCAACTCCAAAGTGGGAAGACCCGAGTATTCTCGGAATCCCGTGCTCAAGATATACCGAACTAAGGTAAGGCTAATCCAGCAAATCCTCCCGGCGTGTCGACACCCTGATAGTAGCCGCGCGTATCTAAGTCTCAGGACACGGCCGGATGGGCGAAGCTACGGGTGTATGCAGATACCTCGAGTTGCCTCAAGGCGGCCCCGCAGGCTCCCCGTTTCGGACCAACACTCATGTGGAGCACTGGCCCGGGGTTGTTGATTAAGAAAGAGGGTTAATTACTCCCTATGCAAGTTTAGTTTGTTATTAGGCAAATAGTACCAATGTCGGGACTTGCTGGAAAAGACTTAGCACTTAGCGGTTTATCGAGGGGGTCCATACACCCCAACCGTGTTAGGAACGCATAATCAAGGAACATAACACCGGTTTATACGATTCCTAACGGCATGAGTGGAACAAATCACCAAGCAAAAGGCTTAGCCTTCCACCCTTGCCAATATATAGATGATTTCATTTAGCAATTATATAGTGTGATATAACCCAACCAAACTTCAACATGAAGCAAGCATCTTCGATCTTCACCTGCAGCTAGCAATGCTATAAGAAGGGCTGAGCGAAGCGTACTTAGCCAAGCAACGGTTTGCATAGGTAGGTTGGTTAAACATGGCAATTGGTTACAAGTAGGAGGCTGACAAGAAGATCATGGGCATCGAGGCAAAACTATAGATCGAGACTACTAGCAATAGGCAAAGATAGTAATGTTATCGGGGTTCGGTCATCTTGCCTGAAGAGAAGCCGTTCGGATCGTAAGAAGGGTCCTTGTGCTCAACCTCGTTGGAAACCTCGTGCTCGTACTCGATCTCGGTCTCGGCTTCCGGCTCTAAACAAAACAATCACACCAAGCACCAATCAACAAGATGCAATGCGCAATCGAAAAGATGAATGCATGATGGATGCACCAAGGATGCACACGGAGCACGTAAAATATCACTCAAGAAAAACACCTCAAAACATGATAACAATAACATATTATGATTCTACACAGAAAATCAATCAAGTTTGATATAAGATTCGCTGAAATCGGAGTTACGGGCTAAAAGTTATGCCCGAAACAAGAAATGAGCGAAAGCTGAAAATTACAGCATCATAGCAACTTCGGAGCTCAAAATAATTGAGCTACAGCATTCAAACAACATGGCAAAGACCTAGAAGACAAACTAGACATATACTACAGCAACTAAGTCCAAAGGTGCACCCCCAAAGGAGTCACGGATCAATAGCAATGATCTTGGACAGATTGAACTTGACAATAAAATTCTGGCAGCAGAATTTTATTGAAACTTTGGAGCAAAAGATAAACATGGTACAGCCACTTAAATAGACATGTGAGGACATGAATGGAAAGACAACAATATATACTACAAGGAACAATCAAGATCCACTCCAAAACTATCATGCTTTGTCCTAGAACATCACACGAACATGGCATCGGAACGTTACAGATTTCAGACTTAGTGAAAATCCACTAAGTCCTAAAACAGCAATTTCATCGTGGCATCTAAAAAAGCATGTTTAAGTCACCTCGAAACTAAACATGGCAAGAGGTAAGCACCTCATCAAAGTACACATGATGGTGATTCCGAAACACACAAGCATGCATCATTGAGGTAAACACAACGATTGCAACGAGCTCAACAAGATGGCATTTCATAACAAGTGAAACAACATCACAGCCACATGGCACTTTGCAACGATGATAACAAGGCAATAATAAATCTATCATGCACCCTATCACATACAACACGTAGAGCATGGCAAGACGAACACGTGGACATGTCATTTGCATCATTCGGACAAACGAGCTAAAAGATATCACATGGCAAAGATGGCATAAAAACATCACATAGCAGCAGTTTATATCACGATGCACTCTTGCAACAGCAAAACGAGCACCTAGATGATCTCTAACATGCATGACAACAACAGATGAAACGTAGAGCACGATCCCACGAACGTCTGGACATATTATACGCGCGAATCGGAGCAACAGACAAAAAGTTATGCATGTTTGAAAAAGGCATCAGACACAAAAATTACTGGGGACTTGGGATTTAGGAGACAACTTCAGAGATTTCAAAAAAAAGGAGATGGGTGCAGCAGATCTGAGCGTGGAGAGGCCCGCGTGGCGCCGGCCCGCGAAGGAGGAGGCGGCCTCGGGCGCGGCTCGGCTGGCAGCTTCGCGGCGGCGCGGCCGACGAAGGGGGGCCCAGGCGGCGGCGGCTGGCCTGGTGGAGAGGCCCGACGCCTGGCGAGGGAGGCGCTGGCGAGGCCCGCTCGGGTGGCGGATGCGGTGGCCCGCGGCCCGTTAGGCGTCGCGGCCTGGTGCCTGCTGGCGCGGGGCCGAGGCGATGCGGCGGTGGAGGCGATGCCCGGTGGCGATGGCGTGGGCCGCTGGTTTGGGCCCGGTGAAGTGGGGACCGGCTGGAGGCGGCGGTGTACGGGCCAGGAGGAGGGAGCGCGCGACGATGGGCCCGATCCAGCGAGGCGAAGTGCCGAGGCCTGGCGCGGCGATCGAGCGGCGCAGGGGATCGAGCGGGCGTTGACCCCAGCCGCCACCTGGTCGGATCGATCGATTGATCCGACTCGGGCTCGGGATCCAGGCGAGGGAGGCGAGTGGATCGGTGGTGGAGATGGATCTGATTTGATCTGATAAAGAAAAAAAAAATAGGGGAGAACGGGAAGAAGATAGGGAAGCCAAAAATAGACTAGGAGGGTCTATAAATAGCAGATTTTTAGGGTTAGGGGGGATCTGGGGGTGCTAGGAGCCCTCCGATCGCGATCCGACGGATCCGATCGCGGGGACAGATTAAAAAAAAGGCATAGGAGAAGATAAAAGACTGCAGTAGGGGTGTTTCTGGGACACGAAGTGAAGGCACTTTGGACCCACACGAACAACGGATGACAAAGTCAACGGAGTCCAAACGCGACGAGATTTGAGAGGCGGGTTGCACACAACAAAACAACAACACACACAACAACCTCGTGGCACACCGGTAACGTTACACGCCCAAACAAGAAAGTAGGCCTACGGGACGTCACAGACACGTGAGGGAGCTCCGGAACGCAAAACGGACAACGGGAAGAAACGCGTGAAACCGGATGCAACCGTCAACACAAATGCAATGCGATGCACATGTCTACATGATATGAATGAATGCCACACACTCACACAACAAAACGATGAAAACCCGAAAGACAAAGAACCCGGAATGGAAATAGATGAAGCCGGAGATATATTATATGCCCAAAAGGGAAAGTATTACATCCGGGGCATTACAAACTCTCCTCTACTACAAAAAGATCTCGTCCCGAGATCTAGGACTGGAAAAAGGAAGGGTACTCGGAACGAAGATGATCTTCTCGTTCCCAGGTAGCTTCTCGGTCGGTGTGATGTGACCACTTGACTTTCAGAAATTTGATGGACTTGTTGCGGGTCTTGCGTTCGGTTTCTTCGAGAATGGCAACGGGATGCTCTCGGTAGGACATGTCTTGTTGAAGATCAATCTCCTCAAACGGAATCATGCGCTCAGGTGCCTTGAAGCATTTGCGAAGTTGAGACACATGGAAGACATCATGAACATTTGCAAAGTTTGAAGGGAGCTCAAGCTGATAGCCTAGGTCGCCTCTTTTGCCAAGAATCTTGAAAGGCCCGACGTATCTAGGAGCAAGTTTTCCTTTGATACCGAATCTTTGGGTTCCTTTCATCGGAGAAACTCGGAGATAGACATGATCACCGATGTCGAAAGCCAAATCACGATGCTTTCCGTCATAGTAGCTCTTCTGACGCGACTGAGCGGCCTTGAGATTCTCACGTATGACTTTGCACATTTCCTCGGCTTCAGAGATCAAGTCATTGCCAAGAAGTTGACGTTCGCCTGTTTCAGACCAGCTGAGAGGGGTACGGCACTTTCTGCCATAGAGAATTCTCAAACAGTGCTTTGCCTGCACTTGCTTGAAAGCTGTTGTTGTAAGAGAACTCGGCAAATGGAAGGCAGTCTTCCCATTTCATGCCGAAGGAGATGACACAGGCTCTGAGCATGTCTTCTAGAATCTGATTCACACGCTCGACTTGACCACTAGTCTGAGGGTGAAAGGCAGTGCTGAACCTGATCTTAGTGCCCATGGCGGACTGAAAGGAGTCCCAGAACCTTGATGTGAACAAGCTTCCACGGTCTGAGGATATCACTTGAGGAATGCCATGTAGGGACACAATTCTGGAAGTGTATAGCTCTGCAAGTTGAGCTGCATTGATTGATTCTTTGACTGGAAGAAAGTGAGCGACTTTGGTAAGCTTGTCAGTCACCACAAAGATAGCATCATTTCCTCGTTTGGATTTAGGAAAGCCAGTGACGAAGTCCATTTCAATGTGGTCGAACTTCCACTCGGGAATAGGAAGAGGTTGTAGAAGACCGACTGGACGTTGATGTTCTGCTTTCACTCTTCTGCATACATCACATTCATTCATGAATTGGGCGATTTCCCTTGTCATGCGTGTCCACCAGTAAGATTGCTTGAGATCTTGATACATCTTGGAACTGCTAGGATGAATGGAAAGGAGAGAATCATGAGATTCTTCCATTATGAGCTTCCTGAGATCACCTTTGGGAACAATGAGTCTGTCCTCGAAGAACAAGGTATCTCTCTCATCAACACGGAAGCACTTGTATTTTGGAGTGCCCTTTGCAATCCCATGTTTCACTTTCTTCACCATGGTATCACTGAGTTGGGCCTCACGGACTTGATCTTCCAAGGTAGGAGCAATTTGAAGATTTGCAAGAAAACCCTGCGGAACAACTTGAAGGTTGAGCTTCCTGAAAGCTTCACAAAGCTCAGGCTGGTACGACTTGATAAGAAGGCTGTTGCAATATGCCTTTCTGCTCAAAGCATCTGCAATCACATTCGCCTTGCCAGGAGTGTATTCAATGCTGGGATTATACTCTTGGATCATTTCAACCCATCGAGTCTGACGGAGGTTCAGATGCGGCTGTGTGAAGATGTACTTCAAGCTCTTGTGATCAGTGAAGATGTCGACCTTTCTGCCCAACAACAGATGTCTCCACGTAATCAAAGCATGTACCACAGCTGCTAGCTCGAGATCATGTGTGGGATAGTTCTTCTCACTGGGCTTGAGCTGCCGAGAAGTGTATGCCACAATTCTCTTATCTTGCATAAGCACACCACCAAGACCTTGGAGGGAAGCATCACAGAATACTTCATAGGGCTTGGATTCACCTGGAGGAGTCAAAACTGGAGCAGAGACGAGCTTTTCTTTGAGGGTTTTGAATGCCACTTCACACTCTGGAGACCAAAAGTATTTGACATTCTTCTGAAGCAGGTTGGAAAGAGGCTTGGCAATCTTGGAGAAGTTCTCAACAAACCTTCTGCAATAGCTGGCAAGACCCAGAAAACTGCGAAGCTGCTTGACGTTCTGAGGAGCTTCCCAGTTGACAATTGCTTCAACTTTCTCGGGATTAACCGCAATACCGTCAGCTGAGATGATGTGGCCCAGGTACAAAACCTTATCGAGCCAAAACTCACACTTGGAGAACTTGGCATAGAATTTATGCTCTCGGAGTCGATCAAAAACCAAACGTAAGTGCTTTTCGTGATCTTCTTCATTCTTGGAAAACACCAGAATATCATCCAGATACACAAGCACAAACTCACGAGTATAGGGGTTGAAGATGTAATGCATCATCCTCAAAAAGGTAGGAGGAGAATTGGCGAGACCGAAGGACATGACGGTATACTCGTATGAACCGTAGCTCGTTCTGAAGGCCGTCTTGGGAATGTCTTCCTCGGGAATGCGAATTTGATGATAGCCCATTCGGAGGTCAAGCTTAGAGAACACTTTAGCTCCTTTGAGCTGCTCGAAGAGTTCGTTGATGTTGGGGAGCGGATACTTGTTCTTAATCGTCTTCTTGTTCAATGGCCGGTAATCAACACAAATACGCTCCGTGCCATCTTTTTTCTTGACAAATAAGACACCACAGCCCCACGGAGATGTACTAGGTATGATGAGACCCATACTCTCCTGCTTATCAAGCTGCTTCTTCAATTCCTTCAATTCATCCGGAGAGAGCTTGTACGGACGCCGGCATGCTGGCTCAGTACCCGGCTCGAGTTCAATGACAAACTCCACCTGACGGTGTGGAGGCATGCCTGGAAGTTCTTCAGGAAAGACGTCTTGATATTCGTTCACCACCGGAATTTGAGATATGGCATTAATTTCGCCCTTATCATTGAGAGAGAAAAGTCTGATAGTGTTATCCCTGGAGGCGAAGATAATCACATCTTCATCAGAATGAGTCAACTTGACTTCCTTCTGAGCACAATCAATGTGAGCATCGTGCTGAGAAAGCCAATCCATTCCGAGGATGAGGTCAATGTCAGAATTACCAAGAACCACCGGTTTATCCAGAAAACGATAATCTCCCATGCGAACGGAAACATCCAGAGCATAGACAGTAGAAGACATACGTCTCCCCGGAGAAATGACTTGCAACCTCTGAGGCAAATTTGAAGTGGCAATATTGTGCTTGGATGCAAATGGTTGAGACATGAAAGAGCATGAAGCACCCGAATCAAATAACACTTTAGCTGGAAAAGAGTTAACTGGAAGGTTACCCAAAATGACATCAGAAGAAGTCTCCGCTTGTGCTGCATTCATCAGATTGACCCTTGTTGCCTTTGGATCATGCTTGACCATAGCGGTACCGACAGGAGGAGGAGGCGGAAGGCGCTTCGGATTCGGACATCTGTTGGCATAATGACCCTTCTGTCCACACTTGTTGCACACCACTTCAGAGAGAGGACGGAAATGAGAACCACTGGACTTGGAGCCTTGAGACTGAAACTGCTTCTTTGACTGGTTGCTCGGGTTGGGTGGATGGGAGAAACCACGACCACTAGAGTTCTTGTTGTTGGTGTTGTTGGAGTTGTTGGAGTTGTTGTATGGAGCTCGAATCACTGGAGGAGGAGGAAGCCAGAATTTCTGATGCTTTGAGACCATCTGAGACGATGAGGAAGAGTGAACGGCATCTCGAATTCTCTTCTTAGAAGCCTCCATCTTAAGCTGAGCTGCTTCTTGTTTCAAAGCCATGTTATAGAACTTGTCGAATTCATCGGGCTCAAACAAAGTGAGAGCAAGCTGAAGTTCATCTTTGAGACCTCCACGGAACTGGTAGATTTTACTCTTGGCATCAGGAATGTCTTGCTTAGCATAACGAGCGAGGTTTTGGAACTTGACATTATACTGATAGACTGTCATGGAGCCCTGCTTCAGGTTGCGGAATTGCTCACGCATACCCTCGATGACACTTGTAGGAATGTGGTGAGAGAGAAAATCCTTGCAGAAATTCTCCCAAGAGATCACTTGACCTGGCCTGGAGTCTTTGTACTGCTGCCACCAATCAGCTGCTTGATCTTTCAGTTGGAAGGCTGCAAACTTCACATAATCATCTTCCTTCACGTTACTGCACTCAAAATGCTTCTTTATGTCGGTTAACCAATCTTCAGCATCAAGAGGGTCGACACAGTAACTGAAAGCTTTAGGATTGTTGGCCAAGAACTGGTTGAGAGTAGCATGGTGCGGCTGGTTGAAGAAGTTGACTTGGTTCCCTGGAACACCCTGATTAGCTTGAATAGCTTGCATCTGCTGCATCATCTGCATCATCAACTGGGTGTTCTGAGCTGTAGTCTGCATAATTGCTCTCCAAGCCTCAGGCGGAGGAGGAGGGGAAGGAGGATGATCTGGGACCTCTTCCACCTCTGGGTTAGCATTGGGAACCTTTTTCGGAGCCATCCTGTAAGAGATGACCACGAATCAGCAATTGATTGACAAATGGTATAAGCTGAATCAATGGAATGAATTGCAGCAAGTCTTCACAATAATCATTCGAACAATAAGAACGAATGAAATCATCTGAACAAGAGGAACGAATGACATTCTCAGTTAAATGATAACATCAATCTTCACGAGAAGCCACATAGGGGACAAAAGGATAAAATAAGAAAAACAACAAGGTACAGACGGGAACAAACACAAGAGATGAGTTTCGTTCTAACATCTTTGTGATGAAAGCATATGAACGCGTTACGAAAAGGTTTTGCAATCCCCGGATCAGCATAGCCAAGGACCCTTTAAGATGCAACTCCTGATAGTAACATCGGTCATATAACCACTTCACTCAATGTAGAACCCCGAACTCACTAACCTGCATTCGTTGGAAGAATGCCTACGATCTACTGGATAAAACCCACCTATAGATTTCCGAAAGATTCCAGTTATGCAATCAGGTGTTGGGGATACACGGGAAGCACCGCGCAATCAACTCTAAACCTACATCCAGGTGTATCCATCCTTCAACACATAACCAGTCTTTCTCGGAAACTGTGTACCTCGGACCTTCGAAAAGCATCCACTATAACAAGCTATGGCAATACTCCCGAACTACCTCCCCAGTACTGGGTGATGTCGGGGTTATCTTGCCACTGGCCGTATAGGAGAGATTTTCGATGTCGGCCGTCTTAAGTATTTAGTACTGTCGCGATATGCTTGTGACAACAATACCCCGAAGCTCAACTCCCCGGGAACAGGAGGCATCGAGAACAATATCCTTGTCACAAGAACATCGAAACAATCCCAGAATACTCGCGGGATTCCTAAAAAAAAATTTGGTGCAATTTTTGAAGATAGGAGAGACAAGAGTAGTCGTCAGGAGTCCTCACCAGAGAGAAAGGAGATGAGAATCAAAGAAATCCTACTCTCCGATATAATATAGGACTCAAAAAAGTTTTCAGTGTGTGCCTAGACTCGACCGTCAACGATTCGATCAAACAGTGGGGGCTCCTAGGTCGGAGAAGGCTCTGAATACCAACTTGTAATGCCTAGGATGGAGTTATACCTCCTACGTGTCGAGGCACGACTTAAAGGCATAAATCCATCCTAGAATGATCTCAAGTTCGGTAATCTTCGCACATCTCATGTAAAAGAGGGGATAGTAAACAAAAATAGTTGGCTTACACTCGCCATGTCACAGAATTACAATTCAAGTCTCAAACATCATACATTAAGAACATCACAACCCTCTAAGGGCAAAATCCAAAAGCAAGATACCAAACTCAGATAAATAAACCACAGGCGGATCGAATCCTAGTAAGAGTCTCCACTACTGATCATCCGGGTATCGCACATAGTACCGACTACGCTCCTCGTCGTACTCCCAATCCAGCTCGGTGCCATCACCTGGATAGCTCACAGCTGGACCTGCATCTGGTGTGTGAAGTAACTATGAGCCACAGAGGACTCAGCAATCCCGTTTCCGGGTAACAAGACTATCTAAGCCTTTGGGAGAGGATAAGGCTGAAGAAAAGAATAAGTGTTTGCAGCAGCAACTAGCAACTAGCTTACGTGAGTGAGAGCGAGAAGAGAAAGCCTCGGACGAGAAGTGATCACGAAGTGATCCTAGCTACAAGCTCAACAATCATAACCCCTGCGTGTTCAACTCCCGAATCCCTATTCGGAAATTGACAGTCACGGAACACACGCTGGTAGTGTATTAGAAACATCGTGTCAAGTTTTCTACAACCGGATATTAACAAGCTCCCATCTGCCACATAACCGCGGGCACGGCTTTCGAAAGTTCAAAACCCTGCAGGGGTGTTCCAACTTGACCCATTACAAGCCCACGATCCACGGAGTCGCAACTCCAAAGTGGGAAGACCCGAGTATTCTCGGAATCCCGTGCTCAAGATATACCGAACTAAGGTAAGGATAATCCAGCAAATCCTCCCGGCGTGTCGACACCCTGATAGTAGCCGCGCGTATCTAAGTCTCAGGACACGGCCGGATGGGCGAAGCTACGGGTGTATGCCAGATACCTCGAGTTGCCTCAAGGCGGCCCCGCAGGCTCCCCGTTTCGGACCAACACTCATGTGGAGCACTGGCCCGGGGTTGTTGATTAAGAAAGAGGGTTAATTACTCCCTATGCAAGTTTAGTTTGTTATTAGGCAAATAGTACCAATGTTGGGACTTGCTGGAAAAGACTTAGCACTTAGCGGTTTATCGAGGGGGTCCCATACACCCCAACCGTGTTAGGAACGCATAATCAAGGAACATAACACCGGTTTATACGGTTCCTAACGGCATGAGTGGAACAAATCACCAAGCAAAAGGCTTAGCCTTCCACCCTTGCCAATATATAGATGATTTCATTTAGCAATTATATAGTGTGATATAACCCAACCAAACTTCAACATGAAGCAAGCATCTTCGATCTTCACCTGCAGCTAGCAATGCTATAAGAAGGGCTGAGCGAAGCGTACTTAGCCAAGCAACGGTTTGCATAGGTAGGTTGGTTAAACATGGCAATTGGTTACAAGTAGGAGGCTGACAAGAAAATCATGGGCATCGAGGCAAAACTATAGATCGAGACTACTAGCAATAGGCAAAGATAGTAATGTTATCGGGGTTCGGTCATCTTGCCTGAAGAGAAGTCGTTCGGATCGTAAGAAGGGTCCTCGTGCTCAACCTCGTTGGAAACCTCGTGCTCGTACTCGATCTCGGTCTCGGCTTCCGGCTCTAAACAAAACAATCACACCAAGCACCAATCAACAAGATGCAATGAGCAATCGAAAAGATGAATGCATGATGGATGCACTAAGGATGCACACGGAGCACGTAAAATATGACTCAAGCAAAACATCTCAAAACATGATAACAATAACATATTATGATTCTACACAGAAAATCAATCAAGTTTGATATAAGATTCGCTGAAATCGGAGTTACGGGCTAAAAGTTATGCCCGAAACAAGAAATGAGCGAAAGCTGAAAATTACAGCATCATAGCAACTTCGGAGCTCAAAATAACTGAGCTACAACATTCAAACAACATGGCAAAGACCTAGAACACAAACTAGACATATACTACATCAACTAAGTCCAAAGGTGCACCCCCAAAGGAGTCACGGATCAATAGCAATGATCTTGGACATATTGAACTTGACAATAAAATTCTGGCAGCAGAATTTTATTGAAACTTTGGAGCAAAAGATAAACATGGTACAGCCACTTAAATATACATGTGAGGACATGAATGGAAAGACAACAATATATACTACAAGGAACAATCGAGATCCACTCCAAAACTATCATGCTTTGTCCTAGAACATCACACGAACATGGCATCGGAACGTTACAGATTTCAGACTTGGTGAAAATCCACTAAGTCCGTAAACAGCAATTTCATCATGGCATCTAAAAGAGCATGTTTAAGTCACCTCGAAACTAAACATGGCAAGAGGTAAGCACCTCATCAAAGTACACATGATGGTGATTCCGAAACACACAAGCATGCATCATTGAGGTAAACACAACGATTGCAACGAGCTCAACAAGATGGCATTTCATAACAAGTGAAACAACATCACAGCCACATGGCACTTTGCAACGATGATAACAACGCAATAATAAATCTATCATGCACCCTATCACATACAACACGTAGAGCATGGCAAGACGAACACGTGGACATGTCATTTGCATCATTCGGACAAACGAGCTAAAAGATATCACATGGCAAAGATGGCATAAAAACATCACATAGCAGCAGTTTATATCACGATGCACTCTTGCAACAGCAAAACGAGCACCTAGATGATCTCTAACATGCATGACAACAATAGATGAAACGTAGAGCACGATCCCACGAACGTCTGGACATATTATACGCGCGAATCGGAGCAACAGACAAAAAGTTATGCATGTTTGAAAAAGGCATCAGACACAAAAATTACTGGGGACTTGGGATTTAGGAGACAACCTCAGATATCTGAAAAAAAAAGGAGATGGGATCGGGCTGCAGCAGATCTGAGCGTGGAGAGGCCCGCGTGGCGCCGGCCCGCGAAGGAGGAGGCGGCCTCGGGCGCGGCTCGGCTGGCAGCTTCGCGGCGGCGCGGCCCACGAAGGGGGGCCCAGGCGGCGGCGGCTGGCCTGGTGGAGAGGCCCGACGCCTGGCGAGGGAGGCGCTGGCGAGGCTCGCTCGGGCGGTGGATGCGGTGGCCCGCGGCCCGTTAGGCGTCGCGGCCTGGTGCCTGCTGGCGCGGGGGCGAGGCGATGCGGCGGTGGAGGCGATGCCCGGTGGCGATGGCGTGGGCCGCTGGTTTGGGCCCGGTGAAGTGGGGACCGGCTGGAGGCGGCGGTGTACGGGCCAGGAGGAGGGAGCGCGCGGCGATGGGCCCGATCCGGCGAGGCGAAGTGCCGAGGCCTGGCGCGGCGATCGAGCGGCGCAGGGGATCGAGCGGGCGTTGACCCCAGCCGCCACCTGGTCGGATCGATCGATCGATCCGACTCGGGCTCGGGATCCAGGCGAGGGAGGCGAGTGGAGCGGTGGTGGAGATGGATCTGATCTGATCTGATAAAGAAAAAAAAATAGGGGAGAAGGGGAAGAAGATAGGGAAGCCAAAAATAGACTAGGAGGGTCTATAAATAGCAGATTTTTAGGGTTAGGGGGGATCTGGGGGTGCTAGGAGCCGTCCGATCGCGATCCGACGGATCCGATCGCGGGGACAGATTAAAAAAAAGCCTAGGAGAAGATAAAAGACTGCAGTAGGGGTGTTTGTGGGACACGAAGTGAAGGCACTTTGGACCCACACGAACAACGGATGACAAAGTCAACGGAGTCCAAACGCGACGAGATTTGAGAGGCGGGTTGCACACAACAAAACAACAACACACACAACAATCTCGCGGCACACCGGTAACGTTACACGCCCAAACAACAAAGTAGGCCTACGGGACGTCACGGACACGTGAGGGAGCTCCGGAACACGAAACGGACAACGGGAAGAAACGCGTGAAACCGGATGCAACCGTCAACACAAATGCAATGCGATGCACATGTCTACATGATATGAATGAATGCCACACACTCACACAACAAAACGACGAAAACCCGAAAGACAAAGAACCCGGAATGGAAATAGATGAAGCTGGAGATATATTATATGCCCAAAAGGGAAAGTATTACATCCGGGGCATTACATGAAGGAGTTGAAAAAGCAGCTTGATGAACAGGAGCGTATGGGTCTGATCAGGCCTAGTACGTCTCCTTGGGGCTGTGGTGTCTTATTTGTCAAGAAGAAGGATGACACGGAGCGCCTTTGCATTGATTACCGGCCATTGAACAAGAAGACCATAAAGAACAAGTATCCGCTCCCCAACATCAACGAATTGTTCGAGCAGCTCAAAGGAGCTAAAGTGTTATCTAAGCTCGATCTCCGAATGGGCTATCACCAAATTCGCATTCGAGAAGAAGATATCCCCAAGACTGCCTTCAGAACGAGCTACGGCTCATATGAGTATACAGTCATGTCTTTTGGTCTCGCTAATGCTCCACCTACCTTCTCGAGAATGATGCACTACATTTTCAACCCCTACACCGGCGAGTTTGTGCTTGTGTATCTGGATGACATTTTGGTTTTCTCCAAGAACGAAGAGGATCACGAAAAGCACCTCCGTCTGGTTCTCGACAGACTCCGTGAACATAAGTTCTATGCCAAGTTCTCCAAGTGCGAATTTTGGCTCGATAAGGTCTTGTATCTGGGCCATATCATCTCTGCTGACGGTATTGCGGTAAACCCCTAGAAAGTTGAAGCAATTGTCAACTGCGAAGCTCCTCAGAACGTCAAGCAACTCCGAAGCTTTCTTGGTCTTGCCAGCTATTGCAGAAGGTTCGTTGAGAACTTCTCCAAGATTGCCAAGCCTCTTTCCAACTTGCTGCAGAAGAATGTCAAGTACTACTGGTCTCCAGATTGTGAAGTGGCATTCAAAACTCTCAAAGAAAAGCTCGTCTCTGCTCTAGTTCTTACTCCTCCAGATGAGTCCAAGCCCTACGAAGTATTCTGTGATGCTTCTCTTCAAGGACTTGGTTGTGTGCTTATGCAGGACAAAAGAATTGTGGCATACACTTCTCGTCAGCTAAAGCCAAGCGAGAAGAACTACCCCACACATGATCTTGAACTAGCAGCTGTGGTACATGCTTTGATTACGTGGAGACACCTTCTGTTGGGCAGAAGAGTCGACATCTTCACCGATCACAAGAGCTTGAAGTACATCGTCACACAGCCGAATCTGAACCTCCGCTAGACTCGTTGGGTCGAGATGATCCAAGAGTATGATCCCAGCATTGAATACACACCTGGCAAGGCGAATGTGATTGCAGATGCTTTGAGCAGAAAGGCATATTGCAACAGCCTTCTTATCAAGCCATTCCAGCCTGAGCTTTGTGAAGCATTCAGGAAGCTCAACCTCCAAGTTGTTCCGCAAGGTTTTCTTGCAAATCTTCAAGTTGCTCCTACCTTGGAAGATCAGATCCGTGAGGCCCAACTCAGTGATGCTATGGTGCAGAAAGTGAAACATGGTATTGCAAAGGGTACTCCTAAATACAAGTGCTATCGCGTTGATGAGAGAGATACCTTGTTCTTTGAGGACAGACTTGTGGTTCCCAAAGGTGATCTCAGGAAGCTCATAATGGACGAAGCACATGATTCTCTTCTTTCCATTCATCCTGGTAGTTCCAAGATGTACCAAGACCTCAAGCAATCTTACTGGTGGACACGCATGAAAAGGGAGATTGCCCAATTCATGAATGAATGTGATGTCTGCAGAAGAGTGAAGGCAGAGCATCAACGTCCAGCCGGTCTTCTCCAACCTCTTCCTATTCCCGAGTGGAAATTCGACCACATTGAAATGGATTTCGTCACTGGCTTTCCTAAGTCCAAGAGAGGGAATGATTCTATCTTCGTGGTGATTGACAAGCTTACCAAAGTCGCTCACTTCCTTCTAGTCAAAGAATCCATCAATGCAGCTCAACTGGCAGAGTTGTACTCTTCCAGAATTGTGTCCTTACATGGCATTCCTCAAGTTATCTCCTCAGACCGTGGAAGTTTGTTCACTTCTAAGTTCTGGGACTCCTTTCAGTCTACCATGGGCACTAAGATCAGGTTCAGCACTGCATTTCACCCTCAGACTAGTGGTCAAGTCGAGCGAGTGAATCAGATTCTAGAAGACATGCTCAGAGCCTGTGTCATATCTTTTGGCATGAAATGGGAAGATTGCCTTCCATTTGCCGAGTTCTCTTACAACAACAGCTTTCAAGCAAGTGCCGACAAAGCTCCGTTTGAAATCCTCTTTGGCAGAAAGTGCCGTACCGCTCTCAACTGGTCCGAGACAGGTGAACGTCAACTTCTTGGCAATGACTTGATCTCAGAAGCCGAAGAAATGTGCAAAGTCATACGTGAGAATCTCAAGGCCGCTCAGTCGCGTCATAAGAGCTACTATGACGGCAAGCATCGTGATTTGGCCTTCAACATTGGGGATCATGTCTATCTCTGTGTTTCTCCTATGAAAGGCACCGAAAGATTCGGTATCAAAGGAAAGCTTGCTCCTAGATACGTCGGGCCTTTCAAGATCCTTGGCAAAAGAGGCGATCTAGCCTATCAACTTGAGCTCCCTTCCAACTTCGCCAATGTTCATGATGTGTTTCATGTGTCTCAACTCCGCAAGTGCTTCAAGACTCCTAAACGCATGATTCCGTTTGAAGAGATTGATCTTCAACAAGACTTGTCTTACCGAGAGCATCCCGTTGCTATTCTCGAAGAAACCGAGCGCAAGACCCGCAACAAGTCCATCAAATTCTTGAAAGTCAAGTGGTCACACCATACCGACCGAGAAGCTACGTGGGAACGAGAAGATCAACTTCGTTCCGAGTGCCCTTCCTTTTTCCAGTCCTAGATCTCGGGACGAGATCTTTTTGTAGTAGAGGAGAGTTGTAATGCCCCGGATGTAATACTTTCCCTTTTGGGAAATATATATATCTCTGGCTTCATCAACTCCATTCCGGGTTCTTCGTCTTTCGGGTTTTCGTCGTTTTGTTGTGTGCGTGTGTGGCATTTCATCCATATCATGTTGTCATGTGCATTGCATTGCATTTGTGTTGTCGTTTGCATCCGGTCCCACTCGTTCCTTTCCGTTGTCCGTTTCGAGTTCCGGAGCTCTGTCACGTGCCCGTGGCATCCCCTAGGCCTACTTTGGTGTTTGGCCGTGTAACGTTTCCGGTTTAGCGTGAGACTTGTCGTGCGATGTCGTTTTGGTGTGTGTAACCCGCCTGTCAAATCTCGTCGCGTTTGGAGTTCGTTCGGTACTCCAACAGTTATTCTCGTGGGCTGAAAGTACCTCCTCTTTGAGGCCCAAGACACCCCTCCAACAGCCCACCAAACCAACCCAAAACCCTCCCTTCATCTAGGCCATCCAATTGCGATCGTGTGGCCGAAAACCTCACCTCATTTGGACAACCCTAGCTCCTTGTGCCTATATAAACGTCCATCTCCCCCAATTTTTCGCGTCTGAAGCCCTAATGCTTCCACAGTGCGCCGCCGGTGCTTCCACCGTTGAATCCCGGTGCTTCCACCGTTGAAAATCCGTGCTTCCGACGTCCCAGGAAATCGTGCTTCCTCAGTTCGTGCCCGTGCTTCCGTAGTGCCGGAGTCGCGCTTCCATCCGACGCGCGGGCCCACACGCCTCTTCTTCAACCTCCGATCCGCGCCGCCCTCGCCGGAAATCTCGCCGCCGCCGGCCCCTTGCCGCCGCCCCGGCCTTTCCTCCGCCGCCGGCCGGGCCCTTCCCCGCCGCGCTGTTGAAGCCCGCCGGCCAGCCGCAGGTCCGCCGCCGCGGGAGGTTGCCACGCCGCCTCAAGTCCCCCCACCGCCGGATCCCCTCCTCGCCGGCCGGCGCCGCGCCCCACCTTCCCCTCCCGCCGGCACTGCTCGCCAGGGAGCCGCCGTCGCCTTCGATCGTCGGGAGGAGACCCCGATCGGGATCGACCTCCCTCGCCAGATCGGATCCGCGGGCCTCCTCCAGCCCGTTAACCCGCCAGCCGGCCCGATCCGCAGATCCGGCCCGACCCGCCGCCGTTGACCCACGTTTGACCAGATCTGGGAGGATTTTTTTTTACTAAGTCCCTGTTACTTTTGTTGTCTGATGCAGTTTTGTTTTGATGATAACTTTTTGTGTGATGGTCCGATTTGAGCAAATGATATGTCAAAATGATCGTGGAGACTTGTACTATGTTTTGTTCCATTGTGCCATGAATATTTGAGGTCATCTAGATGCTTAAATATATGTTGCAAGAGTCCTTGGCTATGCTGATCTTAAAGGGTCCTTGGCTATGCTGATCCGGGGATTGCAAAACCCTTTCGTAACGCTTTCCATAATCTTACAGCACAAAGATGTCGAACGAAGCTCCTATCTTGTGTTTGTTCCATCTGTACCTTGTGTTTTTTCTTATTTACCTTTTGTCCCAGTGGCTTCTCGTGAAGATTGTTGTTATCATTAAGCTGAGAATTTCATTCGTTCCTCTTGTTCGAATGATTCTTGTGAAGACTATGTTGCATTTCTATCCGTTGTTTCAGCTTATACCTTCTTTCAATCAATTGTTGTTTGGTGGTCATCTCTTTCAGGATGGCTCCGAAATGGGTTCCCAACGCTAACCCAGAGGGTGAAGAGGTTGCAGACCGTCCTCCTTCCCCTCCTCCTCCGTCTGAGGCCTGGAGAGCGATTATGTAGACTACAAATCAGAACACCCAGATGTTGATGCAGATGATGCAGCAGATGCAAGCAAATCAAGCAAATCAGGGTGCTCCAGGGAACCAAGGCAATTTCTACAACCAACAGCACCATGCTACGCTCAACCAGTTCTTGGCCAATCAACCAAAGGCTTTCAGTTACTGTGTCGACCCTCTCGATTCTGAAGATTGGATAACCGATATCAAGAAGCATTTTGAGTGCAGCAACGTAAGGCCTGAGGACTATGTGAAGTTTACAGCCTTCCAACTCAAGGACCAAGCAGCTGACTGGTGGCAGCAGTACAAAGACTCCAGAGAAGGGCGTGTGATCTCTTGGGAAGATTTCTGCAAGGACTTTCGCTCTCACCACATTCCAACAAGTGTCATCGAGGGTATGCGTGAGCAATTCCGCAACCTGAAGCAAGGCTCTATGACTGTCTACCAGTATAATGTCAAGTTCCAAAACCTCGCCCGCTATGCCAAGCAAGACATACCAGATGCCAAGAGCAAGATCTATCAGTTCCGTGGAGGTCTGAAGGATGAACTTCAACTTGCTCTCACCTTGTTCGAGCCTGATGAGTTTGACAAATTCTATAGCTTGCTCTCAAGATGGAAGCTTCCAAAAAGAGGATCCGAGATGCTGTTCACTCCTCCTCATCTTCTCAAGTGGTCGCGAAGCAACATAAGTTTTTGCTTCCACCTCCTCATGTGATTCGAGCTCCCTACAACAACAACAACAAGAATGCTGGTGGTCGTGGTTTCTCCCACCCACCCAACCCAAGAAAGCAGTCCAAGTCGCAGTTCCAAGCTCCAAGACCAAGTGTTCCTCCTACTCGTCCTCTTTCTGAGGTCACTTGCTACAAATGTGGCCAGAAGGGTCACTATTCCAACAAGTGCAACAACCCAAGGCGCCTTCCGCCTCCTCCACCTGTCAGTACAGCTATTGTCAAGCATGATCCAAAGGCAGCAAGGGTGAATCTGATGAATGCAGCGCAAGCGGAGAATTCTTCTGATGTGATTTTGGGTAACCTTCCAGTTAACTCTTTTCCTGCAAAAGTGTTGTTTGATTCGGGTGCTTCACATTCCTTCATGTCATTCCTATTTGCATCCAGGTACAATGTGGGCACCATGGCCTTGCCAAAGGAGTTACAAATTATTTCTCTGGGCAAATGCATGACTTCAAGATCATATGCTCCGGATGTTTCTATTCGCATGGGTGATTATCGATTTCTGGCCTCCCCGGTGGTTCTCGGCAATTCCGACATCGACCTTATCCTCGGAATGGACTGGCTTTCTCAGCATGATGCTCACATTGACTGTGCACAGAAGGAAGTCAAGATTACTCATTCCGATGATGATGTGATTATCTTCGCCTCCAGGGATAACACAATCAGGCTTTTCTCTCTCAATGACAAGGGCGAGATGAATGCCATATCTCAAATTCTGGTGGTTAACGAATACAAAGACGTCTTTCCTGAAGAACTTCCAGGCATGCCTCCACACCGTCAAGTGGAATTCGTCATTGAACTCGAGCCTGGTACTGAGCCAGCATGCCGGCGTCCGTACAAGCTCTCTCCTAAAGAGTTGAAGGAGTTGAAGAAGCAGCTTGATGAACAGGAGCGTATGGGTCTGATCAGGCCTAGTACGTCTCCTTGGGGCTATGGTGTCTTATTTGTCAAGAAGAAGGATGGCACGGAGCGCCTTTGCATCGATTACCGGCCATTGAACAAGAAGACAATAAAGAACAAGTATCCGCTCCCCAACATCAACGAATTGTTCGAGCAGCTCAAAGGAGCTAAAGTGTTCTCTAAGCTCGATCTCCGAATGGGCTATCACCAAATTCGCATTCGAGAAGAAGATATCCCCAAGACTGCCTTCAGAACGAGCTACGGCTCATATGAGTATACAGACATGTCTTTTGGTCTCGCTAATGCTCCACCTACATTCTCGAGAATGATGCACTACATTTTCAACCCCTACACCGGCGAGTTTGTGCTTGTGTATCTGGATGACATTTTGGTTTTCTCCAAGAACGAAGAGGATCACGAAAAGCACCTCCGTCTGGTTCTCGACAGACTCCGTGAACATAAGTTCTATGCCAAGTTCTCCAAGTGCGAATTTTGGCTCGATAAGGTCTTGTATCTGGGCCATATCATCTCTGCTGACGGTATTGCGGTAAACCCCGAGAAAGTTGAAGAAATTGTCAACTGGGAAGCTCCTCAGAACGTCAAGCAACTCCGAAGCTTTCTTGGTCTTGCCAGCTATTGCAGAAGGTTCGTTGAGAACTTCTACAAGATTGCCAAGCCTCTTTCCAAGTTGCGGCAGAAGAATGTCAAGTACTACTGGTCTCCAGATTGTGAAGTGGCATTCAAAACTCTCAAAGAAAAGCTCGTCTCTGCTCCAGTTCTTACTCCTCCAGATGAGTCCAAGCCCTACGAAGTATTCTGTGATGCTTCTCTTCAAGGACTTGGTGGTGTGCTTATGCAGGACAAAAGAATTGTGGCATACACTTCTCATCAGCTAAAGCCAAGCGACAAGAACTACCCCACACATGATCTTGAACTAGCAGCTGTGGTACATGCTTTGATTACGCGGAGACACCTTCTGTTGGGCAGAAGAGTCGACATCTTCACCGATCACAAGAGCTTGAAGTACATCGTCACACAGCCGAATCTGAACCTCCGCCAGACTCGTTGGGTCGAGATGATCCAAGAGTATGATCCCAGCATTGAATACACACCTGGCAAGGCGAATGTGATTGCAGATGCTTTGAGCAGAAAGGCATATTGCAACAGCCTTCTTATCAAGCCGTTCCAGCCTGAGCTTTGTGAAGCATTCAGGAAGCTCAACCTCCAAGTTGTTCCGCAAGGTTTTCTTGCAAATCTTCAAGTTGCTCCTACCTTGGAAGATCAAATCCGTGAGGCCCAACTCAGTGATGCTATGGTGCAGAAAGTGAAACATGGTATCTCAAAGGGTACTCCTAAATACAAGTGCTATCGCGTTGATGAGAGAGATACCTTGTTCTTTGAGGACAGACTTGTGGTTCCCAAAGGTGATCTCAGGAAGCTCATAATGGACGAAGCACATGATTCTCTCCTTTCCATTCATCCTGGTAGTTCCAAGATGTACCAAGACCTCAAGCAATCTTACTGGTGGACACGCATGAAAAGGAAGATTGCCCAATTCGTGAATGAATGTGATGTCTGCAGAAGAGTGAAGGCACAACATCAACGTCCAGCCGGTCTTCTCCAACCTCTTCCTATTCCCGAGTGGAAATTCGACCACACTGAAATGGATTTCGTCACTGGCTTTCCTAAGTCCAAGAGAGGGAATGATTCTATCTTCGTGGTGATTGACAAGCTTACCAAAGTCGCTCACTTCCTTCTAGTCAAAGAATCCATCAATGCAGCTCAACTGGCAGAGTTGTACACTTCCAGAATTGTGTCCTTACATGGCATTCCTCAAGTTATCTCCTCAGACCGTGGAAGTTTGTTCACTTCTAAGTTCTGGGACTCCTTTCAGTCTGCCATGGGCACTAAGATCAGGTTCATCACTGCATTTCACCCTCAGACTAGTGGTCAAGTCGAGTGAGTGAATCAGATTCTAGAAGACATGCTCAGAGCCCGTGTCATATCTTTTGGCATGAAATGGGAAGATTGCCTTCCATTTGCCGAGTTCTCTTACAAAAACAGCTTTCAAGCAAGTGCCGAAAAAGCTCCGTTTGAAATCCTCTATGGCAGAAAGTGCCGTACCGCTCTCAACTGGTCCGAGACAGGTGAACCTCAACTTCTTGGCAATGACTTGATCTCAGAAGCCGAAGAAATGTGCAAAGTCATACGTGAGAATATCAAGGCCGCTCAGTCGCATCATAAGAGCTACTATGACGGCAAGCATCATGATTTGGCCTTCAACATTGGGGATCATGTCTATCTCTGTGTTTCTCCTATGAAAGGCACCCAAAGATTCGTTATCAAAGGAAAGCTTGCTCCTAGATACGTCGGGCCTTTCAAGATCCTTGGCAAAAGAGGCGATCTAGCCTATCAACTTGAGCTCCCTTCCAACTTCACCAATGTTCATGATGTGTTTCATGTGTCTCAACTCCGCAAGTGCTTCAAGACTCCTGAACGCATGATTCCGTTTGAAGAGATTGATCTTCAACAAGACTTGTCTTACCGAGAGCATCCCGTTGCTATTCTCGATGAAACCGAGCGCAAGACCCGCAACAAGTCCATCAAATTCTTGAAAGTCAAGTGGTCACACCATACCGACCGAGAAGCTACGTGGGAACGAGAAGATCAACTTCATTCCGAGTACCCTTCCTTTTTCCAGTCCTAGATCTCGGGACGAGATTTTTTGTAGTAGAGGAGAGTTGTAATGCCCCGGATGTAATACTTCCCCTTTTGGGAAATATATATATCTCTGGCTTCATCAATTCCATTCCGGGTTCTTCGTCTTTCGGGTTTTCGTCGTTTTGTTGTGTGCGTGTGTGGCATTTCATCCATATCATGTTGTCATGTGCATTGCATTGCATTTGTGTTGTCGTTTGGATCCGGTCCCACTCGTTCCTTTCTGTTGTCCATTAAGAGTTCCGGAGCTATGTCACGTGCCCGTGGCATCCCCTAGGCCTACTTTGGTGTTTGGCCGTGTAACGTTTCCGGTTTAGCGTGAGACTTGTCGTGCGATGTTGTTTTGGTGTGTGTAACCAGCCTGTCAAATCTCGTCGCGTTTGGAGTTCGTTCGGTACTCCAACAGTTATTCTCGTGGGCTGAAAGTACCTCCTCTTTTAGGCCCAAGACACCACTCCAACAGCCCACCAAACCAACCCAAACTCCTTCCTTCATCTAGGCCATCCAATTGCGATCGTGTGGCCGAAAACCTCACCTCATTTGGACAACCCTAGCTCCTTGTGCCTATATAAACGTCCATCTCCCCCAATTTTTCGCGTCTGAAACCCTAATGCTTCCACAGTGCGCCGCCGGTGCTTCCACCGTTGAATCCCGGTGCTTCCACCGTTGAAAATCCGTGCTTCCGACGTCCCAGGAAATCGTGCTTCCTCAGTTCATGCCCGTGCTTCCGTAGTGCCGGAGTCGCGCTTCCATCCGACGCGCGGGCCCGCACGTCTCTTCTTCAACCTCCGATCCGCGCCGCCCTCACTGGAGATCTCGCCGCCGCCGGCCCCTTGCCGCCGCCCCGGCCTCTCTTCCGCCGCCGGCCGGGCCCTTCCCCGCCGCGCCGTTGAAGCCCGCCGGCCAGCCGCAGGTCCGCCGCCGCGGGAGGTTGCCGCGCCGCCTCAAGTCCCCCCACCGCCGGATCCCCTCCTCGCCGACCGGCGCCGCGCCCCACCTTCCCCTCCCGCCGGCGCTGCTCGCCAGGGAGCCGCCTTCGCCTTCGATCGTCGGGAAGAGACCCCGATCGGGATCGATCTCCCTCGCCAGTTCGGATCCGTGGGCCTCCTCCAGCCCGTTAACCCGCCAGCCGGCCCGATCCACAGATCCGGCCTGACCCGCCGCCGTTGACCCACGTTTGACCAGATCTGGGAGGAGGTTTTTTTTTACTAAGTCCCTGTTACTTTTGTTGTCTGATGCAGTTTTGTTTTGATGATAACTTTTTGTGTGATGGTCCGATTTGAGCAAATGATATGTCAAAATGATCGTGGAGACTTGTGCTACGTTTTGTTCCATTGTGCCATGCATATTTGAGGTCATCTAGATGCTTAAATATCTGTTGCAAGAGTCCTTGGCTATGCTGATCTTAAAGGGTCCTTGGCTATGCTGATCCGGGGATTGCAAAACCCTTTCGTAACGCGTTCCATAATCTTACAGCACAAAGATGTCGAACGAAGCTCCTATCTTGTGTTTGTTCCATCTGTACCTTGTGTTTTTTCTTATTTACCTTTTGTCCCAGTGGCTTCTCGTGAAGATTGTTGTTATCATTAAGCTGAGAATTTCATTCGTTCCTCTTGTTCGAATGATTCTTGTGAAGACTATGTTGCATTTCTATCCGTTGTTTCAGCTTATACCTTCTTTCAATCAATTGCTGTTTGGTGGTCATCTCTTTCAGGATGGCTCCGAAACGGGTTCCCAACGCTAACCCAGAGGGTGAAGAGGTTGCAGACCGTCCTCCTTCCCCTCCTCCTCCGTCTGAGGCCTGGAGAGCGATTATGCAGACTACAAATCAGAACACCCAGATGTTGATGCAGATGATGCAGCAGATGCAAGCAAATCAAGCAAATCAGGGTGCTCCAGGGAACCAAGGCAATTTCTTCAACCAACAGCACCATGCTACGCTCATCCAGTTCTTGGCCAATCAACCAAAGGCTTTGAGTTACTGTGTCGACCCTCTCGATGCTGAAGATTGGATAACCGATATCAAGAAGCATTTTGAGTGCAGCAACGTAAGGCCTGAGGACTATGTGAAGTTTGCAGCCTTCCAACTCAAGGACCAAGCAGCTGACTGGTGGCAGCAGTACAAAGACTCCAGAGAAGGGCGTGTGATCTCTTGGGATGATTTCTGCAAGGACTTTCGCTCTCGCCACATTCCAACAAGTGTCATCGAGGGTATGCGTGAGCAATTCCGCAACCTGAAGCAAGCCTCTATGACTGTCTACCAGTATAATGTCAAGTTCCAAAACCTCGCCCGCTATGCCAAGCAAAACATACCAGATGCCAAGAGCAAGATCTATCAGTTCCGTGGAGGTCTGAAGGATGAACTTCAACTTGCTCTCACCTTGTTCGAGCCTGATGAGTTTGACAAATTCTATAACTTGCTCTCAAGATGGAAGCTTCCAAAAAGAGGATCCGAGATGCTGTTCACTCCTCCTCATCTTCTCAAGTGGTCGCGAAGCAACATAAGTTTTGGCTTCCACCTCCTCCTGTGATTCGAGCTCCCTACAACAACAACAACAAGAATGCTGGTGGTCGTGGTTTCTCCCACCCACCCAACCCAAGCAAGCAGTCCAAGTCGTAGTTCCAAGCTCCAAGACCAAGTGTTCCTCCTACTCGTCCTCTTTCTGAGGTCACTTGCTACAAATGTGGCCAGAAGGGTCACTATTCCAACAAGTGCAACAACCCAAGGCGCCTTCCGCCTCCTCCACCTGTCAGTACAGCTATTGTCAAGCATGATCCAAAGGCAGCAAGGGTGAATCTGATGAATGCAGCGCAAGCGGAGAATTCTTCTGATGTGATTTTGGGTAACCTTCCAGTTAACTCTTTTCCTGCAAAAGTGTTGTTTGATTCGGGTGCTTCACATTCCTTCATGTCATTCCCATTTGCATCCAAGTACAATGTGGGCACCATGGCCTTGCCAAAGGAGTTGCAAATTATTTCTCCGGGCAAATGCATGACTTCAAGATTATATGCTCTGGATGTTTCTATTCGCATGGGTGATTATTGATTTCTGGCCTCCTCGGTGGTTCTCGGCAATTCCGACATCGACCTTATCCTCGGAATGGACTGGCTTTCTCAGCATGATGCTCACATTGACTGTGCACAGAAGGAAGTCAAGATTACTCATTCCGATGATGATGTGATTATCTTCGCCTCCAGGGATAACACAATCAGGCTTTTCTCTCTCAATGACAAGGGCGAGATGAATGCCATATCTCAAATTCCGGTGGTTAACGAATACGAAGACGTCTTTCCTGAAGAACTTCCAGGCATGCCTCCACACCGTCAAGTGGAATTCGTCATTGAACTCGAGCCTGGTACTGAGCCAGCATGCCGGCGTCCGTACAAGCTCTCTCCTAAAGAGTTGAAGGAGTTGAAGAAGCAGCTTGATGAACATGAGCGTATGGGTCTGATCAGGCCTAGTACGTCTCCTTGGGGCTGTGGTGTCTTATTTGTCAAGAAGAAGGATGGCACGGAGCGCCTTTGCATCGATTACCGGCCATTGAACAAGAAGACAATAAAGAACAAGTATCCGCTCCCCAACATCAACGAATTGTTCGAGCAGCTCAAAGGAGCTAAAGTGTTCTCTAAGCTCGATCTCCGAATGGGCTATCACCAAATTCGCATTCGAGAAGAAGATATCCCCAAGACTGCCTTCAGAACGAGCTACGGCTCATATGAGTATACAATCATGTCTTTTGGTCTCGCTAATGCTCCACCTACCTTCTCGAGAATGATGCACTTAATTTTCAACCCCTACACCGGCGAGTTTTTGCTTGTGTATCTGGATGACATTTTGGTTTTCTCCAAGAACGAAGAGGATCACGAAAAGCACCTCCGTCTGGTTCTCGACAGACTCCGTGAACATAAGTTCTATGCCAAGTTCTCCAAGTGCGAATTTTGGCTCGATAAGGTCTTGTATCTGGGCCATATCATCTCTGCTGACGGTATTGCGGTAAACCCCGAAAAAGTTGAAGCAATTGTCAACTGGGAAGCTCCTCAGAACGTCAAGCAACTCCGAAGATTTCTTGGTCTTGCCAGCTATTGCAGAAGGTTCGTTGAGAACTTCTCCAAGATTGCCAAGCCTCTTTCCAACTTGCTGCAGAAGAATGTCAAGTACTACTGGTCTCCAGATTGTGAAGTGGCATTCAAAACTCTCAAAGAAAAGCTCGTCTCTGCTCCAGTTCTTACTCCTCCAGATGAGTTCAAGCCCTACGAAGTATTCTGTGATGCTTCTCTTCAAGGACTTGGTTGTGTGCTTATGCAGGACAAAAGAATTGTGGCATACACTTCTCGTCAGCTAAAGCCAAGCGAGAAGAACTACCCCACACATGATCTTGAACTAGCAGCTGTGGTACATGCTTTGATTACGTGGAGACACCTTCTGTTGGGCAGAAGAGTCGACATCTTCACTGATCACAAGAGCTTGAAGTACATCGTCACACAGCCGAATCTGAACCTCCGCCAGACTCGTTGGGTCGAGATGATCCAAGAGTATGATCCCAGCATTGAATACACAACTGGCAAGGCGAATGTTATTGGAGATGCTTTGAGCAGAAAGGCATATTGCAACAGCCTTCTTATCAAGCCGTTCCAGCCTGAGCTTTGTGAAGCATTCAGGAAGCTCAACCTCCAAGTTGTTCCGCAAGGTTTTCTTGCAAATCTTCAAGTTGCTCCTACCTTGGAAGATCAGATCGTTGAGGCCCAACTCAGTGATGCTATGGTGCAGAAAGTGAAACATGGTATTGCAAAGGGTACTCCTAAATACAAGTGCTATCGCATTGATGAGAGAGATACCTTGTTCTTTGAGGACAGACTTGTGTCTCCCAAAGGTGATCTTAGGAAGCTCATAATGGACGAAGCACATGATTCTCTCCTTTCCATTCATCCTGGTAGTTCCAAGATGTACCAAGACCTCAAGCAATCTTACTGGTGGACACGCATGAAAAGGGAGATTGCCCAATTCGTGAATGAATGTGATGTCTGCAGAAGAGTGAAGGCAGAGCATCAACGTCCAGCAGGTCTTCTCCAACCTCTTCCTATTCCCGAGTGGAAATTCGACCACATTGAAATGGATTTCGTCACTGGCTTTCCTAAGTCCAAGAGAGGGAATGATTCTATCTTCGTGGTGATTGACAAGCTTACCAAAGTCACTCACTTCCTTCTAGTCAAAGAATCCATCAATGCAGCTCAACTGGCAGAGTTATACACTTCCAGAATTGTGTCCTTACATGGCATTCCTCAAGTTATCTCCTCAGACCGTGGAAGTTTGTTCACTTCTATGTTCTGGGACTCCTTTCAGTCTGCCATGGGCACTAAGATCAGGTTCAGCACTGCATTTCACCCTCAGACTAGTGGTCAAGTCGAGCGAGTGAATCAGATTCTAGAAGACATGCTCAGAGCCCGTGTCATATCTTTTGGCATGAGATGGGAAGATTGCCTTCCATTTGCCGAGTTCTCTTACAACAACAGCTTTCAAGCAAGTGCCGACAAAGCTCCGTTTGAAATCCTCTATGGCAGAAAGTGCCGTACCGCTCTCAACTGGTCCGAGACAGGTGAACGTCAACTTCTTAGCAATGACTTGATCTCAGAAGCCGAAGAAATGTGCAAAGTCATATGTGAGAATCTCAAGGCCGCTCAGTCGCGTCATAAGAGCTACTATGAAGGCAAGCATCGTGATTTGGCCTTCAACATTGGGGATCATGTCTATCTCTGTGTTTCTCCTATGAAAGGCACCCAAAGATTCGATATCAAAGGAAAGCTTGCTCCTAGATACGTCGGGCCTTTCAAGATCCTTGGCAAAAGAGGCGATCTAGCCTATCAACTTGAGGTACCTTCCAACTTCGCCAATGTTCATGATGTGTTTCATGTGTCTCAACTCCGCAAGTGCTTCAAGACTCCTGAACGCATGATTCCGTTTGAAGAGATTGATCTTCAACAAGACTTGTCTTACCGAGAGCATCCCATTGCTATTCTCGAAGAAACCGAGCGCAAGACCCGCAACAAGTCCATCAAATTCTTGAAAGTCAAGTGGTCACACCATACCGACCGAGAAGCTACGTGGGAACGAGAAGATCAACTTCGTTCCGAGTACCCTTCCTTTTTCCAGTCCTAGATCTCGGGACGAGATCTTTTTGTAGTAGAGGAGAGTTGTAATGCCCCGGATGTAATACTTTCCCTTTTGGGAAATATATATATCTCTGGCTTCATCAATTCCATTCCGGGTTCTTCGTCTTTCGGGTTTTCGTCGTTTTCTTGTGTGCGTGTGTGGCATTTCATCCATATCATGTTGTCATGTGCATTGCATTGCATTTGTGTTGTCGTTTGCATCCGGTCCCACTCGTTCCTTTCTGTTGTCCATTTCGAGTTCCGGAGCTCTCTCACGTGCCCGTGGCATCCCCTAGGCCTACTTTGGTGTTTGGCCGTGTAACGTTTCCGGTTTAGCGTGAGACTTATCGTGCGATGTTGTTTTGGTGTGTGTAACCAGCCTGTCAAATCTCGTCGCGTTTGGAGTTCGTTCGGTACTCCAACAGTTATTCTCGTGGGCTGAAAGTACCTCCTCTTTTAGGCCCAAGACACCCCTCCAACAGCCCACCAAACCAACCCAAACCCCTCCCTTCATCTAGGCCATCCAATTGCGATCGTGTGGCCGAAAACCTCACCTCATTTGGACAACCCTAGCTCCTTGTGCCTATATAAATGTCCATCTCCCCCAATTTTTCGCGTCTGAAACCCTAATGCTTCCACAGTGCGCCGCCGGTGCTTCCACCGTTGAATCCCGGTGCTTCCATCGTTGAAAATCCGTGCTTCCGACATCCCAGGAAATCGTGCTTCCTCAGTTCGTTCCCGTGCTTCCGTAGTGCCGGAGTCGCGCTTCCATCCGACGCGCGGGCCTGCACGCCTCTTCTTCAACCTCCGATCCGCGCCGCCCTCGCTGGAGATCTCGCCGCCGCCGGCCCCTTGCCGCCGCCCCGGCCTCTATTCCGCCGCCGGCGGGGCCCTTCCCCGCCGCGCCGTTGAAGCCCGCCGGCCAGCCGCAGGTCCGCCGCCGCGGGAGGTTGCCGCGCCGCCTCAAGTCCCCCCCCACCGCCGGATCCCCTCCTCGCCGCCCGGCGCCGCGCCCCACCTTCCCCTCCCGCCGGCGCTGCTCGCCAGGGAGCCGCCGTCGCCTTCGATCGTCGGGAAGAGACCCCGATCGGGATCGATCTCCCTCGCCAGATCAGATCCGTGGGCCTCCTCCAGCCCGTTAACCCGCCAGCCGGCCCGATCCGCAGATCCGGCCTGACCCGCCGCCGTTGACCCACGTTTGACCAGATCTGGGAGGAGGTTTTTTTTACTAAGTCCCTGTTACTTTTGTTGTCTGATGCAGTTTTGTTTTGATGATAACTTTTTGTGTGATGGTCCGATTTGAGCAAATGATATGTCAAAATGATCGTGGAGACTTGTACTACGTTTTGTTCCATTGTGCCATGCATATTTGAGGTCATCTAGATGCTTAAATATCTGTTGCAAGAGTCCTTGGCTATGCTGATCTTAAAGGGTCCTTGGCTATGCTGATCCGGGGATTGCAAAACCCTTTCGTAACGCGTTCCATAATCGTACAACACAAAGATGTCGAACGAAGCTCCTATCTTGTGTTTGTTCCATCTGTACCTTGTGTTTTTTCTTATTTACCTTTTGTCCCAGTGGCTTCTCGTGAAGATTGTTGTTATCATTAAGCTGAGAATTTCATTCGTTCCTCTTGTTTGAATGATTCTTGTGAAGACTATGTTGCGTTTCTATCCGTTGTTTCAGCTTATACCTTCTTTCAATCAATTGCTGTTTGGTGGTCATCTCTTTCAGGATGGCTCCGAAACGGGTTCCCAACGCTAACCCAGAGGGTGAAGAGGTTGCAGACCGTCCTCCTTCCCCTCCTCCTCCGTCTGAGGCCTGGAGAGCGATTATGCAGACTACAAATCAGAACACCCAGATGTTGATGCAGATGATGCAGCAGATGCAAGCAAATCAAGCAAATCAGGGTGCTCCAGGGAACCAAGGCAATTTCTTCAACCAACAGCACCATGCTACGCTCAAACAGTTCTTGGCCAATCAACCAAAGGCTTTCAGTTACTGTGTCGACCCTCTCGATGCTGAAGATTGGATAACCGATATCAAGAAGCATTTTGAGTGCAGCAACGTAAGGCCTGAGGACTATGTGAAGTTTGCAGCCTTCCAACTCAAGGACCAAGCAGCTGACTGGTGGCAGCAGTACAAAGACTCCAGAGAAGGGCGTGTGATCTCTTGGGATGATTTCTGCAAGGACTTTCGCTCTCGCCACATTCCAACAAGTGTCATCGAGGGTATGCGTGAGAAATTCCTCAACCTGAAGCAAGCCTCTATGACTGTCTACCAGTATAATGTCAAGTTCCAAAACCTCGCCCGCTATGCCAAGCAAGACATACCAGATGCCAAGAGCAAGATCTATCAGTTCCGTGGAGGTCTGAAGGATGAACTTCAACTTGCTCTCACCTTGTTCGAGCCTGATGAGTTTGACAAATTCTATAACTTGCTCTCAAGATGGAAGCTTCCAAAAAGAGGATCCGAGATGCTGTTCACTCCTCCTCATCTTCTCAAGTGGTCGCGAAGCAACATAAGTTTTGGCTTCCACCTCCTCCTGTGATTCGAGCTCCCTACAACAACAACAACAAGAATGCTGGTGGTCGTGGTTTCTCCCACCCACCCAACCCAAGCAAGCAGTCCAAGTCGCAGTTCCAAGCTCCAAGACCAAGTGTTCCTCCTACTCGTCCTCTTTCTGAGGTCACTTGCTACAAATGTGGCCAGAAGGGTCACTATTCCAACAAGTGCAACAACCCAAGGCGCCTTCCGAATCCTCCACCTATCAGTACAGCTATTGTCAAGCATGATCCAAAGGCAGCAAGGGTGAATCTGATGAATGCAGCGCAAGCGGAGAATTCTTCTGATGTGATTTTGAGTAACCTTCCAGTTAACTCTTTTCCTGCAAAAGTGTTGTTTGATTCGGGTGCTTCACATTCCTTCATGTCATTCCCATTTGCATCCAAGTACAATGTGGGCACCATGGCCTTGCCAAAGGAATTGCAAATTATTTCTCCGGGCAAATGCATGACTTCAAGATTATATGCTCCGGATGTTTCTATTCGCATGGGTGATTATTGATTTCTAGCCTCCCCGGTGGTTCTCGGCAATTCCGACATCGACCTTATCCTCGGAATGGACTGGCTTTCTCAACATGATGCTCACATTGACTGTGCACAGAAGGAAGTCAAGATTACTCATTTCGATGATGATGTGATTATCTTCGCCTCCAAGGATAACACAATCAGGCTTTTCTCTCTCAATGACAAGGGCGAGATGAATGCCATATCTCAAATTCCGGTGGTTAACGAATACGAAGACGTCTTTCCTGAAGAACTTCCAGGCATGCCTCCACACCGTCAAGTGGAATTCGTCATTGAACTCGAGCCTGGTACTGAGCCAGCATGCCGGCGTCCGTACAAGCTCTCTCCTAAAGAGTTGAAGGAGTTGAAGAAGCAGCTTGATGAACATGAGCGTATGGGTCTGATCAGGCCTAGTACGTCTCCTTGGGGCTGTGGTGTCTTATTTGTCAAGAAGAAGGATGGCACGGAGCGCCTTTGCATCGATTACCGGCCATTGAACAAGAAGACAATAAAGAACAAGTATCCGCTCCCCAACATCAACGAATTGTTCAAGCAGCTCAAAGGAGCTAAAGTGTTCTCTAAGCTCGATCTCCGAATGGGCTATCACCAAATTCGCATTCGAGAAGAAGATATCCCCAAGACTGCCTTCAGAACGAGCTACGGCTCATATGAGTATACAGTCATGTCTTTTGGTCTCGCTAATGCTCCACCTACCTTCTCGAGAATGATGCACTACATTTTCAACCCCTACACCGGCGAGTTTTTGCTTGTGTATCTGGATGATATTTTGGTTTTCTCCAAGAACGAAGAGGATCACGAAAAGCACCTCCGTCTGGTTCTCGACAGACTCCGTGAACATAAGTTCTATGCCAAGTTCTCCAAGTGCGAATTTTGGCTCGATAAGGTCTTGTATCTGGGCCATATCATCTCTGCTGACGGTATTGCGGTAAACCCCGAGAAAGTTGAAGCAATTGTCAACTGGGAAGCTCCTTAGAACGTCAAGCAACTCCGAAGCTTTCTTGGTCTTGCCAGCTATTGCAGAAGGTTCGTTGAGAACTTCTCCAAGATCTCCAAGCCTCTTTCCAAGTTGCTGCAGAAGAATGTCAAGTACTACTGGTCTCCAGATTGTGAAGTGGCATTCAAAACTCTCAAAGAAAATCTCGTCTCTGCTCCAGTTCTTACTCCTCCAGATGAGTCCAAGCCCTACGAAGTATTCTGTGATGCTTCTCTTCAAGGACTTGGTTGTGTGCTTATGCAGGACAAAAGAATTGTGGCATACACTTCTCGTCAGCTAAAGCCAAGCGAGAAGAACTACCCCACACATGATCTTGAACTAGCAGCTGTAGTACATGCTTTGATTACGTGGAGACACCTTCTGTTGGGCAGAAGAGTCGACATCTTCACCGATCACAAGAGCTTGAAGTACATCGTCACACAGCCGAATCTGAACCTCCGCCAGACTCGTTGGGTCGAGATGATCCAAGAGTATGATCCCAGCATTGAATACACACCTGGCAAGGCGAATGTGATTGCAGATGCTTTGAGCAGAAAGGCATATTGCAACAGCCTTCTTATCAAGCCGTTCCAGCCTGAGCTTTGTGAAACATTCAGGAAGCTCAACCTCCAAGTTGTTCCGCAAGGTTTTCTTGCAAATCTTCAAGTTGCTCCTACCTTGGAAGATCAGATCCGTGAGGCCCAACTCAGTGATGCTATGGTGCAGAAAGTGAAACATGGTATTGCAAAGGGTACTCCTAAATACAAGTGCTATCGCATTGATGAGAGAGATACCTTGTTCTTTGAGGACAGACTTGTGGTTCCCAAAGGTGATCTCAGGAAGTTCATAATGGACGAAGCACATGATTCTCTCCTTTCCATTCATCCTGGTAGTTCCAAGATGTACCAAGACCTCAAGCAATCTTACTGGTGGACACGCATGAAAAGGGAGATTGCCCAATTCGTGAATGAATGTGATGTCTGCAGAAGAGTGAAGGTAGAGCATCAACGTCCAGCCGGTCTTCTCCAACCTCTTCCTATTCCCGAGTGGAAATTCGACCACATTGAAATGGATTTCGTCACTGGCTTTCCTAAGTCCAAGAGAGGGAATGATTCTATCTTCGTGGTGATTGACAAGCTTACCAAAGTCGCTCACTTCCTTCTAGTCAAAGAATCCATCAATGCAGCTCAACTGGCAGAGTTGTACACTTCCAGAATTGTGTCCTTACATGGCATTCCTTAAGTTATCTCCTCAGACTGTGGAAGTTTGTTCACTTCTAAGTTCTGGGACTCCTTTCAGTCTGCCATGGGCACTAAGATCAGGTTCAGCACTGCATTTCACCCTCAGACTAGTGGTCAAGTCGAGCGAGTGAATCAGATTCTAGAAGACATGCTCAGAGCCTGTGTCATATCTTTTGGCATGAAATGGGAAGATTACCTTCCATTTGCCGAGTTCTCTTACAACAACAGCTTTCAAGCAAGTGCCGACAAAGCTCCGTTTGAAATCCTCTATGGCAGAAAGTGCCGTACCGCTCTCAACTGGTCCAAGACAGGTGAACATCAACTTCTTAGCAATGACTTGATCTCAGAAGCCGAAGAAATGTGCAAAGTCATACGTGAGAATCTCAAGGCCGCCCAGTCGCGTCATAAGAGCTACTATGACGGCAAGCATCGTGATTTGGCCTTCAACATTGGGGATCATGTCTATCTCTGTGTTTCTCCTATGAAAGGCACCCAAAGATTCGGTATCAAAGGAAAGCTTGCTCCTAGATACGTCGGGCCTTTCAAGATCCTTGGCAAAAGAGGCGATCTAGCCTATCAACTTGAGCTCCCTTCCAACTTCGCCAATGTTCATGATGTGTTTCATGTGTCTCAACTCCGCAAGTGCTTCAAGACTCCTGAACGCATGATTCCGTTTGAAGAGATTGATCTTCAACAAGACTTGTCTTACCGAGAGCATCCCGTTGCTATTCTCGAAGAAACCGAGCGCAAGACCCGCAACAAGTCCATCAAATTCTTGAAAGTCAAGTGGTCACACCATACCGACCGAGAAGCTACGTGGGAACGAGAAGATCAACTTCGTTCCGAGTACCCTTCCTTTTTCCAGTCCTAGATCTCGGGACGAGATCTTTTTGTAGTAGAGGAGAGTTGTAATGCCCCGGATGTAATACTTTCCCTTTTGGGAAATATATATATCTCTGGCTTCATCAATTCCATTCCGGGTTCTTCGTCTTTCGGGTTTTCGTCGTTTTGTTGTGTGCGTGTGTGGCATTTCATCCATATCATGTTGTCATGTGCATTGCATTGCATTTGTGTTGTCGTTTGCATCCGGTCCCACTCGTTCCTTTCCGTTGTCCGTTTCGAGTTCCAGAGCTCTTTCACGTGCCCGTGGCATCCCCTAGGCCTAGTTTGGTGTTTGGCCGTGTAACGTTTCCGGTTTAGCGTGACACTTGTCGTGCGATGTTGTTTTGGTGTGTGTAACCCGCTTGTCAAATCTCGTCGCGTTTGGAGTTCGTTCGATACTCCAACAGTTATTCTCGTGGGCTGAAAGTACCTCCTCTTTGAGGCCCAAGACACCCCTCCAACAGCCCACCAAACCAACCCAAACCCCTCCCTTCATCTAGGCCATCCAATTGCGATCGTGTGGCCGAAAACCTCACCTCATTTGGACAACCCTAGCTCCTTGTGCCTATATAAACGTCCATCTCCCCCAATTTTTCGCGTCTGAAACCCTAATGCTTCCAAAGTGCGCCGCCGGTGCTTCCACCGTTGAATCCCGGTGCTTCCACCATTGAAAATCCGTGCTTCCGACGTCCCAGGAAATCGTGCTTCCTCAGTTCGTGCCCGTGCTTCCGTAGTGCCGGAGTCGCGCTTCCATCCGACGCGCGGGCCCGCACGCCTCTTCTTCAACCTCCGATCCGCGCCGCCCTCGCCGGAGATCTCGCCGCCGCCGGCCCCTTGCCGCCGCCCCGGCCTCTCCTCCGCCGCCGGCCGGGCCCTTCCCCACCGCGCCGTTGAAGCCCGTCGGCCAGCCGCAGGTCCGCCGCCGCGGGAGGCTGCCGCGCCGCCTCAAGTCCCCCCACCGCCGGATCCCCTCCTCGCCGGCCGGCGCCGCGCCCCACCTTCCTCTCCCGCCTGCGTTGCTCGCCAGGGAGCCACCGTCGCCTTCGATCGTCGGGAGGAGACCCCGATCGGGATCGATCTCCCTCGCCAGATCGGATCCGCGGGCCTCCTCCAGCCCGTTAACCCGCCAGCCGGCCCGATTCGCAGATCCGGCCCGACCCGCCGCCGTTAACCCACGTTTGACCAGATCTGGGAGGAGGTTGTTATTTTACTAAGTCCCTGTTACTTTTGTTGTCTGATGCAGTTTTGTTTTGATGATAACTTTTTGTGTGATGGTCCGATTTGAGCAAATGATATGTCAAAATGATCGTGGAGACTTGTACTACGTTTTGTTCCATTGTGCCATGCATATTTGAGGTCATCTAGATGCTTAAATATCTGTTGCAAGAGTGCTACTTGTTATAAACTGCTGTTAGTAGTTGTTTTCATGCCATCTTTGCAATGTGATAACTTGGTGCATGTTTATCCAAATGAAGCAAATGATATGTCCACGTGTTCATCATGTTATGCTCTACATGTTGGTTGCTTCAGCTTGCATGATAGATTTCATCTTGCCATGTTTATCTCCTTTGCAAAGTGCTATGTGGCTGTTATGTCGTTAAACTTGTTATGAGATGCCTCGTAGAGGAGCTCGTTGCTATTGATGTGTTTGTTCCCTTGATGCATGCTTAGATGTTTTGGATTCACCATCATGTCGGGTTGAATTAAATGGCTTGAATAAGATGACAATCTCAAAATAGCTTGAACGGATTAAGAATGGAATTTTGAATCTTCAGCACTCCGGATAAGAATAGCAAGAGGAGAATGATTAATTGGTTCACCGGAATAATAAAGCATTGTGAAAAGAGGAAAAGGATAAGATCAACACCGAAATCTTGAATTACATCCACCAGAGAAGAAACGAGAACGAAGAATGATGAACTAGAAGCTCTTGAGCATCTTCACGATAATTCACCGGATAAGAACATTGAAGGAAATGAATGAAGAAATATCACATGAATAAAATGGATACTTCATTAAGAATTCCAGCTCCATAAAGAAAAGGGAGGGAGGGTGGGGAAAAACAAAGACGACTTGGGATGAATGAAATAGACAATCGTCAGATTTCTCAATGGCGTCCGTATGGAATAACTTGAAGAGAAGGCACACCGGTAGAAAAAGGATTTAACATGACCATCTTGATGGTCAAGAGGAATTAGCACTCTCATAGAAATATGAGAACACCGATTAGGAAAGGTATGGAATCAACATTTGACATCGAAGCAACTCGAATACCATAATCAAAACAAAAACAAAGGATAGATATGTTGCAACATAGTCTTCACAATATCATTCGAACAGAGAATTGAACGAATGAATTCCGTAGGTACATCAACTTGTCGAGAAGCCACTAGGGAGAATAAAAGATAAATAAAAACAACAAGGAGCAGATAGAACAAATAAAAGATAGAAGCTTCGTCCGACATATTCGTGCTGAAAGCTCATGGAACGTGTTACAAAAGGGTTTTGCAATCCCCAGATCAGCATAGCCAAGGACCCTTTAAGATGCAACTCCCGATCGGAACAAGCCCATAAAACCACTTCACTCAATGTAGAACCCCGAACTCCATATCATGCATTCGTTGGAAGAATTCCTAGAACTACTAGATGAACCCACCTATTAATTTCCGAAAGTTTCCAGTTATGCAATCAGGTGTTGGCGATACAGGGGAAGCACCGCGCACTCAACTCTAATCCTACATCCAGCTGTATCCATCCTTCAACACATAACCAGTTATCTCCGGAAACCGTTTACCTCGGACCTTCGAAACGCATCTACTATACAAGCTATGGCAATACTCCCGAACTACCTCCCCAGTACTGGGTGATGTCGGGGTTATCTTGCCACTAACCGCATAGGAGAGTTTTCGATGTCGGCCGTCTTAAGTATTCTAGTACTGCCGCGATGGATTTGTGACGACAACACCTCGGAGCTCAACTCCCCGGGACACTGCCACAACCCCTAATGACAGGAGGCATCGAGAACAATGTTCTCGTCACAAAGACATCGGAACAATCCAAACAATACTCGTGAGATCCTAAAAAAAATTTGGTGCAATTTTTGAGAGTAGAAGAGACAAGAGTAATCGTCAGGAGTCCTCACCAGAGTGAAAAGAGATGAGAAGCAAAAGAAATCCTACTCTCCGATATATATATAGGACTCAAAACATTTTCAAGTGTGTGTCTAGACTCAACCGTCAACGATTTGATCAATCAGTGGGGGCTTCTAGGTCGGAGAAGGCTCTGAATACCAACTTGTAATGCCCAGGATGGGACTATACCTCCTACGTGCCGAGGCACGACTTAAAGGTATAAGCCCATTCTGGAATGATCTCAAGTTTGGTATCTTTGCACGACTCATGTAAAAATAGGGATGAAATTGCAAAAGGAGATAGCTGGCTTACACTCGCCACTTCACACAATACATTACATAAGCAGAACATCATTCAAAACATCACAACCCGACTACGGGCAAAGATCCAAAAGAAAGATACCAAAACATAAAGCCACATGTCTAGATCTAATCCTAGTAGAAACCACTACTGATCGTCGAAAACGTCACAAGCATACGACCACTCTCTTCATCGAGCTCCCAATGAAGAACTTGAACCAGCTCCTGTATCGAACTCGGCTGAACCTGCATATGGTGTTGTAGTATCTGTTAGCCACGAGGACTCAGCAATCCCATAACCATGGGTATAAAGACTAGCAAAGCTTTATGGGTAGGGAGAGGTAAAGTGGTGAGGTTGCACCAGCGGCTAAGCATAATATGGTGGCTAACTTACGAGTACAAGAATAAGATGAGCATCTACGCAAACGGTCGCAACTAGTAGTGATCGCCAAAGATCCTAAACTACATACGAATCAAACATAACCCCACCATATTCTCTTCTCAAAATGAAAAGAGACAGTCACGGTTACTCACACAGTTGTGTGTTTTACTTCGGATCCTCTGTCAAGTTTTCTACAACCGGACATTAACAAATTCCAATCTGCCACATAACCGCGGGCATGGCTTTCGAAAGATCATAACCCTGCAGGGGTGTCCCAACTTAGCCCATCACAAGCTCTCACGATTAGCTGAAGTGATAAATATAATATCATCACCCCTTATCTTAGGGAAATCCGATCAGGCTCGGCATCCCGGTGCACAAGACATTTCGACAATGGTAAAACAAGTCCAGCAAGACCTCCCGGCGTGCCGACACCCTGATAGTAACCGCGCGTATCTCGTCTCAGGCCACGACCGGATGAGCACAGTGTACAGCAGCCAAACCCCAAGTTTCCAAGGG
>LR738712.1:242333460-242358836 GCA_902687465.1 Secale cereale
GGCGCCGCACACGACTCTATTTGGGACCAACACCAACAGAACTGGCCCCCCTGTTATGTAGAAAAGAGTACCCGAGGGTGCGACCGCCTATGCAAATTTAATTAATTAATTAAGTTATTATTATGAGGCAAATTAAAACCAATGTTGGGCCTTGCTGGAGGAGTTTTATTCAAAGTCGAATTGTCAAGGGGTCCCCATCCACCCATCGTGTAAGGAACGCAAAAATCAAGGAACATAATGCCGGTTTATCGGCGCCTAAGGTGGCATGAGTGGAACAAAACACCGAGCAAAAGGCCAAGCCTTCCACCCATGCCCAGTATATAGGTGTGTTAATAATATTTATAGATATTATGATATTCCAACAACAAGTTCCCACCTGGAACGAATCTTCATCTTCACCTGCAACTAACAACGCTATAAGAGGGGCTGAGCAAGCGAGTAACATAGCCAAACAGTGGTTTTGCTAGGAAGGTTTCAAAGGTTAGAGGTTTCATGGCAACAAGGAGAGGCTGACATAAAAGATGGGTAGCGCGACATGTAACGATAGCATCGAGACAACTAAGCATGGCAATGGTAGTAAAGGTATCCAAGGGTATGATCATCTTGCTTGGGATTCCGCAAGGGAGAAGAACAGATCCATGAAGTAGACGGAGCAACATAGTCGAGCGAATCCTCACAACTCCGGAACGAAATCGAAGCTATCAAGAGAAGCAACCGGAAAGAAGCAAACAACTCGGTAAACGCACAAGCATAGACATGGCATACGATGCACATCCAAGTATGATGCATGTCCGGTTTAATTATGCATGGCATGGCAAAGTGCACAAACAAGACTACAAGTTAAGTGGAGCTCAATATGCAACGAGTTGCATATTGACGAAACACCACATGTTATTTATTTAGTTGACTCTCGGTGTGACGCCCGAAGACCGACGTTCCAGAAGATTCTAGAAGATTCCAGATGTTCCGGGTTCGCCGTGTGTTTTATTTGCTTGCTCTGTTTTTATTTTTGCATTGCATCATGTCATCATGCCATCATGTCATATTTATTTTGCATCTCAACCTAAATAAATTTTGTGGACCTTCGGTCCATTTTAATCGAGGGAAGTGTGACTTCTCTTTATAACATATCCTCCAAATATTTATGGAGCTATATTAATAAATATTCCATTTGTTTGGAATTAACCGCAACACACTTGCATATTTTTCCCATGCCTCTTAATTCAAGTTTCACCGTCTAACCTCCCTCTATTTCTTTTTTCGTTGTATCGAGACTCCTCCTAAAGTCTAGACTCCTTTCAAACTCCTTTGGGGCAAGCTAATATTTTTAGTTTGCACTTCCCTATTTTGTTGGAACTATTTTTGTGGGGTTGGTTTTATTCCATAAAGCCTTTCAAAAAAGTTCCATCTTTTATTTCTTGTTCGTGGCCTTTTCCTTAATATTTTGTTCTATCTCTATTTTTTCTGCTAAGATTAAATAGAGGAAGAGAGCCTAGCAGCCAGGCCATTCCGACCCAGCCGCACCTGCCTTCCCAGGCCCATCTCCTCCCAGCCTCCCTCTCCTCCCTTCCCAGCCGAAGCCGCACCAATCTCCAGCTGCAGGCCTCCTTTCTGGCCCATTGGTCCGGCCCAGTCCCCATTCCTAACCCTAGCCGCACCAGGTCGCTCGCTCCCTCCCCGTTTTCCCTTCGTCCGCCGCAACCCTCTCTCCCTCGAACCCGAACCCCCCCGCTCTGCCTCGATCCTCCCCTTCTCTCCCTCCCCGCGAAGCTTCTTCCTCCGCTCGGTCCCTGGAGCCGATCCCTCGTCGGCCCTCCTCTCCAGACCCCAAGCTCGACCGCGCCCTTCCCCTCCGCGCCAGAAGCCGCCGGTCGCCATCTCCCAGGAGCCCCAGCGTCCTCCCCGTCCTCAAGCGCTGCCCGCGCCCCGCGCATCGCCAGAGCCGCCGTGCTCATGTCGCCGCCGGCCGCCCGTCTCTCCTGGCCGCAGCTCACCGAGGCTGACCCCGTGGCATCTTGCCGCCGCCGAAGCAGCCAGGGCCGGCCATCGGAGCCCCGCCTTCTCCAGCAAGGCCGCCGCTCCACCTCACCTCTTCCCTCCAGGCCGCGCGCCGCGTCCGGCCGCCCCAAGCCCCTGCCGTCTCCGTCTCCAGCAGATCGAGCGCCTCGAGCGCGTCCCTCCGCTTCGTCCCAAAGGAGCCCCTCGTCCACGCCAACCTCCGCTCGATCTCCGACCGGCCAGGAGCCCGGGCCCTCGAGCGCCCATCCTTTCCAGCTCATCGTCGCCCGCAGCTTTTTCCCTTTGTTTTGTTGTATTGTTGTTGTTATTGATTAATCTCAGATAACCATGAAACAGCAAGTTTATCTTCTTTTGGACCCGAACGTCTACCGTCGCCTGAACGTCTACCGTCGCCCCGTGTACCTCTGCGGCTACGAGCTCCGTGAACGACTACCGTCGCCGTGTACCACTACCCTTGCCGAGACCGGTAGTACATCTACGAACTCGACGCCCGAACAATTACCGTCGCCAAAGACCGCGAGTACAACTACTTCCCTCTACGGAATGGCTACTTCCTCTCCGAACGTGAACGCCTTCTTCCTCTACGTCTCGAACCGCCCCGAAACGCACGCTTCAAAGGTATAACGAGACGACCCCGTGGATGACTCGTGGAATGCTTGTTGTGTTGTATGAAATGTTTCCCGTGTGTTCTCCGTGCCGTTTCGTCCGTTTGTCATGTTCCTCGGTTGCCTCGTCACCGACTCGTGGGAACCCGGTAACGGGATCGCCCCACCTTTCATCTCGTTTGGCTCGCTCACGCCATCTTTCTTTTGCCCCGGTCCCTCAACAAGTTACCAGAACCGAGATGTTGCCATTGCATCATTTTCGGATCGTTGCCGTGGCACCCGTTCCTTCCACCATGGTGACAATGCTTCGTATCTCTCATGTTAACCTTTAACTAAAAATTTCATAAAACTTGATCATGTCATCCGCATCATGTAACAACATTTGTTTAATTGTTGTTTGTTTATGATTACTAAACATGCTCATGGGGATTTTTCCGGAATTGTGGTTGTTATTTTCCGGCCTCATTTAAAATGCCTAAATAGGTAGTTTCTTTTGCTTCACCTCTTGCCATGTTAACAAACATTTAATCTTGTCTTGTAAATAAACAAGAGTCAACTAAATAAATAACATGTGGTGTTTCTTCAATATGCAACTCGTTGCATATTGAGCTCCACTTAACTTGTAGTTTTGTTTGTGCACTTTGCCATGCCTTGCATATTTAAACCGGACATGCATCATACTTGTTTGTGCATCGTATGCCATGTTTATGCTTGTGTGTTTACCGAGTTGTTTGCTTCTTTCCGGTTGCTTCTCTTGTTAGCTTCGGTTTCGTTCCGGAGTCGTGAGGATTCGCTCGTCTATGTTGCTCCGTCTACTTCATGGATCCGTTCTTCTCCCTTGTGGAATTCCAGGCATGATGACCGAACCCCGATAACATTACTATCTTTGCCTATTGCTAGTAGTCTCGATCTATAGTTTTGCCTCGATGCCCATGTCTTTCTTGTCAGCCTCCTACTTGTAACCATTACCATGTTTAACCACCCTACCTATGCAAACCGTTGCTTGGCAAAGTACGCTTCGCTCAGCCCTTCTTATAGCATTGCTAGTTGCAGGTGAAGATCGAAGATGCTTGCTTCATGTTGAAGTTTGTTGGGTTATATCACACTATATAAATGCTTAAATGAAATCATCTATATATTGGCAAGGGTCGAAGGCTAAGCCTTTTGCTTGGTGATTAGTTCCACTCATGCCGTTAGGAACTGTATAAACCGGTGTTATGTTCCTTGTTTATGCGTTCCTAACACGGTTGGGGTGTATGGGACCCCCTTGATAAACCGCTAAGTGCTAAGTCTTTTCCAGCAAGTCCCAACATTGGTACTATTCGCCTAATAACTAATAAAACTTGCATAGGGCCTTGCAAACCCGAGTTCTTAATCAACAACCCTGGGCCAGTGCTCCTCATGAGTGTTGGTCCAAACCGGGGGTTCTGCGGGGTCACCACGAGGAAACTCGAGGATTGATATAAACCTGTAGAATCGCCCATCCGGTCGTGTCCTGAGACTAGATACGCGCGGCTACCTATCAGGGTGTCGACACGCCGGGAGGATTTGCTGGATTAGCCTTACCTTAGTTCGGATTATCTTGAGCACGGGATTCCGAGAATACTCGGGTCTTCCCACTTTGGATTTGCGACTCCGCGGATCGTGGGCTCGTAATGGGTCAAGTTGGAACACCCCTGCAGGGTTTGAACTTTCGAAAGCCGTGCCCGCGGTTATGTGGCAGATGGGAGCTTGTTAATATCCGGTTGTAGAAAACTTGACACCATGTTCCAATACACTACCAGCGTGCGTACCGTGACTGCCAATTTCCGAATAGGGATTCGGGAGTTGAACACGGTGGGGTTATGCTTGTTGAGCTTTAGTTAGGATCACTTCGTGATCATCTCTCGACCGAGGCACTTCTCTTCTCGCTCTCTATTACGTAAGTTAGTGCTAGTTGCTGCTGCAGACTCTTGTTGTTCCTTCACCTCTTGTTCTTTCTTCAGCCTTGTTCCTCACCCAAGGCTTAAATAGTCGTGTTACCCGGGAACGGGATTGCTGAGTCCTTTGTGGCTCACAGTTACTTCACCACACCAGATGCAGGTTCAGCCGAGTTTGATGCAGGAGCTGGTTCAAGTAGTTCACCGGGAGCTCGATGAAGTTTGGCCGTATGCTTGTGACGTTTCGACGATCAGTAGTGGTTTCTACTAGGATTCGTTCCTGACCTGTGGCTTTATGTTGTTTAGGTATCTTTCTTCTGGATCTTCACCCGTAGTCGGGTTGTGATGTTTTGAATGATGTTTTGCTTATGTAATGTATTGTGTGAAGTGGCGAGTGTAAGCCAACTATCTCCTTTTGCAATTTAATCCCTCTTTTACATGAGACGTGCAAAGATACCAAACTTGAGATCATTCTAGGATGGGCTTATACCTTTAAGTCGTGCCTCGACACGTAGGAGGTATAGTCCCATCCTAGGCATTACACTCGGTTATTTACAAGACAAGATTAAATGTTTGTTAACATGGCAAGAGGTGAAGCAAAGACAAACTACCTATTTAGACATTTTAAATGAGGCCGGAAAAACAACAACAATTCCGGAAAATCCCCATGAGCATGTTTAGCAATTTTAAGCAAACAACAATTCACACATATAATGTTGTTAACATGATGCGGATGACATGATCAAGTTTTATGCAATCTTATTAAAAGTTAACAAGAAGAGATAAGGAGTATTCGTCGTCGTGGTGGAAGGAAAGGGTGCCACGGCAACGATCCTAAAATGATGCAACGCAACATCTCGGTTCCGGTAACTCGTTGAGAGACCGGTGCAAAAGAAAGGTGGCGTGAGCGAGCGGAACAAGAAGAAAGGTGGGGTGACCCCGTCACCTGGTTCCCACGAGTCGGCGACGAGGCAACCGAGGAGCATGACAAAAGACGATACGGGCACGGAGCACACAAGGGAAACATTTCATACAACACAACAAGCAAACGTTCGCGGGTCATCGTCTCGGGGTTATACCTTCGGAACATTCATTCTCGAAGGGGTTTGAGTCATCGAGGGACGTAGTGGAAGTAGACGTTCTCGCGAGTCACGGTACACGGGTCATAGAGGAAGTAGTTGTTCACGAGGTCGTCAACGAGTAGTCGAACTTGACGCTTGCATACACGGGTCCTCGGCGACAGTAGTGGAAGTAGTCGAACTTCGTTTCGTAGATGTACTTGACAGTTCCGATGGCTCCGGGCGTCGTGGTACTTGGGGTCTCAGTCTTGTCGACGGTAGACGTTCACGTTACGTAGATGTTCATCTCATCGGTAGGGGTACTTGGCGTGTCTCCATGTGTAGTCCTAGGAGGTCCTCGGGGCACCGGAGAGGAACATTGACGCATCGTGTAGTCGTTCTTGTAGCGGTCTTGCCGGACTTGGTTCTCGCGATGTTGTTGAACTTGCGGGTCTTGGCGACGGTGGTAGTAGAGGTACATATCATCCTAGCACTTGGCGAAAAAAATCAACAGCAACAGCCACGGTGGTCTCGGTCACGGCCACAGCGAGGAGGAGAGGCAGCAAGCCGGCGGCGGGACTCTTGGACGGGGAGGACGGGGCGCTGGTGGTGGTGAGGCAGGGGCGCACAAGGAGCTGCGGTGCTGCGGCCTCGTGGCCTGGAGGCGGTCGGGGCCCAACCTTAGGCGCTGGAGGCGCGCAGGAGATGGCGGGGCGATGCTTGGCGATGGGGCCGGCGCCGGGGAGAAGGACGGCGGCAGCTCCTGGCCGAAGCTGGAGGGAGGCCGGGCGCGTCGAAGGAAAAGCGGCTCCGCCCCGTCCATGGCGGCTGGAGGTGCTCGAGGCCATGGCGAGGAGACGGCCTGGCCGGCCTGGGGCGAGGGGAGGAACGGCGCTGGCGCGCTGGAGAGGAGGGCGCGGCGCGGCCGCTGCTGGTAGAAGGGAGGAGGTGCGGGGCGAGAGGGGATCGAGCAGAGCTGCGAGGGAACGAGGCGCTGGATCGGTGGAATCGGCTGCGAGGGGAGAGCGAGGGGATTGGCCTGGCGGCGGACGAGGGATCCAGATGGAGGAGCGAGGGGATCGGTTCGGGCTAGGGTTTAGATGGGGGTTTGGGCCGATGGGCCAGGAGGGATGGAGGCTGAGTTTGGGCCTGGCCTGGCGGCTGCAGCTAGGAGGGAAGCTGGGCCTCCTTTGCTAATATTTTCTTCTGCCTTAACCAATTACAGAAAAAATAGCCATGAAGAAAAGAGAAGAATGGAAGGGTTTGAAACAGAATTTGGACAAGAGGTAAATTTTACTGGACTCGCAAAAATGTCCACGGTCCACGAAAAATAGGAGAGGCAAGAAAAGAGAAAGAGACGGCATGGGAAAAATATGCAAGTATGTTACGGTTAATTCCAAACAATGGAATATTTATTAATATAGCTCCCTAATATTGGGAGGATATGTTATAAAGAGAAGTCATCCTTCCCTCGATTTAAATGGATCGAAGATCCACACGATTTATTTAAGTTGAGATGCAAAGATTAAAGACATGATGGCATGATGACATGATGCAATGCAAAATAAATAAAGCAAGCACAAAAGAAAAACACGCGGGAAACCTGGAACATCTGGAATCTTCTGGAATCTTCTGGGACGTGGGTCTTCGGGCGTCACAACTCTCCCACACTAACAGAGGATCTCGACCCAAGATCCTAGAGATGGCACCGGATAAAAACGAAAGAGGAAGAGGTAAAACAAAGTTGCTTCTTCAACAAATGAGTGAAACCATGAACCTTGAGAGGTTGAACTAGATGAAAGAAGAATACAACAGAGATGAACGAATATGAAAACTCTGTTAGAAAAGAGGAACAAGGAACATTACAAGAACCTTGTAGGTTGAAACACATGAAACAAGAGCTTACGAACCAAAAGAATAAGAAACTGCAACGGTATAGCCAAGGAATAAGAATGACAGAATTTGGACAGCACTCCGTCTGAAAATGGAAGGAATTAACAAGAACTAGCCAAGTTGGAATGATACTTGATGAAAACAACAACACACAGCCTCTGAACAATTGAAAGAATGGCACAAGTGGTAAGAAGGATTCAGACAGCACTCCGGTTGAAAACAGAGGAAAACTAGATAAGATGACGGAACTAGAATGAAGAATACAACACTCCGGTTAATGATAAGCAAGGGAAAGAACATGATCTCGATATGACAAGATGATGGTCAAGAGAGCAATATCACAATGCCTCCGGAATGAAAGAATAGCATATAAATCAACGAAAGAAATGAATGGAGAAGAAAAATGACAACTTCTCCCACAAATGAATTAGGGAATCCTCCTTACAAAGAAGGGTTGAATGGGGTTGATGGAAAAATCAACACGAAATGAATAAGCTTGATGTGGGCTTATGGAAAACATCTCAAAATTAAGAGGTGACAACCAGCCACTAACAGAAACGAATTGCTTGGATTGAGATCAACAAGGAGACGAAAAGCTTATTTCACCGGAATGATAAATGAAGAACTTGGGTCATTTATAAGCACCATAATAGCAACAATTCTCAAGGAAAGATTTTAGGTGAAATACAACCCAAGATTACTCCAACGAATAAATTGAATGGTTGGAAAGATTTCCTGAACAAAGAAAATGATGGGTTTAAATATTTCATTCTTTATAACTCGTGAATCATGAAACATGAAGGAATTGTCAAGAATGACATAACACCATCTGAAAAGATAAGGTAGAAAGGATTGCAATTGGAAAGCATGATGAAGAATGCTTGAGCTCCAACAAGAATCTTGATGAAGACTTCGAGGATGAATTAAATCTTGATGAACCACCATGAAGAACTCCGGTAAAGAAAGCATGAGAAGTGAAAGATGAAAAGAATAAGACTCAAGGCCTGCGATGAATTAGATGGAGGTTTGAAATGATATAACTAAATAACTTGGAGCTCCGGAAAACAAGATGAACAACTTAGAACCGAGAATATGATATGATGAACAAGCTCCGGAAAAAGAGATTAGTCACTTCGAGGAAATAAGAATAAGATTTACTGTATGCATATCCTTCATCAAATTAAATTGATGACAAGCAACGGATTTGACCTACTACTTATTCTCGTTGGAAAGGATTAAGAGAGATCTCGCACAAGCTTGGGTAAATCTTCAACGAACCACCGGTAGGATTATGAAAAGAACAAATGAATTAATACGATAACAACGGAATAGTAAACTTGAAAGCACCACCGTAAAAATATGGAGACGAACGAAGAGGCATCAATGAAGAATATTTGGAGGACAAAGTTGAAAACTGAGAACGAAGAAATCTTCTGAAATGATGGCCTTCGGAGGATCATAATGGAAAGAATTCATAAAATGCTTCTGATGGTATAAAAGAATTCCTCACAATCGGAACAATAATGAGGATGGCAAGAATCTAGAACCACGAATCTTGGAAGAACGGATAAGGATTCAAGAGGAACTCGTCTTCGGGTCTTCAAAAACTAAGAAGACGATGAGATACACCACCATGAATTGTATAGGCCCTCCGTAATGAAGAATTAAAAGGTTGAACCAATGATGAAAAAGAATTTGAAAGCGGTCGTGGAGAAGGACTGTGACTGATGGGATTCATTCTTACGTCACACTTTGAAAAGAATATCAGAATAACTCCGGAAAAATAAGAAGAGTCAGGTAAGATCCTGGGAAAAGACCTGTGGGTTAGGGCCCACTAAAGAAATCACCTTTGAAAAAGATTTCTTAAGAGATATTGCACCGGTTGAATTAAACGGCTTGAATAAGATGACAATCTCAAAATAGCTTGAACGGATTAGGAATGGAATTATGAATCTTCAGCACTCCGGATAAGAATAGCAAGAGGAGAATGATTAATTGGTGCACCGGAATAAGAAAGCATTGTGAAAAGAGGAAAAGGATAAGATCAACATCGAAATCTTGAATTACATCCACCAGAGAAGAAACGAGAACGAAGAATGATGAACTAGAAGCTCTTGAGCATCTTCACGATAATTCACCGGATAAGAACATTGAAGGAAATGAATGAAGAAATATCACATGAATAAAATGGATACTTCATTAAGAATTCCAGCTCCATAAAGAAAAGGGAGGGAGGGTGGGGAAAAACAAAGAGGACTTGGGATGAATGAAATAGACAATCGTCAGATTTCTCAATGGCGCCCATATGGAATAACTTGAAGAGAAGGCACACCGGTTGAAAAAGGATTTAACATGACCATCTTGATGGTCAAGAGGAATTAGCACTCTCATAGAAATATGAGAACACCGATTAGGAAAGGTATGGAATCAACATTTGACATCGAAGCAACTCGAATACCAGAATCAAAAAAAAAACGAAGGATAGATATGTTGCAACATAGTCTTCACAATATCATTCGAACAGAGAATTGAACGAATGAATTCCGTAGGTACATCAACTTGTCGAGAAGCCACTAGGGAGAACAAAAGATAAATAAAAACAACAAGGAGCAGATAGAACAAATACAAGATAGAAGCTTCGTCCGACATATTCGTGCTGAAAGCTCATGGAACGTGTTACAAAAGGGTTTTGCAATCCCCGGATCAGCATAGCCAAGGACCCTTTAAGATGCAACTCCCGATCGGAACAAGCCCATAAAACCACTTCACTCAATGTAGAACCCCGAACTCCATATCATGCATTCGTTGGAAGAATGCCTAGAACTACTAGATGAACCCACCTATTAATTTCCGAAAGTTTCCAGTTATGCAATCAGGTGTTGGGGATACAGGGGAAGCACCGCGCACTCAACTCTAATCCTACATCCAGCTGTATCCATCCTTCAACACATAACCAGTTATCTTCGAAAACCGTTTACCTCGGACCTTCGATACGCATCTACTATACAAGCTATGGCAATACTCCCGAACTACCTCCCCAGTACTGGGTGATGTCGGGGTTATCTTGCCACTAACCGCATAGGAGAGTTTTCGATGTCGGCCGTCTTAAGTATTCTAGTACTGCCGCGATGGATTTGTGACGACAACACCTCGGAGCTCAACTCCCTGGGACACTGCCAAAACCCCTAATGACAGGAGGCATCGAGAACAACGTTCTCGTCACAAAGACATCGGAACAATCCAAACAATACTCGCGAGATCCTAAAAAAAATTTGGTGCAATTTTTGAGAGTAGAAGAGACAAGAGTAATCGTCAGGAGTCCTCACCAGAGTGAAAAGAGATGAGAAGCAAAAGAAATCCTACTCTCCGATATATATATATAGGACTCAAAACATTTTCAAGTGTGTGTCTAGACTCAACCGTCAATGGTAGTAAAGGTATCCAAGGGTATGATCATCTTGCCTGGGATTCCGCAATGGAGAAGAACAGATCCATGAAGTAGACGGAGCAACATAGTCGAGCGAATCCGCACAACTCCGGAACGAAACCGAAGCTATCAAGAGAAGCAACCGAAAAGAAGCAAACAACTCGGTAAACGCACAGGCATATACATGGCATATGATGCACATCCAAGTATGATGCATGTCCGGTTTAATTATGCATGGCATGGCAAAGTGCACAAACAAGACTACAAGTTAAGTGGAGCTCAATATGCGACGAGTTGCATATTGACGAAACACCACATGTTATTTATTTAGTTGACTCTCGGTTATTTACAAGACAAGATTAAATGTTTGTTAACATGGCAAGAGGTGAAGCAAAGACAAACTACCTATTTAGACATTTTAAATGAGGTCGGAAAAACAACAACAATTCCGGAAAATCCCCATGAACATGTTTAGCAATTTTAAGCAAACAACAATTCACACATATAATGTTGTTAACATGATGCGGATGACATGATCAAGTTTTATGCAATCTTATTAAAAGTTAACAAGAAGAGATAAGGAGTATTTGCCGCCGTGGTGGAAGGAAAGGGTGCCACGGCAACGATCCGAAAATGATGCAACGCAACATCTCGGTTCCGGTAACTCGTTGAGAGACCGGTGCAAAAGAAAGGTGGCGTGAGCGAGCGAAACAAGAAGAAAGGTGGGGTGACCCCGTCACCGGGTTCCCACGAGTCGGCGACGAGGCAACCGAGGAGCATGACAAAAGACGATACGGGCACGGAGCACACAAGGGAAACATTTCATACAACACAACAAGCAAACGTTCACGGGTCATCGTCTCGGGGTTATACCTTCGGAACATTCATTCTCGGAGGGGTTTGAGTCATCGAGGGACGTAGTGGAAGTAGACGTTCTCGCGAGTCGCGGTACATGGGTCGTAGATGAAGTGGTTGTTCACGAGGTCGTCAACGAGTAGTCGAACTTGACGCTTGCATACACGGGTCCTCGGCGACAGTAGTGGAAGTAGTCGAACTTCGTTTCATAGATGTACTTGACGGTTCCGATGGCTCCGGGCGTCGTGGTACTTGGGGTCTCGGTCTTGTCGATGGTGGACGTTCACGTTACGTAGATGTTCATCTCATCGGTAGGGGTACTTGGCGTGTCTCCATGTGTAGTCGTACTCGGTCCTCGGGGCACCGGAGAGGAACATTGACGCATCGTGTAGTCGTTCTCGTAGCGGTCTTGCCGGACTCGGTTCTCGTGATGTTGTTGAACTTGCGGGTCTTGGCGAAGGTGGTAGTAGAGGTACATATCATCCTAGCACTTGGCGAAAAAAATCAACAGCAACAGCCACGGTGGTCTCGGTCATGGCCACGGCGAGGAGGAGAGACAGCAAGCCGGCGGCGGGACTCTTGGATGGGGAGGACGGGGCGCTGCTGGTGGTGAGGCAGGGGCACACAAGGAGCTGCGGTGCTGCGGCCTCATGGCCTGGAGGCGGTCGGGGCCCGACCTTTGGCGCTGGAGGCGCGCAGGAGATGGCGGGGCGACGCTTGGCGTTGGGGCCGGCGCCGGGGAGAAGGACGGTGGCAGCTCCTGGCCGAAGCTGGAGGGAGGCCGGGCGCGTCGAAGGAAAAGTGGCTCCGCCCCGTCCATGGCGGATGGAGGTGCTCGAGGCCATGGCGAGGAGACGGCCTGGCCGGCCTGGGGCGAGGGGAGGAACGGCGCTGGTGCGCTGGAGAGGAGGGCGCGGCGCGGCCGCTGCTGGTCGAAGGGAGGAGGTGCGGGACGAGAGGGGATCGAGCAGAGCTACGAGGGAACGAGGCGCCAGATTGGTGGAATAGGCTGCGAGGGGAGAGCGAGGGGATTGGCCTGGCGGCGGACGAGGGATCCAGATGGAGGAGCGAGGGGATCGGTTCGGGCTAGGGTTTAGATGGGGGTTTGGGCCGATGGGCCAGGAGGGATGGAGGCTGAGTTTGGGCCTGGCCTGGCGGCTGCAGCTAGGAGGGAAGCTGGGCCTCCTTTGCTAATATTTTCTTCTGCCTTAACCAATTACAGAAAAAATAGCCATGAAGAAAAGAGAAGAACGGAAGGGTTTGAAACAGAATTTGGACAAGAGGTAAATTTTACTGGACTCGCAAAAATGTCCACGGTCCACGAAAAATAGGAGAGGCAAGAAAAGAGAAAGAGACGGCATGGGAAAAATATGCAAGTATGTTACGGTTAATTCCAAACAATGGAATATTTATTAATATAGCTCCCTAATATTGGGAGGATATGTTATAAAGAGAAGTCATCCTTCCCTCGATTTAAATGGATCGAAGATCCACACGATTTATTTAAGTTGAGATGCAAAGATTAAAGACATGATGGCATGATGACATGATGCAATGCAAAATAAATAAAGCAAGCACAAAAGAAAAACACGCGGGAAACCCGGAACATCTGGAATCTTCTGGAATCTTCTGGGACGTCGGTCTTCGGGCGTCACATTACCACTTGCCATGCTTTGCTTTGAGGTGACTTAAACTTGCTCACAAAGATGCCATGATGTTACTACTGTTTTAACACTTAGTGAAATTTCACTAAGTCTGGAATCTGTAATTTCCAGATGCCATGTTTGCTTGTTGTTCTAGGTAAATCCATGATAGTTTTGGGGTGACTCTTGATGATTCCATGTTGTATATATTGTTGGCTATCCATTCATGTTCTCACATGCTTATTTGAGTGGCTGTAGCATATTTAACTTTTGCTCCCAAGTTGCAACAAATTACTGCTGTCAGGATTTTGTTGTCAAGTTCAATATGTCATAGCTTGTTGCTATTGATCCATGGCTCCTTTGGGGGTGCTCCAATGGATTTGTTTGCTGTAGGATATGTCTAGTTTATGTCCATGCTCCTTGCCATGATGTTTGAGTGTTGTAGGCCATTTATCTCTTGCTCCGAAGTTGCTATGTGGCTGTTATTTTCAGCTTGTGCATGTTTATTGTTTTGGGTGTATCTTTTAGCCCGTTGCTCCGTTTTGAGCAAGTCCTATATGTAACTTGTGTGTTTTTGCATGTAGATTCATAATATCCTATTGTTATCATGTTTTGAAGTATTTTGCTTGATGCATATTGTTGTGCTGTAACACTGTGCTTCCTAAGTAGACTTTCTGTGGTTCCATAGTGCATCTGTTTTGCTTCCATAGTGCATCAGTCATGCATCCAGTAATTTTTCTACGCATTGCATCTTGTTTGATTCGTTGCCTTGTGTTCTTGTGTTTGAGTAGAGCCGGAAGCTGAGGCCGAGTACGAGTACGAGCACGAGGTTACTACCGAGGTTGCCGAGGACCCCTCTTACAATCCCATCGACAACTCTTCAGGCAAGATGACCGAACCCCGATAACATTACTATCTTTGCCTATTGCTAGAAGTCTCGATCTATAGTTTTGCCTCAATGCCCATGTTTTTCCTGTCAGCCTCCTATTGTAACCATGAACCTGTTTAACCACCCTACCTATGCAAACCCTTGATTGGCTATACGTAGGCTTCGCTCAGCCCCTCTTATAGCTTTGTTAGTTGCAGGAGAAGATTGAAGATTCTTGCTTCTTGTTGAAGCTTGTTGGGATATCACACTATATTAATTATTAAATGAATTCATCTATATATTGGTAATGGGTGGAAGGCTAAGCCTTTTGCTTGGTGTTTTGTTCCACTCATGCCGCTAGGAACCGTATTAACCGGTGTTATGTTCCTTGATTATGCGTTCCTCACACGGTTGGGGTTATGGGACCCCCTCGATAAATCGCTGTGCTAAGTCTTTTCCAGCAAGTCCCAACATTGGTACTATTTGCCTAATAACTAAAAACTTGCATAGGGTCTTGAAAACCCGAGTTCTTAATCAACAACCCCCGGGCCAGTGCTCCTCATGAGTGTTGGTCCGAACTGAGCGGACTGCAGGGCCACCACGAGGAAACTCGAGGATTGGTATACACCTGTAGGATGTCTCATCCGGTCGTGGCCTGAGACTAGATACGCGCGTCTATTGTCAGGGTGTCGGCACGCCGGGAGGATTTGCTGGATTAGCCTTACCTTAGTCGGAGTATCTTGAGCACGGGATTCCGAGAATACTCGGGCCTTCCCACCTTGGAGTTGCGACTCCGCGGATCGTGGGCTTGTCATGGGCCAAGTTGGAACACCCCTGCAGGGTTATGAACTTTCGAAAGCCGTGCCCACGGTTATGTGGCAGATGGGAGCTTGTTAATATCAGGTTGTAGAAAACTTGACACCATGTTCCAATACACTACCAGCGTGAGTACCGTGACGGTCATTTTCCGAAAGGGATTCGGGAAGTGAACACTGTGGGGTTATGTTTGACTTGTTTTAGTTAGGATCACTTCGTGATCATCTCTCGACCGAGGCACCTTCTCTTCTCGCTCTATTTTACTTAAGCTAGGCTAGTGCTGCTGCAACCTCTTGTTCTTTCTTCAGCCTTGTTCCACACCCAAGGCTTGAATAGTCGTGTTACCCGAGAACGGGATTGCTGAGTCCTCTATGGCTCACAGTTACTTCACCACACCAGATGCAGGTACGATGGTGAGCTACACAGGCAATGGCACTGAGCTAGACTGGGAGTACGACGAGGAGCGTAGCCGTTACTACGTGAACTATCCGGTTGATCAGTAGAGCTTCTACTAGGATTCAATCTAGACCTGTGGTTTAATGTTATGTTTGGTATCTTGTCTTTTGGATCTTTACCCTTAGATGGGCTGTGATGTTTATCTGAATGATGTTTGAACATGTAATGTATTTGGGTGACGTGGCGAGTGTAAGCCAACTATCTTTTCAGCTTTCATCCCTATTTTTACATGAGATGTGCAAAGGTACCAAACTTGCGATCATTCCAGAATGGGCTTATATCTTTAAGTCGTGCCTCGACACGTAGGAGATATAGTCCCATCCTGGGCATTACAGAGCCTTGGGACGTGGGGGCGCTCGGGCCCGACGCGGGTGGTTGCAGGCCTGGTCGGCACGGGGGCGGCGGATCTGGGCCCTGGCGGGCCGCGCAGGGTGGAAGGTGCCGACAGGGACGCGTGGTTGGGCGATGTGGCGTGCGGGGAGTGGGCGAGGGCGGCTGCGCGGCGGCGACTGGCCAGTCTGGACGCGCAAGTGGCGACGGCTTGTTGGCTGGCGCCGGAAATTGGGGAAGGGGGCGCTGATTACAAGGAGGAAGAAGGTGGCTGCGGCTGGGAGGTAGGTGGAGGGTAGGGTTAGGCTAGGGGGTGCCCAAATTTGGCATGGGGGGTGTTTAAATAGGGTAGGGGGCTAAGGTTTGAGGGTTTGGCTCCGATTCGGACACTCGGATGCCGATCAGACGGCTCCGGTCGAAAAAGGGGTAGGTTGGGCATAGGTGGGATTAGTGGGCTGTGTAGAATTGGTTGGGCTGAGAGGAGAGGAGAGAAGTGCAGCCCGGCACAATGTTTCAGAGACCGAAACGTCCGACGTTTTGTCTGGCGATAGTGTCGCTATAGTTTAACGGTTGGGCTATCAAACGAGCTCCGAATGCGACGAAATTTGGCAAGGGCTCTGTCTACACTATAATAAGACCACACGCCAAGTTTCATTCCATTCCGAGAACATTTTCTCGCCACTCATAAAATAAATATTTGAAGGTGCCGCGGGCGCGTGCAAGTGTGTCTGGGGTCGGAACGGACAACGGAAAGGACGACCAGACTCAGACGGATGCAATTTTTTAAAACGATGCAGATGCAATGCACATGATGACATGGCAAAGTGCGACACGCAAGCAGTTGACATGGCAACGACAACGAATAACTAGCTGACACCTGGCGCATCGGTCTCTGGGCGTCACATCCGCCCCATATACACCTCAGCTGAATGGCGTAGTGGAGCGCAAGAACAGGACACACATTGAGATGGCTCAAATGATGCTTTATGAATACAAGACTCCAAGAATGTTGTGGCATGAAGCTATTGATACTGCATGTCATATCATCAACATAGTTTATCTTCACAAATTCTTGAAGAAGACATCCTATGAACTACTCACTAGTAACAAGCCAAACGTAAGCTACTTCAAAGTCTTTGGTGCTAGGTGCTTGATCAAGGATCCACATCACACTTCCAAATTTGCACAAAAAGCACGTGAAGGTTTTATGCTTGGTTACGGAAAGGATTCACACACCTACAGAGTCTTCAACCTCTTTCAATATAAAGTGGTTGAAACTGTAGATGTGCGGTTCGATGAGACTAACGGATCGCAAAGAGAGCACCTGCCAAATGTGCTAGATGAAGCTACTCCAGGTGGATCTATCAAGCTAATGGATACTGGAGAAATCATACCCACCGAGGATCGGGTTGAAGAAGAAATTGTCATTCAAGCTCCTCCACGTCGCGAAGACAATGCTGACCCTGAAGACAATGCTGGAGATGGAGATAATAATCAGCAAGAGCAAAATCTTCGCCACGCTCATCCTCGGGTCGCTAATGAAGTTCAAATTGAGAAGACCATTGATAGCATCAAAGCACCTGGTCCGCTTAATCGATCAAGAGCTTCACAACTAGCAAACTTCCATGGACATTTTGCATTCGTCTCAATAACTAAACCCAAGAAAGTTGATGAAGCCTTCATGGAACCTGAATGGATTCAAGCCATGCAAGAAGAGCTTCAACAATTTGAGCTCAACAATGTCTGGGAACTAGTCAAACCGAAGGAAATATGCCCTAGAGGCAATAATAAAGTTGTTATTTATATTTCCTTATATCGTGATAAATGTTTATTATTCATGCTAGAATTGTATTAACCGGATACTTATTACATGGGTGAATACATAGAGAAAACAAAGTGTCCCTAGTATGCCTCTACTTGACTATCTCGTTGATTAAAGATGGTTATGTTTCCTAACCATAGACATGTGTTGTCATTTGATGAACGGGATCACATCATTATGAGAATGATGTGAAGGACAAAACACATCCATTACCTTAACACTATGATCGTTTAGTTTTACTGCTATTGCTTTCTTCATGACTTATACATGTTCCTCTAACTATGAGATTATGCAACTCCCGAATACCGGAGGAACACCTTGTGTGCTATCAAACGTCACAACGTAACTGGGTGATTATAAAGATGCTCTACAGGTGTTTTCGAAAGTGTTTGTCGTGTTGGCATAGATAAAGAATAGGATTTGTCACTCCGAATGTCGTAGAGGTATCTCTGGGCCCTCTCGGTAATACACATCATATTAAGCCTTGAAAGGAAATGACTAATGAGTTAGTCATGAGATGATTTATTACGGAACGAGTAAAGAGACTTGCCGGTAACGAGATTGAACTAGGTATGATGATACCAATGATCGAATCTCGGGCAAGTAACATACCGATGACAAAGGGAACAACGTATGTTGTTATGCAGTTTGACCGATAAAGATCTTCGTAGAATATGTAGGAACCAATATGAGAATCCAGGTTCTGCTATTGGTTATTGGCCGGAGATGACTCTCGGTCATGTCTACATAGTTCTCGAACCCGTAGGGTCCGCACGCTTAACGTTTGATGATGATCGGTATTATGAATTTATGTGTTTTGATGTAGCGAAGGTAGTTCAGAGTCCCGGATGTGATCACGGACATGACGAGGAGTCTCGAAATGGTCGAGACATAAAGATTGATATATCGGAAGGTTATATTCGGACACCAAAATGGTTCCGAAGTGTATTGGGTATTTTTCGGAGTACCGGGAGGTTACCGAAACCCCCCGGGGAGTCTATGGGCCTTATTGGGCCATAGTGGAGGAAAAGGGCAGCAAGGGAGATTTGGGGCGCGCCCCCAAGGCCCAAACCAAATTGGTTTAGGGCTAGGGGGCCGGCCTCCCTCTTTCCTTCTTCTCCTCTCCTCTTTCCCTCCCTTCTCCTACTAGGAATAAAAAAGGAGGGCCAATCCTACTTGGAGTAGGATTGCCCCTCCCTTGCGCGCCTCTTCCCTTGGTCGGCCTCCTCCTCTCTCCCTCCTTTATATACATGGGGAGGGGGTACCCCAAAGATACACAAGTTGATTTGCCAGCCGTGTGCGGTGCCCCCCTCCACAGTTACACACCTCAGTCATATCGTTGTAGTGCTTAGGCGAAGTCCTGCGCCGGTAACTTCATCATCACCATCACCACGCCGCCGTGCTGACAAAACTCTCCCAAGACACTCAACTGGATCAATAGTTCATGGGACATCATCGAGCTGAACGTGTGCTGAACGCGGAGATGCCGTATGTTTGGTGCTTGGATCGGTTGGATCGAGAAGACGTTCGACTACATCAACCGCGTTACTAAACGCTTCCGCTTTCAGTCCACGAGGGCACGTGGACACACTCTCCCCTCTCGTTGCTATGCTTCTCCTAGATAGATCTTGCGTGATCATCAATTTTTTTTGAAATACTACGTTCCCCAACAGTGTCATCATAAGCCAGGTCTATGCGTAGATGATATGCACGAGTAGAACACAATGAGTTGTGGGCTATAATAGTCATACTGCTTACCAGCATGTCTTACTTTGATTCGGCGGTATTGTCAGATGAAGCAGCCCGGACCGACATTACGCGTACGCTTACGCGAGACTGGTTTCACCATTACGAGCACTTGTTGCTTAAAGGTGACCAGCGGGTGTCTGTCTCTCTCACTTTAGTTGAATCAAGTGTGGCTATGCCCGGTCCTTGTGAAGGTTAAAATTGCACACTTGACGAAAAATCGTTGTGGTTTTGTATGCGTAGGTAAGAACGGTTCTTGCTAAGCCCGTAGCAGCCACGTAAAACTAGCAACAACAAAGTAGAGGACGTCTAACTTGTTTTTGCAGGGCATGTTGTGATGTCATATGGTCAAGACATGATGAGTTATACGTTATTGTATGAGATGATCATGTTTTGTAAATTATCGGCAACCGGCAGGAGGCCTATGGTTGTCTCTTTATTGTATGAATTGCGAAGGCCATGTAATTGCTGTACTTTATCACTATTAGTTAGCAATAGTAGTAGTAGCAATAGTTGGCGAGACGACCACGATGCTACGTTGAAGATCATGGTGTCAAGCCGGTGACAATGGAGATCATGATGATGCTTTGGAGATGGAGATGAAAATCACAAGATGATGATGGCCATATCATGTCACATATTTTGATTGCATGTGATGTTTATCTTATTATGCTTCTTATTTTGCTTAGTACGGCGGTAGCATTATAAGATGATCCCTTATTAAAAATTCAAGGTACAAGTGTTCTCCCTGAGTATGCACTGTTGCGAAAGTTCGTCGTGCCGAGACACCACGTGATGATCGGGTGTGATAAGCTCTACGTTCAAATACAACGGGTGTAAGACAGTTTTGCACATGCAGAATACTCTGATTAAACTTGACGACCCTAGCATGTACAGACATGGCCTCGGAACACTGGAGACCGGAAGGTCGAGCGTGAATCATATAGTAGATATGATCAACAAAGATGTTCACCGTTGAAAACTACTCCATCTCACGTGATGATCGGACATGGTTTAGTTTATATGGATCACGTGATCATTTAGATGACTTGAGGGATGTCTATCTAAGTGGGAGTTCTTAAGTAGTATGATTAATTGAACTTTAATTTATCATGAACTTAGTCCTGATAGTATTTACAAATTATGTTGTAGATCAATAGCTCGCATTATAGCTCCCCTATGTTTTTCATATGTTCCTAGAGAAAACTAAGTTGAAAGATGTTAGTAGCAATGATGCAGACCAGGTCCGTGATTTGAGGATTATCCTCATTGCCACACAGAAGTATTATGTCCTTGATGCACCGCTAGGTGACAAACCTATTACAGGAGCAGATGCAGACGTTATGAACGTTTGACAAGCTCGGTACAATGACTATTGATAGTTTAGAGCGCCATGCTTTACGACTTATAACCGGGACTTCAAAAACGTTTTGAATGCCACGGAGCATATGAGATGTTCCAAGAGTTGAAAATAGTATTTCAGACTCATGCCCATGTCAAGAGGTATGAGACCTCTGACAATTACTTTGCCTACAAGATGGAGGAGAATAGCTCAAGCAATGAGCATGTGCTCAGAATGTCTGAGTACTACAATCGCTTGAATCAAGTGGGAGTTTATCTTCCAGATAAAATAGTGATTGACAGAATTCTCTAGACACTATCACCAAGTTACCAGAATTTCGTGATGAACTATAATATGCAAGGGATGACGAAAACGATTCCCGAGCTCTTCGTGATGCCAGAATCAACGAAGGTAGAAATCAAGAAAGAGCATCAATTGTTGATGGTTAACAAGACCACCAGTTTCAAGAAAAGGGCAAGGGGAAGAAAGGGAACTTGAAGAAGAATGGCAAGCAAGTTGTCACTCCCGTGAAGAAGCCCAAAGCTGGACCTAAGCCTGAAACTGAGTGCTTCTAACTACAAAGGAAATGGTCACTGGAAGCGGAAGTTCCCCGAATATTTTGCGGATAAGATGGATGGCGAAGTGACCAAAGGTATACTTGATATACATATTGATAATGTGCACCTCACTAGTGTTCATAGTAGCCCCTGGGTATTTGATACTTGTTCGGTTGCTAAGATTAGTAACTCGAAACAGGAGTTGCAGAATAAACGGAGACTAGTGGAGGGTGAGGTGACGATGTGTGTTGGAAATGGTTCCAAAACTGATATGATCATCATCGCACACTCCCTGTAATTTCGGGATTAGTGGTAAACCTAAATAAATGTTATTTGGTGTTTGCATTGAGCATGAACAAGATTGGATCGTGTTTATTGCAATACGGTTATCCATTTAAGTGAGAGAATAATTTTTATTCTGTTTACATGAATAAAACCTTCTATGGTCATACACCCAAGGTAAATGGTTTATTGAATCTCGATCATAGTAATACACATATTCATAATATTGAAGCCAAAAGATGTAAAGTTGATAATGGTAGTGCAACTTATTTGTGGCACTACCGTTTAGGTCGTATTGGTGTAAAGCGCATGAAGAACCTCCATGCTAATGGACTTTTGGAATCACTTGATTATGAATCACTTGGTGCTTGCGAAACACGCCTAATGGGCAAGATGACTATAACTCTGTTCTTCGGAACAATGGAGCGAGCAACAAATTTGTTGGAAATCATACATACTAATGTATGTGGACCAATGAGTGTTGAGGCTCGCGGTGGGTATCGTTATTTTCTGACCTTCACTCATGATTTGAGGAGATATGGATATATCTACTTGATGAAACACAAGTCTGAAACATTTGAAAATTTCAAAGAATTTTAGAGTGAAGTAGAGAATCATCGTAACAAGAAAATAAAGTTTCTACGATCCGATCGTGGAGGCGAATATTTGAGTTACGAGTTTGGTCTTCATTTGAAACAATGTGGAATAGTTTCACAACTCACGCCACCCGGAACACCATAGCGTAATGGTGTGTCCGAACATCGTAATCGCACTTTATTAGATATGGTGCGATCTATGATGTCTCTTACTGATTTACCACTATCGTTTTGGGGTTATGCTTTAGAGACAACTGCATTCACGTTAAATAGGGCACCATCTAAATCCGTTGAGATGACGCCTTATGAATTGTGGTTTGGCAAGAAACCATAGTTGTCGTTTCTTAAAGTTTGGGGCTGCGATGCTTATGTGAAAAAGCTTCAACCTGATAAGCTCGAACCCAAGTCAGAGAAATGTTTCTTCATAGGATACCCAAAGGAAACTGTTGGGTACACCTTCTACCACAGATCCGAAGGCAAGATATTCGTTGCTAGGAATGGATCCTTTCTAGAGAAGGAGTTTCTCTAGAGAGAAGTGAGTGGGAGGAAAGTAGAACTTGATGAGGTAATTGTACGTTCCCCAGAATTGGAAGATAGTACATCACAGAAACTAGTTCCAGTGATTCCTACACCGATCAGAGAGGAAGCTAACGATGATGATCATGAAACTTCAGATCAATTTACTACTGAACCTCGCAGGTCAACTAGAGTGCATTCCGTGCCAGGGTGGTAGGGTAACCCGGTTCTGGAAGTCATGTTACTAGACCATGATGAACCTACAAACTATGAGGAAGCGATGGTGAGCCCAGATTCCGCAAAATGGCTTGAGGCCATGAAATCTGAGATGGGATCCATGTATGAGAACAAAGTGAGGACTTTGGTTGACTTTCCCAATGGTTGACAAGCCATTGAAAATAAATGGATCTATAAGAGGAAGATTGACGCCGATGGTAATGTTACTATCTACAAAGCTCGACTTGTTGCGAAAGGTTTTTGACAAGTTCAAAGAGTTGACTACGATGAGACTTTCTCACTCGTAGCGATGCTTAAAGTCTGTCCGAATCATGTTAGCAATTGCCACATTTTATGAAATCTGGTAAATGGATGTCAAAACTACATTCCTTATGGATTCATTAAAGAAGACTTGTATATGATGCAACCAAATTTTTTTGTTGATCCTAAAGGTGCTAACAAAGTGTGCACGCTCCAGCGATCCATTGATGGACTGGTGCAAGCCTCTCGGAGTTGGAATATACGCTTTGATTGTGTGATCAAAGCATATGGTTTTATACAGACTTGCGGTGAAGCCTGTATTTACAAGAATGTGAGTGGGAGCACTGCAACCTTTCTGATAAGTACATGTGAATGACATATTGTTGATCGGAAATGATGTAGAATGTTCTAGAAAGCATAAAGGATTGTTTAAAAGAGTTTTTCGATAAAATACCTCGGTGAAGCTACTTACATATTGGGCACCAAGATCTATAGAGATAGATTAAGACGCTTGATAATATTTTCAATGAGTACATACCTTAATAAGATTTTGAAGAAGTTCAAAATGGATCAGTCAAAGAAGGAGTTCTTGCCTGAGTTGTAAGGTATGAAGTTGAGTAAAACTCAAAACCCGACCACGGCAGCAGATAGAGAAAGAATGAAAGTCATTCCATATGCCTCAGCCATAGGTTCTATAAAGTATGCCATGCTGTGTACCAAACCTGTTGTGTATCTTGCCATGAGTTTGGCAAGGAGGTACAAAAGTGATCCAGGAGTAGATCACTGGGCAGTGGTCAAAATTATCCTTAGTTACAGGATGACTAAGGAAATGTTTCTTGATTACGAAGGTGATAAAGAGTTCTTCATAAAGAGTTACACCGATGCAAGATTTCACTAATCCAGATGACTCTAAGTATCAATCTGGATGCGTATTGAAAGTGGGAGCAATTAGCTTGTAACGCTCCCGATTTAACAATTCCATTTATGGCAATATATGCATCATTGACTTAATCAATTCCATTCTAGGCTCTTCCTTCATTTCGGGTTTCTGCATTTTTGCTTTAAGCGTGTGTTGCTATTGTTATGTATTTTCCATCATGTGCATGACATTGGCATAGTAGCACTTGCATCCGTGTGTAGTTGCATCGTCTCCGTCCTCTCCTTTGTCCGTTTTAGTTTCCGACTCTCTCACATGGCACCCGTCGCACCTCTCTAGTTTTGGTTCGTAAGCGGGATAAAAACATCATCGGAATGGGCCGAGAGTTGTCGAGTTGTCTTGGTATATCACCAGTAGACCGCCTGTCAAGTTTCGTCTCATTTGGTGGGCCTTTGATACTCCAACGGTTAACCACGTACCTCGTCGGAAGCCCTATCTCTTTTGGCCCAGCACCCCTCCACAACAGCCCACTAGCCCATTCTAACCACCACCATGCTCTCGGTCGTTGGATCAGGATCGTGTGGGCAAAAACCACACCTCATTTGGACTCTCCTAGCTCCCTCTACCTATAAATATGCCCTCTCCCCCGAAATCACGGATGAAACCCTAGTCTTCTTCTACATCGCGCCGACGGACATGTCCGCTCCGCCGCCGGACGCGTCTAGCCGACGCCCCAGCCAACCGCGTCGCGCCACGTGGCTCCCGCCGCCGTCCGCATCCACCCGCCGCTGCGGCCCGCGGGGCCCAGGGCAGGCCAGTCGTGTGACGCCCGGGTAATCAAGCTACAGTAAACCTCTGGTAATGATGCCATGTCACTTCAATTACTATTGCTAATCTCACGTTAGTTCAAAACCCATTCAAATTCAAATTTAAAATTTAGTCAAACAATAAAAGTTTTCAAACGTTAAAACTAAAATGTTCTGAGTGTGTCGGTTGTTTCATAAGTAATGTGGGTAATGAAACTACACTTTTATAAAATAGTTTAATGCACCAAAGTAATTAAAACATCATTTAAAATAATTAATAAATACTTTTAATTTGATATATAATTGTAAACTAAGTTAAAATAACTTTGGGACATTTTATCTCAGCGGGTTTTGGTAAGTTACTGATTTGGAATTAAGTTTTATAATATTTCAAAGTCATTTGAGTTCTAACTAAAACAAAATAGTAAATAAAATAGACAAAAGAAATAAAATGAAAATAAAGGGC
>LR738712.1:242358891-242434503 GCA_902687465.1 Secale cereale
CCCCCCCCCCCCCACATTGGACCTCGGCCCAGCTGGCTATCCAGCCGGCCGGCCCAGTTGAAGACCCCGCTGCCCACTAGCTTACTAACACCCCCCACCGACACCACAACCCCTCCCCCAAAATATCCCCTAGATCAGATCGGGAGAGGAGCTCCCGATCCGCCGGCGCCCCGCTCGCCGTCGCGAACCACCGCGGCCACCGGTCACCATTCCCCGCACCACCGTGCCCATCCGCTACTCCGACCTCCTCTTCAACGTCTTCGACCACGGGATCAAGCCCGGTACCCCTACCTCATCGGATCATCCTCGTCTTCCCTCTCTGCCCCGCCGGTCATCGCCGTCGATCCGTCGCCATCGATGCTTCTTCGCCCTCGCGGAGCGCTCCACGAGCTTCGATGTGAGCACCTCGCGTTTCCCCCATGTTTATGCCGTCGTTCCCGTTCTTTGGCCGCCGTAGCCATTGTTGGAGCTTCGCGTGCTCGTGCACCATAGCTGCGCTCGCGGCGAGACCTTGGCCGCCCCGATCGCGCCCGTGGCGGCTGCTCACCCGCCGACGCCCGTCTGCTTCAGCCGCGCCTGCCCGCGCCCATGCCTTTGGCGCCCGCAGCCCCGCCACTTCCACGCGCCAGCGCCGCCCCATGCCAGCCGCTCTGTGCCCCGCCGCCCGCTGAACCTAGCGTCGCCGGCCGCCGCGCGTAGCGCTGCCCCGCCCGCGCATCCGCGTACCTACGCCCTCGCCTCACCGGGGCTCCGCTCCGGCCGAGCCCAGCCTCAGCCGCGCGCCTTGCTCCCCTCGCCATGTGCCCACTGCCGACCTTGCGCGCCCCCTGGCCTGCGCGCCTGTAGCCTGCTGTCCAGCCTCCCCTCGCCGCCCCCCCTTGCCGCCCTGATCCCCCTCGCCGCAGCCGCTGGCGGCCACCCGTCCTGAGGTCGCCACCGGTCGGGGCCTCGTCCCCTCCTGGGCGGGCGCTCGATCCAGTGCGCCGCTTCGCCCGTTAACCGCCCGCCCGGTGGCTCGTGCCACTGACCTATGGGCCCCGCACGTAGGGCCCAACGCCCTTTAAAAAAATATGTTAAAAAAATAGATAATAATGATAATTAACTAATTAATTAACTTAATTAAAATTGGTTTAATTAAACTAAGTATGTGGTTATGTTAATAAACCACTAATTAGCTAAACAGTGTATGACGAGGGGGCCCACCCCTGTTGACCAGTCAAACTTTGACTGGTCAACTGGGACCCCCTGGACCCACAGTCAGCCTTAGTTATAAACTGTTGGGTACATTTCTTGGTACCCCTAGCATTTAGTTATTTATTTTCGAATTAATATTAATTTCAGAATATTGTCTAAAACTTCGGAAAATTATATAAAATAATTTGTAGCTCGGATGAAAATGTTTTATATATGAAAATCGCTCAGAACGACGAGACGAATCCGAATACGCGGTCCGTTCGTCCGCCACACATCTCTATCATACTGAACATGCAACATTCCCCCTCCGTTTCATCTGCCCGAAAACGCGAAACACCGGGAATACTTTCCCGGATGTTTTTCATCCTCGCCAGTATCACTTAGTACCGCGTTAGGTCACACGTAGCACCGCGTATTTCCATGTTACGCTTTGTGATGCTTTGATTGCTCTGTTATTTATTATGTTTCCCCTCCGATACTTCCTTTCCGGTAGACCATGAGACGATGTCGATGCCACTGTGTTCGACTACGTCGACGACGACCGCTCCTTCTTGCCAAAGCAACCAGGCAAGCCACCCCCCTTGATCACCAGATATCGCCCATTCCCCTCTCTCTTATTCTTGCATTAGGTTTGCTACTGTTGTTGATTCGATAGCTCCTATTCTGTTGCATAACCTGTCATTGTTGCTACAACTGTTGATGCCTTACCTGCCATCCTAATGCTTAGTATAGGCTGCCAGTACTCCAACAGTGGCCCTACATTCTTGTCCGTCTGCCATGCTATACTATCGGGTCGTGATCACCGCGGGTGGTGATCACGGGTATATACTATACACATACCTTACATGACACATGATGTGACTAAAGTCGGGTCGGCTCTTTGAGTACCCGCAAGTGATTCGATGTGGGGGCTGAAAGGACAGGTGGCTCCATCCAGGTAGTGATGGGCGTGAGTTTCTGACGGCCCCCCGAGTGGATCTTTGTGGCGGAGCGACAGGGCGGGTTGAGACACCCAGTGGAGGGGTGGCCTGGCCCTGGTCGTTGTCCGCGGTTATTTCATAATAACACGCTTAACGAGTTTGGATATTTGATCTGAGTCTGGCCATTGGCCTATACGCACTAACCAGCTACGTGGGAATAGTTATGGGCACTCGACGTCGTGGTATCAGCCGAAGCCTTCTTGACGTCAGCGACTGAGCGGCGCGCGCCGGGTTGGACCGCGTAACGTAACTTCCTTAGTAATGGAAGTTGCTAGGTATGCTCACCGGCCGCCCTCGCAACGTGCAGGTGTGCATTGGGCGATGGGCCCAGACCCCCGTGCGCTTAGGGTTTAGACCGGCGTGCTGACCTCTCTGTTGTGCTTAGGTAGGGCTGCGACGTGTTGATCTTCCGAGGCCGGGCATGACCCTGGAAAGTGTGTCCGGCCAAATGGGATCGAGCGTGCTGGGTTATGTGGTGCACCCCTGCAGGGAAGTTAATCTATTCAAATAGCCGTGTCCCTCGGTAAAAGGACGATCCGGAGTTGTACTCTGACCTCATGACAACTAGAACCGAATAGTTAATAAAACACACCCTTACAAGTGCCAGATATAACTCGGTGGTTGCTCTCTCACAGGGTGATGTGTGGGAGGATCGCCGGGTAGGATTATGCTATACGATGTTACTTGGTGAACTCTTCAGCTACTCAAGACGGAGGCTGCCAGAAGCTTTGATACTTGTTACTTTTCCATCTACTCTCTTCTACTGCTGCAAGATGGAGGCTGATTGAAGTGTAGTCTTCGATATGATTAGCTATCCCCCGCTTATTCTGGCCTTCTCCAGTTCAGTCCACAGATATTACCCCTTTACACATATACCTTTGCATATGTAGTGTAGATCCTTGCTTGCGAGTACTTTGGATGAGTACTCACGGTTGCTTTCTCCCCCCCCCCCCCCCCCTTTTGTCCCTTCTTCTCGGATGATGCAACCAGATGGTGGAGTCCAGGACCCAGAGGATCCCGAGGATGTTTCTACGTGGAGTTCGGCTTCGAGGAGTAGTTAGGAGGTCCCAGGCAGGAGGCCTTGCCTTTTCGATCGTTGCTATATTTGTGCTAGCCTTCTTAAGGCAAACTTGTTTAACTTATGTGTGTACTCAGATATTATTGCTTCCGCTGACTCTTGTGTGTTCGAGCTTTTGTATTCGAGCCCTCGAGTCCCCTGGCTTGTAATATAAAGCTTGTATTATTTTAATTTGTGTCTAGAGTTGTGTTGTGATATCTTCCAGTGAGTCCCTGATCTTGGTCGTACACATTTGCGTGCATGATTAGTGTACGGACAAATCGGGGGCGTCAGAAGTTGGTATCAGAGCCGACTGCCTATAGGAATCCCCCTGTCCAACTCCTTGGCCGAAGTTGAGTCTAGTCTTTGAAAAACAAATTTACTAGCTTGTTGTGTGTCTTACGGGCCCACAACACCAATGGGTGGTATTAGGATCTTTTACTCCTCGTCTATACTCTGGGACTCTGATCTCTCTTCTATTCGGGTTAAAAGCTTTTGCTAACTCTGACTCTAGGTTCTCGTAACTATTTCTCGCGGAGAGCCCTCATTCCGGAAGATCACCTGCTTCGTCAGAAGATTCTGAGGATATCTCTCGATACTTTTCCGAGACCCTTGTGGTCATCGCCTTTGCAATTCACTGCCACCAATATATCCCTATGGATATCTGCTTGTACTTGTCATTCTCATGATCATTCCTCGTCGCTCTTGTCGTTACAAGATGCCTCGAAATATTCTCCGTTGTTCCGTGAATCCTTTGAGTTACTATCTTGCAGTTTTATTTCGCATGAAAACCCTTACGGTTATTTCCTCACATTTATCGAGGATTCGTTCTTCTCAATTGTTCACATGTCTCACAATATTCTTCGGAATACTTTTCGATCTTTCGAAAATCCTCTGCAGCATGTTAGTCTTGAATTTTTTGCCTGCTTGCATTATGGTTAATTTCATATGACTAGTAGCCTTCGTTAATATCCCTTGTCTTAGCCATTTTGAGCCTACTGATTCAGTGTGTGCGTATGCACGAAGTCATCAGGTTATCCTTTTTAAAATTATCTTTCCGGCTCAGACGTCATTCCGGACATGAGTTGGTTCTCGGCAATTCAAACCTTTATTGATTGTCCAACTACGTGTTTTCAACTTATCCATCCTTGATCAGAGCGTCTGCTTCTGATCCTTCGTTTTAGAAACCATAATTTCTTTCTATTTAAGCATCACACTAATTAGGTGATTCTTGAATCTGATGCCTCTGCATTCTTTCTTCCTCTGAGTGAGTACCGATACTCACATCAGCTCCGTTGTGGATCGTCTGATCCATTGTTGAATTGATATTCAACAGTGTCCTTCATATTCAAACACCTCGTGAGTTCTTCCCCTGATACATAATGCCTTTGGTAAATTGTATCCTCTGCTTGGCCAACCATGCTCTGCTTTCGAGCTTGAGTATTTACTTTTGAAACTTGTAGTGTATGTTACGAAGATGCCCGATGGGTTGAACCTATGCCCTCCCCTAATGCGTGAGAACCCAAAGGTTTTCACAAGTCATACTCTTCCGGCGTTCTACCAGATAAAATTCCAACACTATAGTTTTATCAAGGTGAGAGGTGAATGAAATGATATGCATTAAAGAAGTGGGAGTCGACCTTGAACTTTGTGTTCATGCCCATGAAAATGATGTAGACCGTCTCGGAAGCTTCTTGCAAAATGATTATCCAGCTGCATGATTCTTTCGGTATTCTTGAATTGATTCCTTACAGTTTTGGTTTCGACCATACTGTCCTGATCTGATATATCTGATGAGAATTCATTCCAGTACCTCGTCTATTTTTGGCAAGGTTGGGGTATCTACTGTCATAGGTTAATGACCCGGTTCTACTTCTATCATGTTCTACCTTCGAGTATTACCCCATGATATCTCGAAGAGGTCTTGCCATTGCACCTCATCTTACTAATGTGTTGAAGTAATGTCTTTCCTTGTCGTAATCACTCTACGGGTTCTGGGTTGTTGTCAACCGAGGACACCGACTAGTGAAATTATTCTGAATTACAAATCAGATACCCCTAGTATTTTTACTGGGAAGTTCTGAACATCCCGGCCTTGCTATCTTTGACTGTGCTACCTCATCCTTCTCTAGTGCACGAATTCTTCAGTGTGTGAGTACAACTTACGTCGAGCTTTCAACACCATGTTGCTTGTCTTGAAAGGCAACTTTGGTTCGGAGCTTTCATCTTATATATTGATCCTATAACTTGCCACTTCGACATTCCCTTGCTTGTTGCCGTTGTTGTTTGATTGCATCCTCTTGAAACCTCCCGGCAAATGTGTCGGATCACCTTCAACATTTTGACTTCTTCCGAGATGTCAACTGTGTTCATGATGAGAAATACCCTCCTTGACCTCGATGATCTTTATTATCATCGACAACACCTTGACTTCCTTTCATCGCGAACATGTCCACATTATGATTACAACTTGCTCTCCAGCTAGTGTTGTGTTCTGCATTGAGGTATTACTGTCTTTTATGTCGAGAATGTTGTGGGGATTGCTCCACCTCTTAAAAATTCTCGGTATGATGATACTTCTTACTATCATCATTCTTCCTTGGTCCCCGTGTTGTTTTTAACCGGGATACCAATATGCTAACGATGTTGCTTGAGTTCTGTACTTCTAGCAACCTATTGCTTTGAAGTTAACGATCGATAGTTCGTTCTTAGACTGTTGGTTATTGAATCATCACTCTAACATTGATCTTGCTGCTTAAGGTCATATTTCGGGCACACCTTTCAACTTATGATTAATGGTGTATGTTTTCCTCGAGCATACAACATTATTACCAATTGAATTGACAAGTGTCATGTTCTTGTTCACATTATTGTGGAAATCCATCTGTTTGGAATACTCGAGGAATTGTCGCTGAGCCCATCAGCCACCTCCTCATCCTCTCCTTGGTTTAATGATGTACTATTTTTTTCGGGAACCCCCTCCCATAGTTCATTTCCCGAGAATCTTGCAATGTAATTTCGTTGGTTTGTGTTGCACCTTTTCTTCTCGAACATCCTGAGTCCGAGGTATCATGACACCAATCGGATCTGAATCTTGGTCAGATATGATGGTTGGGACAACTTTCCAGTAGCTATAATGTTGGTCCTTTGATGACCCGGTAATATGATGTCATGCCTAGCACCCCTGGCTGGAGGACCCATCATTACAGGAAATTGTAAGACTTATTCTATAAGTTGCTTCTGATGGATCAATTGTGTATCCAAGGTCTGGCCCTTGACTGAAACACCATATCATTGCTACCTCGAAGCATGACTATGATACCCCGCTCATTAACAAGAACATTAGAGGCGTGATGCTAAATGTTTCTTGGTCAGTTATCCAAACACCGTTGTAAGGGTAACATCTTGATTAATCCTTGCCTCTTTATCTAAATGGTTGGGTATTTGCTCTTCTACCCTGTATGCCATGTTCTGCTTGTCCATGGGAAGGATATACTCCTATTAATTATGAGTAATCACAATTTTTCCTTTCCATTTGTTTGTTTAACCTTTCTTTGATCTACATATAATCTAAGCAGTAATAATTTTCTGCTTATGTAAACACCTTGGTGTATAACTTTGTCAGTAAGACCCTGTGACTATTGTTGCTGACATTTCGATAACTACCGATGGAAGAAAACTTTGCCTACCGGTCCGCTTCGTTTGAACGAGCAAGAAAATGGTTCTCTTCGTTCCCCATCCTTGGTAACGACATTGTTGCCAACTTAGCTGACGGACTATCCTTTGACATGCCTTGCTTTCTGTGCAAGATGTCATCGCCCTTCCTACTCTTAACCCACATGGTGGGCCCATAACCCACAGGTCCACTAGATCAAAACCTGACTCTTCTTTACAACCTGGATTCTAATGTATCCTTTGCACCTAGCTTCATATGTGATTCATGAGCTAAATTATATACCATTATTCATCCAGAAATAAAACACCATGTTATTCACGTTGTTCAAGCCCCCATTCCAGCTTCTGTCTATGCATCGAATGATTGCCTACCCATTTGAAACTTTGGTACCATCGTATATTGCACACAACGAATTCACTGAAATACAACTCGTGGGGTACCTCGTGTATTTCCCATAGAGTTCACCGTCAGATGCCCAACTTTGTGGAGATGCGATCTTCTGGAATTTTTCCCCCTGGTCGCGTTCGTAGGACGATGGAGATCCCGAAGAAAGGATGACGAGTTGATCATGATGACTTGAAGCAGAGAAATGAAGACATCAACGAAAAACGATCAACCTCTTCGAAAGGGCAACCAAGACCGAGAAGACTCGTTAGCTTTTCGCTACCAGCACTCCCCCCCTCCTTAGTCCACCGCTTAAATCTCGAGACGAGATTTCTTGTAGTGGAGGAGAATTGTGACGCCCGGGTAATCAAGCTACAGTAAACCTCTAGCAATGATGCCACGTCACTTCGATTACTATTGCTAATCTCACGTTAGTTCGAAACCCATTCAAATTCAAATTTAAAATTTAGTCAAACAATAAAAGTTTTCGAACGTTAAAACTAAAATGTTTTGAGTGTGTCGGTTGTTTCATAAGTAATGTGGGTAATGAAACTACACTTTTATAAAATTGTTTAATGCACCAAAGTAATTAAAAAATCATTTAAAATAATTAATAAATACTTTTAATTTGATATATAATTGTAAACTAAGTTAAAATAATTTTGGGACATTTTATCTCAGCGGGTTTTGGTAAGTTACTGATTTGGAATTAAGTTTTATAATATTTCAAAGTCATTTGAGTTCTAACTAAAACAAAATAGTAAATAAAATAGACAAAAGAAATAAAATGAAAATAAAGGGCAAAGCGCCCCCCCCCCCACATTGGGCCTCGGCCCAGCTGGCTATCCAGCCGGCTGGCCCAGTTGAAGACCCCGCTGCCCACTAGCCTACTAACACACCCCCACCGACACCACAACCCCTCCCCCAAAATATCCCTTGGATCAGATCGGGAGAGGAGCTCCCGATCCGCCGGCGCCCCGCTCGCCGTCGTGAACCACCGCGGCCACCGGTCACCATTCCCCGCACCACCGTGCCCATCCGCTACTCCGACCTCCTCTTCAACGTCTTCGACCACGGGATCAAGCCCTGGACCCCTACCTCATCGGATAATCCTTGTCTTCCTTCTCTGCCCCGCCGGTCATCGCCGTCGATCTGTCGCCATCGATGCTTCTTCGCCCTCGCCGAGCGCTCCACGAGCTTCGATGTGAGCACCTCGCGTTTCCCCCATGTTTATGCTGTCGTTCCCGTTCCTTGGCCGCCGTAGCCATTGCTGGAGCTTCGCGTGCTCGTGCGCCATAGCTGCGCTCGCGGCGAGACCTTGGCCGCCCCGATCGTGCCCGTGGCGGCTGCTCGCCCGCCGACGCCCGTCTGCTTCAGCCGCGCCGCCCCGCCCCCATGCCTTTGGCGCCCGCAGCCCCGCCACATCCACGCGCCAGCGCCGCCTCGTGCCAGCCGCTCTGCGCCCCGCCGCCCGCCGAACCCAGCGCCGCCGGCCGCCGCGCGTAGCGTCGCCCCGCCCGCGCGTCCGCGTATCTCCGCCCTCGCCTCACCGGGGCTCCGCTCCGGCCAAGCCTAGCCTCAGCCGCGCGCCTTGCTCCCCTCGCCATGTGCCCACTGCCGGCCTTGCGCGCCCCCTGGCCCGCGCGCCTGTAGCCTGTCGTCCAGCCTCCCCTCGCCGCCCCCCTTGCCGCCCCGATCCCCCTCGCCGCAGCCGCCGGCGGCCACCCGTCCTGAGGCCGCCACCGGTCGGGGCCTCGTCTCCTCCTGGGCGGGCGCCCGATCCAGCGCACCGCTTCGCCCGTTAACCGCCCGCCCGGTGGCTCGTGCCACTGACCTATGGGCCCCGCACGTAGGGCCCAACGCCCTTTAAAAAAATATGTAAACAAATAGATAAAAAATAATAATTAATTAATTAATTAATTAACTAACTTAATTAAAATTGGTTTAATTAAACTAAGTATGTGGTTAGGTTAATTAAACCACTAATTAGCTAAATAGTGTATGACGAGGGGGGCCCACCCCTGTTGACTAGTCAACTGGGACCCCCTGGACCCACAGGTAGCCTTAGTTATAAATTGTTGGGTACATTTCTGGGTACCCCTAGCATTTAGCTATTTATTTTCGAATTAATATTAATTTCAGAATATTGTCTAAAACTTCGGAAAATCATATAAAATAATTTGTAACTCGGATGAAAATGTTTTATATATGAAAATCGCTCAGAACGACGAGACGAATCCGAATACGCGGTCCATTCGTCCGCCACACATCTCTATCATACTGAACGTGCAACATTCCCCCTCCGTTTCATCTGCCCGAAAACACGAAACACCGGGAATACTTCCCCGGATGTTTTTCCTCCTCGCCAGTATCACTTAGTACCGCGTTAGGTCACACGTAGCACCGCGTGATGCTTTGATTGCTCTGTTATTTATTATGTTTCCCCTCCGATACTTCCTTTCCGGTAGACCATGAGACGATGCCGATGCCACTGTGTTCGACTACGTCGACGACGACCGCTCCTTCTTGCCAAAGCAACCAGGCAAGCCCCCCCCCTTGATCACCAGATATCGCCCATTCCCCTCTCTCTTATTCTTGCATTAGGTTTGCTACTGTTGTTGATTCGATTGCTCCTATTCTGTTGCATAGCCTGTCATTGTTGCTACAACTGTTGATACCTTACCTACCATCCTAATGCTTAGTATAGGATGCTAGTACTCCAGCAGTGGCCCTACATTCTTGTCCGTCTGCCATGCTATACTATCGGGTCGTGATCACCGCGGGTGGTGATCACGGGTATATACTATACACATACCTTACATGACACATGATGTGACTAAAGTCGGGTCGGCTCTTTGAGTACCCGCAAGTGATTCGATGTGGGGGCTGAAAGGACAGGTGGCTCCATCCAGGTAGTGATGGGCCTGAGTTCCTGACGGCCCCACGAGTGGATCTTTGTGGCGGAGCGACAGGGCTGGTTGAGACACCCAGTGGAGAGGTAGCCTGGCCCTGGTCATTGTCCGCGGTTATTTCATAATAACACGCTTAACGAGTTTGGATATTTGATCTGAGTCTGGCCATTGGCCTATACGCACTAACCAGCTACGTGGGAATAGTTATGGGCACTCGACGTCGTGGTATCAGCCGAAGCCTTCTTGACGTCAGCGACTGACCGGCGCGCGCCGGGTTGGACCGCGTAACGTAACTTCCTTAGTAATGGAAGTTGCTAGGTCTGCTCACCGGCCGCCCTCGCAACGTGCAGGTGTGTATTGGGCGATGGGCCCAGACCCCCGTGGGCTTAGGGTTTAGACCGGCGTGCTGACCTCTCTGTTGTGCTTAGGTAGGGCTGCGACGTGTTGATCTTCCGAGGCCGGGCATGACCCTGGAAAGTGTGTCCGGCCAAATGGGATCGAGCGTGCTGGGTTATGTGGTGTACCCCTGCAGGGAAGTTAATCTATTCGAATAGCCGTGTCCCTCGGTAAAAGGACGACCCGGAGTTGTACTCTGACCTCATGACAACTAGAACCTGATACTTAATAAAACACACCCTTACAAGTGCCAGATATAACTCGGTGGTTGCTCTCTCACAGGGTGATGTGCGGGAGGATCACCGGGTAGGATTATGCTATACGATGTTACTTGGTGAACTCTTCAGCTACTCAAGACGGAGGCTGCCAAAAGCTTTGATACTTGTTACTTTTCCATCTACTCTCTTCTACTGCTGCAAGATGGAGGCTGATTGAAGCGTAGTCTTCGATATGATTAGCTGCCCCCCTCTTATTCTGGCATTCTGCAGTTCAGTCCACAGATATTACCCCTTTACACATATACCTTTGCATATGTAGTGTAGATCCTTGCTTGCGAGTACTTTGGATGAGTACTCATAGTTGCTTTCTCCCCCTTTCCCCCCCTTTTGTCCCTTCTTCTCGGATGATGCAACCAGATGGTGGAGTCCAGGACCCAGAGGATCCCGAGGATGTTTCTACGTGGAGTTCGGCTTCGAGGAGTAGTTAGGAGGTCCCAGGCAGGAGGCCTTGCCTTTTCGATCGTTGCTATATTTGTGCTAGCCTTCTTAAGGCAAACTTGTTTAACTTATGTTTGTACACAGATATTATTGCTTCCGCTGACTCTTGTGTGTTCGAGCTTTTTTATTCGAGCCCTCGAGGCCCCTGGCTTGTAATATAAAGCTTGTATTATTTTAATTTGTGTCTAGAGTTGTGTTGTGATATATTCCAGTGAGTCCCTGATCTTGGTCGTACACATTTGCGTGCATGATTAGTGTACGGACAAATCGAGGGCATCACAAGTCGGGCCCGTGTGCCAGCCGCCGCCTCCACGCGCCGGTCCGCGCCGCGCCTCCCGCTAGCACCGCGCCCCCGCCGCCGCGCCGCCATCTCCGCCGCCTCGTCGCCGCGCCACCGCACCGCCGCCACCGCGCCGACGGCGGCGCCGGCCTCCTCGCCGGCCGGCCCGACCAGTCCGCCGCCTCGCCCCGCCTCGGACCCCGTCATCGGCCACCGGCCGCGTCAACTCAGGCCGCCGGTCCGTCCGGATCCAGATCTGGATCCGATGGACGAGATCCACCCGTACGCCGATCCAAACGCCACCTCGTCGCCCGGATCTCCTCGTCCCGCACCGTTACGTCCATTTTTGGAGGGTATATTTTCTTCTAAGTCCCTGGAATCTAACGTTATGATGCCTCCTTTGCCATGTCATATCTCCGTGATCGTAGCTCCGAATCGCGCATATGATATCTGGAAATGTTCATATCGAAGTGCTCTACGTGTTGGCATCAGTTTTGTGCATGTTAGGGTTCATCTAGATGTCTTAATCTTCGTTGACAAAGTGCTATGTGATGTTACTGTTTCAGCACTAGTTGTCTGTTAACAACATGTTAGCATGTTCGTGAGGTCGTAACTTTGTGCATGTTGGTCCAAATGGAGTGTATGATATGTTAAAATGTTCTTCTTGTGATGCTCTTCATGATGGATGCATTTGCATACGTGCTTGGTTGCATTATGCCATGTTCAACCCTGTTGCAAAAGTGCTTGTGGCTGTTAAGTTGCTGAAATTGTTATAACTTGATGATTTTTCTTTTTCGTAGCATTTTGTGTGATTTTCTTTTGAGCCACATGTCAACATGTTTTAGGAGCATAATCATGTTATCTTTGAAGTGGTGCATTTGGTTTTCCATGATATACTATGTAGTGACTTAAACAAGCTTGTAAACATGCCATGTCAATGTTGCGGTTTTAACACTTGGTGAAAAACTGCTAAGTTTGAAATCTATAATAACATGTGTCCATGTAAACTTGATGCCACAATCTTCTCCATGCATGCTTTGTATTAAATAGTGAGCATGTCTTGATGTCCATATATTTGTCTATCAATCCATGCCTTTGTTTGCATATATGCCCTACTGTAGCTTGTTGTTATCTTGCTCTCAAAATGCTTAAAATCTGAACTGTCAGCCTGTTAATAGAACATTCAATTTGGCAAAGCTCCTGGTAAGCAACTCTTGCATGGAATGAATTGTTTCTTTGGATGAATTGGAAGTATAACATGTCTTGTTCATGCTCATGTAATTTTCATGCTTGTTATACTTGTTTTGCTTGCTGTTGTGTGCCTCTAGAGGCAGCAACATATCGTTCCTGGTTGCATGCCCAGTAAAATTTCACTAAGTCTGAAAATCTGTTAACTTATTGAATCTTGCCATGCTAGTTTAATTGTGTTCCAGTAAGGTTTTGGGTGTGCTCTGAGTTCATACTTGTGGAGAATCATGTCTATTTCACATCCATGCCTTTTGTCATCATGTTTGGTTGCTGTAGCATATTTAAACCTTGCTCCAAAGATGCCATGTTGCTGTTATCTTCAGTTTTGCATTGCATCTTGTTTTGCTTGCCATTTGCAAAACGTGCATCAATGAGTTAACAGCAACATGGCATCTCTGGAGCAAGGTTTAAATATGTTACAACACCCAAACATGATGACAAAATGCATGGATGTGAAATAGACATGATTCTCCACAAGTATGAACTTAGAGCACATCCAAAAACTTTCTGGAACACAATTAAACTAGCATGGAAAGATTCAATAAGTTAACATATTTTAAGACTTGGTGAAATTTTACTAGGCATGCCACTAGGAACGATATGTTGCTGCCTTTAGAGGCACACAACAACAAGCAAAACAAGTATAACAAGCATGAAAATTACATGAGCATGAACAAGACATGTTATACTTCCAATTCATCCAAAGAAACAATTCATTCCATGCAAGTGTTGCTTAACAGGAGCTTTGCCAAATTGAATGTTCCGTTAACAGGCTGACAGTCCAGATTTCAAGCATTTTGAGAGCCGGATAACAACAAGCTACAGTAGGGCATATATGCAAACAAATGCATGGATTGATAGACAAATATATGGACATCAAGACATGCTCACTAGTTAATCCAAAGCATGGATGGAGAAGATTGTGGCATCAAGTTTACATGGCAACATGTTATTACAGATTTCAGACTTAGCAGTTTTTCACCAAGTGTTAAAACAACAACATTGACATGGCATGTTTACAAGCTTGTTTAAATCACCACAGAGCATATCATGGAAAACCAAATGCACCACTTCAAAGATAACATGATTATGCTCCTAAAACATGTTGACATGTGGCTCAAAACAAAATCACACAAAATACTACGAAAAAGACAAATCATCAAGTTATAACAATTTCAGCAACTTAACAGCCACAAGCACTTTTGCAACAGGGTTAAACATGGCATAATGCAACCTAGCATGTATGCAAATGCATCCATCATGAAGAGAATCACAAGACGAACATGTTAACATATCATACACTCCATTTCGACCAACATGCACAAAGTTACGACCTCACGAACATGCTAACATGTTGTTAACAGACAACTAGTGCTGAAATAGTAACATCAAATAGCAATTTGGCAACAAAGATTAAGACATCTAGATGAACCCTAACATGCACAAAACTGATGCCAACACGTAGAGCACTTCGAGACGAACATTTCCAGATATCATATGCACGATTCGGAGCTACGAGCACAGAGATATGACATGTCAAAGGAGGCATCATAACGTTAGATTCCCGGGGCTAGAAGAAAATATACCCTTCGAAAATGGACGGAACGGTGCGGGACGAGGAGGTCCGAGCGACGGGGTGGCATTTGGATCGGCGTACGGGTGGATCTCGTCCACCCGATCCAGATCTGGATCCGGCCGGACCGGCGGCCGGAGTTGGCGCGAACGGCGGCCGGCGGTGGGGTCCAAGGCGGGGCGAGGCGGCGGACTGGTCGGGTCGGCCGGCGAGGAGGCCGACGTCGGCAGCAGCGGTGCGGGTGGTGGCGCGGTGGCGGTGGTGTGGTGGCGCGGCAACGAGGCGGCGGAGATGGTGGCGCGGCGGCGGAGGCAACCAGTAGGAGGCGGGGCGCGGCACGGACCGGCGCGTGGAGGCGGCGGCCGGCACGCGGGCCCGGCGGGCCTACCCTGGCCCCCGCAGGCCACGGCGGCGGGTGGAGGCGAACGACGGCGGGGAGCCATGTGGTGCAACGCGGTTGGCTGGGGTGTCGGCTGGACGCGTCCGGCGCCGGAGCGGACGTGTCCGTCGGCGCGATGTAGAAGAAGACTAGGGTTTCATGCGTGATTTCGGGGGAGAGGGCATATTTATAGGTAGAGGGAGCTAGGAGAGTCCAAATGAGGTGCGGTTTTCGCCTACATGATCCTGATCCAACGGCCGAGAGCATGGAGGTGGTTAGAATGGGCTAGTAGGCTGTTTTGGAGGGGTGCTGGGCCAAAAGAGACAGGGCTTCCGATGAGTTATGCGGTTAACCGTTGGAGTATCAAAGGACCTCCAAACGAGATGAAAATTGACAGGCGGTCTACCAGTGATATACCAAGACCACTCGACAACTTTCAACCCATTCCGAGGATGTTTTTTATCCCGCTCACGAACCAAAGCTAGAGAGGTGCGACGGGTGCCATGTGAGAGAGTCGGAAACCGAAACGGACAACGGAGAGGACGGAGATGATGCAACTACACACAGATGCAAGTGCTACTATGCTAATGCAATGCACATGATGGAAAAGACATAACAATAGAAACACACGCTTACAGCAAAAACACAGAAACCCTAAATGAAGGAAGAGCCCATAATGGAATTGATTAAGTCAGCGATGCATATATTTCCATAAATGGAATTGTTACATCTGGGGTGTTACATAGCTAGAGTAGCTTCATGTAGAGCATTGTAGACATAGAAATTTGCAAAATACATACGGATGAATGTAACAGACCCGCTGATTAAACTTCTCTCACGAAGCAAAACATGATCACATCTTAGTACTCTTTGGGTGTTAATCACATGGCGATGTGAACTAGATTGTTGACTCTAGTAAAACTTTTGGGTGTTAGTCACATGGCGATGTGAGCTGTGGGTGTTATTCACATAACGATGTGAACTATCGGTATTAAATCACATGGCGATGTGAACTAGATTATTGACTCTAGTGCAAGTGGGAGACTGATGCAAATATGCCCTAGAGGCAATAATAAAGCTGTTATTTATATTTCCTTATATCATGATAAATGTTTATTATTCATGCTAGAATTGTATTAACCGGAAACTTAGTACATGTGTGAATACATAGACAAAACAGAGTGTCCCTAGTATGCCTCTACTTGACTAGCTCGTTGATCAAAGTTGGTTATGTTTCCTAACCATAGACATGTGTTGTCATTTGATGAACGAGATCACATCGTTATGAGAATGATGTGATGGATAAGACCCATCCGTTAGCTTAGCACTATGATCGTTTAGTTTTACTGTTATTGCTTTCTTCATGACTTATACATGTTCCTCAAACTATGAGATTATGCAACTCCCGAATACCGGAGGAAAACCTTGTGTGCTATCAAACGTCACAACGTAACTGGGTGATTTTAAGGATGCTCTACAGGTGTTTCTGAAAGTGTTTGTGGTGTTGGCATAGATCAAGAATAGGATTTGTCACTCCGAATGTCAGAGAGGTATCTCTCGGCCCTCTCGGTAATACACATCACAATAAGCCTTCCAAGCAAATGACTAATGAGTTAGTCAAGAGATGATGTATTACGGAACGAGTAAATAGACTTGCCGGTAACGAGATTTAATTAAGTATGATGATAGCGACGATCGAATCTCGGGCAAGTAACATATCGATGACAAAGGGAACAACATATGTTGTTATGCAGTTTGACCGATAAAGATCTTCGTAGAATATGTTGGAACCAATATGAGCATCCAGGTTCCGCTATTGATTATTGACCGGAGATGAGTCTTGGTCATGTCTACATAGTTTTCGAACCCGCAGGGTCCGCACGCTTAACGTTCGATGACGATCGATATTATGAGTTTATGTGTTTTGATGTACCAATGTTAGTCCGGAGTCCCGGATGTGATCATGGACATGACGAGGAGTCTCGAAATGGTCGATACATAAAGATTTATATATTGGAAGGTTATATTCAGACGTCATAACGGTTCCGAAGTGTATCAGGTATTTTTCGGAGTACCGGGAGGTCATAGCCTTAATGAGAAGTCTATGGGCCTTATTGGGCCATAGTGGAGGAAGAGGGCAGCAAGGGAGATGTGGTGGGCGCCCCCCAAGGCCCAAAATGAATTAGTTTAGGGCTGGGGCCTGGCCCCCCTCTTTCCTCTTCTCCTCTCCTCTTTCCCTCCCTTCTCCTAGTAGGAATAGGAAAGGAGGGCCAATCCTACTTGGGGTAGGATTGCCCCTCCCTTGGCGTGCCTCCTCCCTTTGCCAACCTCCTCCTCCCTCCCTCCTTTATATACACTAGATGACCCGGTGCGCCAAATGGCGCAGAGGCCCAATTGAAACCATGCTCGTGTTGAGAAATATTTGCCTTTTTTTGTAACTTTATGTTTGATCAAGGATAGAGACCATGTCAAACCCTAAGTGTTTTGAACGTGTATTTGGACAATGTGCCATTTGGCTCTATGTTACCCAAGTAAGGTGCAAGGTCCAAATTCAAGCATCAAGGGTAATGATTCTAAACCTTTTGTATCAGAAACCTTTGCATTTGTTAGTAACTTCGAGTTTTAGCAAGCACTGAGGGTAATAAGTCTAAACCTTTTATATGAAAAATTAAGGAATACCTATGTTCAAACTATATACTTTAGCATGTGAAACTAATTCAAACTGTGCAAGTTGAAATATGTAGAGACCGATCATAAAATTACCGGCTCCACTCTACTACGACGCGAGGGCCAACTTGCTGCACCTTCCCCACATAATTGGCCAGAAAGTATTTCAAAAATTTGAATTGTCTACATTGGTATTTCTTAGACACCATATAGGAAATGAGAGAACAATAAAAAAATTGTTAAATGAAAACTATGTACTTAGCTATATAAGGCTTATGAAAACTGCAATCCTGAAAGAGGAAAACAACATTAGAAATCCTAATGTTTCTGGTCCTGAATAGTGTATTCGTCTAAATATGTAGTTGATCACCCGGTGCAAAGTAAAAAACTTCTCATGTACCGCTAGGAACCTAAAAGCAAGTGATAACGCATACAAACATTCCAAGGGAAAATGTGTAAACTCACAACTCAAACAAACTACTAACAGGACCATGTATGATTTTGCAACTTAGAATCTACATAAAACAAAACAGTGCAGGTAACCTCTACCTAAATCTCACTACTAACTTTATTCGAACATATATTCTTAGATCACTTCTTTTATGTACAAATCATGCAATATCTCTATCTAAATCAATGCCAATGCACACACATGCACAAGTCTGAACTAAACAATATATATGATATAGCATAATTATATGATCTACTCCCTCCGTTCCTAAATATTTGTCTTTCTAGCATTTCAAATAGACTACAACATACGGATGTATATAGACATATTTTAGAGTGTAGATTCACTCATTTTGCTTTGTATGTAGTCACTTGTTGAAATCTCTATTTAGGAACGGAGTAAAATAGATGCATGATCAGGGGAGAAAGATGGTGAAGCCAAAGATGACTACTAAAGTTTCACTACTGCAGGAACGTTCAACCCTCATTATATGGTAATTTAGTACTGCCTTTTGTATTCAATATATGTTCTCCTGATTGCATAATTGTTATCTTCACAAATTCTTCAATTGCTGGATATAGCTTCACCAGATCTTCGACAAGAAAATCATGCAACTCCACGTCGAATTCAACCCCAGTAGGTCCACCACCGATAATCACAAAGTGAAGGATCTTCCTTTCCTCCTCTTCACTGAGGTTAGGAAGTGACGCCTTTTCAAAACAGTCTATCACGCTCTTCCGAATCTTTTGGGCATCCTCCATGACCTGACATTTACCTTTCCAAAACATGAGAAATAGCAGAACAGTAAAGAGACACACAATGCCAATCAGAATTTGACCTTCAGAAAGTGGCAATGCCAATCAGGATTTGACCTTCAGAAAGTGGCAATGCCCCATCACACCAGGAGTGTTGAATGTATTCACAGTAACTCCAAGAGCAACAACCAAGTAATCATAATCAACCATGAAATCACCATTCCCGTCCAAATTAGTCCCACCAGCAGAGCGGCAGTGGACGGCTTTCTTCGTTGGATCGATCTTGAAGCACTCTGGTAAATATTCACATGTTTGATTGGAGTATAACCTGGAAACAAAATCAATCTCGAAAGATCATAGAGAGTGAGGAGGCCGCATGAAGAGATAGATAGAGAGAGAGCGTGTGTTCGGTGAAGCTCACCTCGGTGTGTTGGCATCGGATATGTGGCGTTGAATGCGGCCTCCTTAGCAAGTTATTTAAACAGGTCTAAGATTATTCCGAGATGGCATCGGATATGTTAAGCACTCAATCTCTATAGACAAACACTATGCATGCTGAAATAACTAAGTTTTGTTTTCAACAAAATTCTGAGATTATTCCATTCTCAAGCAAGTACACATATGCGAAACACCTTTTCAGTGAAGAAGCATAGTGGAAGGCACCATCCAGCCATGAATATAAATAAAATGAAAGGACAACCAATGAAAATATCTACAACAAAAGCATTCCACTAAGATGGATCATTAGTAAATTACCAGTATAATTATAGATAAGGGTGGCATTATGCATATTAATAGATTGATGAGGAACAACAACCAAGGTTATATAGGTAAAAGCATAGGTGGCAGCTATTCAAAAGCAACAGATAGCATCGTCGAAAAAAGAAGGAAGGTTTCCTCCTATTACAGAGCTTGATTAGTAGTCCTTAGAATGCTAGTGCTAGATGATATTTAGACACGACTTCCCTTGATGTTGATGGTTCATCTAATGGCAACGCACGATGAGAACCAGGTGCTGCTTTGTGGTGACCTTGAAACGAAAGGCACAGATGTCTCCTTCATGGATTTTTGCAAGGCGGCGGAACTCAGACCAGTTGGTTGTTACGGTGGTTCTCTTGTCGGTTCCTAGCATGATGCGACAATTGTCGTGTAGATCACTGTCTGCAAGCCTGACCTTGAGCATATCATAATCTGGGTCAATGTAATCTTTTAGTTTGCTTTTAGTGTAGTTGACCTGAAAATACTGGTGAGAAAAAAAGGAATTAATTAAATGGATTGGAGAGTGTCTTGTCACTCTTACACTGAGAAGGTTTAAATATACATAGTGAGAACAATTATCAGTAAATAATGTAAATAATGGCAGGAAGCAAAAGAAGGGCGCAGAGCATGTTACATTCCTTCCTATGTGGAGCATAAGATGTAAATTGGTTGTTTCTGTATGTATGGTACTCTAGTGAAGGAGAACAAATATAGGCAGGAACAAAACATGTATATCAGACTATATGAATATTACTCCCTCCGTTCCAAATTACTCGTCGTGGTTTTAGTTCAAATTTGAACTAAAACCACAACGAGTAATTTGGAACGGAGGGAGTAGTTTCTAAGGTTACATGTAGCAAGTTGATGAGAATTGGTGTGCTGGTGCTAATAGCAGTGTATACAGTTTTTTCAATATGGCGCAAAGGGCGAGAGCAAGCCAAGTATTAAAAGAGTGCACAAAAAAATATTTAGGGTTGTTGTTAAAGAACTAATGGTAGAATGTTGGATCTTAGATATGATAAAAAAGATCAGAGATAAAAAACATGAAAGCACTCGACAAAAGTAAAAAAAACAAGAAAGCACTCAACAAAAGCTGCAAAACAGAGATAGTACAATGCTTATATCATAGTTCTAGAAAAAATAGCTCTTGCTCTGTTTCCCCTATTTAATCCAGAGTCATAGATGGCCAATTGAATCCAACAAACGCTTACTAATAGTCATCTATATGCTCCAAAAGTGTTGTGTTTCATATAAATATTTAGCGATTCACATTCATCTAAGTTACAGAGTTCTCTGGGTACCTTTCTAAGAAGAAACAACAAACATCCTGCAAACTTTGAGAAAGTTGTGCCAGAAAAATGAAATAGATAACTCTTGGGAAATATAATTTATCATTGCCCAAGGTCCAATGAGAGTCTTCTGAAAGCTTTCAAAAGTATGAATGTTTAAAGAAAGTCGCAAATTGAAAATGGAGATCCAGCTCATGAGGTTTTATACTTAAACTGATTTACATGTTGATTCTTCCAACAGTTGAGAGCATCATACTCTAAAATAGAGAGCATATATAGGCACGTCCAAGGAGTCAAATCATGTTTGATACAATGTCTTGGGACGCTTATCCGCCAGTTACCATTATAACCGGTAACTATAATTGTAGTGGTTCATTTTTCGTTTGTTCTGTGCAAGTCCAAACTCCAGCAACACATAACAACAAAAGGAGCTTGCAAGAGCTAAAAAATAAAACAATATCACTGACGGTAACTGGCCAGCACCCTATACGTGCACCTCGACAGGAGTTAATTATTTTCCAGCCTCAACATAAATATGTATTCGTAGCATGGAAGTTTCATCAAGGGAAATGTCGGTACCAAAGAAAGGCCTCGGTAAGTAAATAGGTTTCATCTCAAGATTTCTTATGAAGTTTTGGAGGGGTCATGTAATTGCAGATTCCTTACGTATTTTGTTATGGATTAACTTATCTATATATTCAGCTTATATTCGCATGATAGCAATTTATATCCGAATGTTGCATGTACTATATATGTCAGTCAGGAGGGTGACGAAAGGTACACTGGCAATCGCCAGCGACGCAGATCGGACGTGTCGGATTCGCTCAAAAGGTCGATGGCGCTGGGATGGCACGGGTTGCCTAGAAGGATTTATATGTTCGATCTGTATCCATCCTAAGGATCTTGCTGTGTGATCTCTTGCCTAGAAGGATTTATATGTTCGATCTGTATCCATCCTAAGGATCTTGCTGTGTGATCTCTCACTGAAGGGTTCAAGCCATAATTTCAGAGGTGAAAACAAAAGACATTTACCTGTTGCAGTCCCTACATCCATCGAAGATGATCCTACTGACTCCTACAATGGGTCGTGCATGAGCAAAATTGACATTAACCAACTCGAGACCTACAAAGGAAAAAAAGACTAAATTTCTCCAAGTTACATATATCCAACATGCTCAAGTTGATTCTTCTCCCTTTCACGATGAATAATAAATTGGCACACGGCTGAGTATCAATTATCAATCAAACATTGATAAAAAAAATAAACTTTTGCACGATGCAAATAGATGAAAAAAGCACAGATGGGGGCAAAGAACCACATGCATGGAGTATCCTTCTTCCAACAGTAAAATGCTAGGCACCACAAAATTACAGATTAGATGTCGATAACCAGTAGGAAGCATCCCTAAAGCACCAAATGTTTTGTGTTGATACCCAATAGATAACATTTCGCACATAAACATGAAATCCCTAACTTTCGAATGCATGACTAATTCTTCCTACGCCTTTTGACTTTCAAATTTCATAATTCTAAGAGCGGTAGTAGGCTAGAGAGAATATTTGCCTGAGATTGAAGAAAGAAAATAGGATGAGCTCACCTTGGACCTGACCTTGCCTTGAAGAGAGGTGTGTCGACAGTCAAGCACAATTTGCCTACGTCTTTTGACTTTCAGATTTTTAAATTCTGTAGAGCAATAGTAGATTAGAGGGATGAATTTCGCCGAGCATATGAAACATCTCTAAATTAAATCTTGGTTTCACCACAATTTTGGGAGGACCAACGAAATTCCAGCAAAGCATTGGCACATTTTTTGTTTAGCTTATTTATGCACCATCTCTATGTATAAAAATCACAGGCTCCTACTGTATTCATCACTATAGAAAACTGAATTCATTAGCTGAATCACATAGATAGAAAGAGCTTGCCAATGGGAACACTGTGACAACTTGTACACATATTAATAGGATATGGTACAGACTAAATTACTAAATAGTAGATAGGCCAGTGAAGCCAGATTAGAGTATCATTTAGCCTCATGGATCTAATCGATGTTCAGAATAGTACCTAGACAAACAAGACAAACAACACGAGGATCTCCATGCCCACTAACGCCACCTCCTTTGTTTCTTCTAGTTGAAAATCTTCCCAGTAAAACAGCAAACAAACAAGAGATGCATATATGATTTAATCAGCTTCCTTTGTTCTTTTCAAAATAAGTTGTATTTCATAGAAAATCTGTTGTGTTGTGCTGCCACCACAGTTCTCTCCGTCTGCAACAGAAAGAAAGAGTGAGGGGGGAAATAGATCAGGATCATCAACACTTACCATGCCATCTTCGTCAACCTGGCCATGGCGTCGTCCTCGTAGGGCGAGGAGGCATCGTGTAGGCACAGACCAGGGCTGCTCGATATCTTGCTATAGAAGGGGCGGTGGTGTGCTGCCACCATGGCTCCCTTCGTGGCCAGATCTCGTGGAGGAGCAGCTCCGCCAGCACGCACGAAGACGCGGCGAGCCAGGCTTCCTGCACTGCACTCTCCTCTAGTCAAGCCCCTCCTCTGGTGGCCGGAGGCGGCGGCTTCTTGTGGTAGGCGCGGAGGCAAGGGAGAGGAGTCGCCATGGAAGGAGAGAAGAGCGGGGAGTGGCGGCTGACGAGGGAGAGGAAGGGACTGCTACCATCTCACCCTCCTCCTCCGCCACCAGAGGGCGCCGCCGCCACCGTTGTCGAGGGAGTGGAGGGGATGAGGAGCTTGGGAAGGCGGCTGTAGGGGAGGGGGGAAAATTTAGGGTTGGAGACGAGGTAACGGGGAGGAGAAAGCGGACGGGCACGGGGCTCATCACGGCCTGCACGTCGACCGTGTCCGTTGCGCGGTGCGATGATTTTTCCCTCGCGTGGTGCGCTGCGCCCTGGCTGTTTTTCCCAGGCGCAGCGCGGTGTGGTGGTTTCTTCCCTCGCCTGGTTTGGTGCGCTCGAGGCATCGGTTGTGACTACGAGTCCTTCAGGCTTTATATGTTCAATGGGGAGGGGGCACCCCAAAGATACACAAGTTGATTTTCCAACCGTGTGTGGTGCCCCCCTCCACAGTTACACACCTCGGTCATATCGTTGTAGTGCTTAGGCGAAGCCCTGCGCCGGTAACTTCATCATCACCGTCACCATGCCGTCGTGCTGACGAAACTCTCCCGCGACACTCAACTGGATCAAGAGTTCATGGGACGTCCTCGAGCGGAATGTGTGTTGAACGAGGAGATGCCATACGTTCGGTGCCTGGATCGGTTGGATCCCGAAGACGTTCGACTACATCAACTGCGTTACTAAACACTTCTGCTTTCGGTCTACAAGGGTACGTGGACACACTCTCCCCGCTCGTTGCTATGCTTCTCCTAGATAGATCTTGCGTGATTGTAGGAAAATTTTGAAGTACTACGTTCCCCAACACAAACGTCCTGATCCACGCAAGCATAACATCATCGGCACCAAATAGATCTACCGCAGAAACAATATGAGCACGGTCAAGTCATCAGAAACAAAGCTTGTCTTGTTGCTTGAGGCTACACACACGTTGATGGAATTGACTTCGACGAAACATTTTCTCCCGTAGATAGGCTTGAAGCTATTCGCATACTGCTAGCCTATGCTAACCGCAACAACATCCTTTTGTATCAAATGAATGTGAAGAGTGCCTTTCTCAACGGCAAAATTGGAGAAGAAGTGTATGTTGCACAACCACCTGGTTTTGAAGATCCCAAGCGTCCTGATATGGTCTACAAACTCAACAAAGCACGATATGGCCTCAAAGAAGCTCCTCACGCTTGGTATGACACTCTCAAAAACTTCCTGAAGAGCAAAGGCTTCAAACCTGGTTCACTAGATCCTACCGTCTTCACAAAGACTTATGATGGTGAACTATTTGGATGGCATTATCTTCGGTTGCACTGACAAAAGATACAGCGATGAGTTTAGGCATATGATGCAAGAGCAATATCAGATGTCCATGATGGGAGAGCTGGAATTTTTCCTTGGTCTTCAGATTCGACAACAGAGAAATGAAATCTTCATGTCTCAAGAAAAATACCTCAAAGATTGCGTGAAGAAGTTTGGAATGCAAGACTGCAAAGGATACATGACGCCAATGCCAACCAAAAGTCATCTATGCTCCGACAACAATGGTAAAGAGCTCGATCAAAAGGTATATCGCCCCATGATTGGTTCTTTATTATACCTATGTGCATCTAGGCCAGATATAATGCTTAGTGTTTGCATGTGTGCCCGATTCCAAGCGGCACCAAAGGAGTCGCATCACCTTGCGGTGAAGCGAATACTTTGATATTTGGCTCACACCCCAACGCTAGGATTATGGTATCCAAAGCGCTCAATGTTTGATCTAGTTGGATTCTCAGATGTCAATTATGCTGGTGGCAAGGTTGGTCGCAAATCCACATCAGGAACATGTCATTTTCTTGGACAATCTCTTGTCTGTTGGTTTTCAAAGAAGTAGAACTGTGGATCACTCTCTACTGCTGAAGCTGAATATATTGCTGCTGGATCTTGCTGTGCTCAGCTCCTCTGGATGAAGCAAACACTCAAGGACTATGGCATCAACATGATGAAGGTGCCTCTCTAATGCGACAATGAAAGCACCATCAAGATTGCTCACAATCATGTTCAGCACTCGAAGACAAAGCACGTTCAGATCCGTCATCACTTTGTGAGAGATCATGTGATAAAGAAAGACATTGATATCATTCACGTCAACACTAAAGAGCAATTGGCAGATATCTTCACAAAGCCCTTGGATGAGAAGAGAATTTGCAATCTGCGGTGTGAGCTAAATATCTTAGAATCCTTGAATGTCCTGTGAATGGACACACATCCTAACGCTTATGCATATTGATGACTTAGGTGTGCAACACACAAAGTAACGTATGTCATCAATTCATGAAGAAATACCCTCTAAGTGTGAATACATTAATGCGTAATTTGACTTCGGAGCGCCACGATAATTGTGTGTCGTGTCTGGGTCTAATACTTCCTATACGGTGGGTAACGCCACCACCAAAACTCTTCTGAAGTTTTTCAATTGGCGTCACACATGCATTATCTTCACATTTGGATTGTCTTCAACTTTGAATTTGTCTTCAAATGCTTCTGTTAATCTGATCTTATTGCCAATACATATATTTGTGTTGTCCTCTACAACATTCACTTATAGCTATGTCTTCAAGCTGCTATTTTCTGTGCTGAGTGAATGTGATCGGACCCCTATCCTCTCTATGCTAATCTCACCTCGTCTCTCTAAATCTTCATATGCATTCTATTTGACACGTGTCGAATGTCTTCACTGTGTCCTTGTCAGTCAAAGATATTGAGACCATCATTTAAAACACTTTAAATATTTTTATCCTCTTTGCTGGAATCCGAAGAAGCCGGAACGACAACCCGTCTTACCAAGTGTACGTGGGGTCGTGGCTCAATTTCCAATCTGCTGCATGCATGCCACATGTTGTTCATATGCGTATCGCCAAGGGCTGCTGAGTAAATTCACAGCACCATCCCTCTTCTTATAAATACTCAGCCCCCGCAACTATTAAAACTTCTCCTCTCGCTGTCTCGCAAAGACCATAGCGCCGTCGCTAGCTTCCGTCGTCGCCGGAGATGAAGCGCTTAGCTGTCGCGACTTCTCTGACGCCGTCGTCACGCCGGCCGCAAACATCCTTCCCTCCGCCGCCGCCGTAGGTGTCTTCCGCCGCCAAGTTAGGGCGCGGAAGATTGACCTGCTAGGCCTCCTTCTCGCCTCATCTTGCAGTTTTTCATCTGTTCTTGAGCGGTAACTAAACTCTCACTTTTCATCGTTTATTTGATCCGTCCAATCTCCTAAATTTTATGGAAGTTGTTTTACTACTTCCAAATCTAGATCTCACTTTTACACGCATCTCATAACATGCAAACACTTTCACTTATGCTTCAAAATCAGATAGATTCCTCACTTGTACTTATTCATGGATTCGTATAAATCTGGAACCAACTTATCTCTATAAGTCAATGTCTTCGCACTATGAGGTCAATGTATTCACACTGATTTTTCTTCAAAATCTTCTGAGAATGCATATGACCTCTTACCCTTCTCTCGCATCTCTAATTCTTTCACATGTACATGTCTGTGGGCGAGTCACTCGGTTCTCACAGTCTGAATTCATTTGCAGACTTCTTACAATGTCATCTTAAATCTCGTGAAGCTAATTCCTGTCTGACTAATAGAGTGAAGCATGTCACCTGCGTGAAGCCAATCACCTTTGCGAACCCAATGGCAGGTGACAAACCTACAAGAAAAGGTGGCAGACCGAGATGCACAGATGCTGCAAAGGATCTTCCTCTAGATCTTTTTGAGCTGTACATGTCTGATCCTGAAGAAACATACAGGGAACACAAATCCCGTGTTCAATGGATTCACAGGTACTGGGGTGAGCAATGGTTTAAATACAAATTTGTTACCCCAGAGTACACTTCAAAGAATGCGGAGAGACCTCCTTGGGATGATATTACCTGCAAGAAGCTTCACCCAAGGAACAAGGCTGAAGCCATCCAACAAAGATTCTTCCTCTGTATGGTCAGAGGGTCAATGCGAGCCAATGCCGATCCATCTAGTCTCAGATGGTGTCATGCGGATGATCTCTTTGAAGAGAGCTACAAGTTTGCCAAGAATTCTGCTGCTCAAAACAAGAAGGACTTCGGGATTGTCTTGAACCCAGGTCCAGCCAAACCTCAGACTGACGGAATTCGTGAAGCTAAACAAAATCTCATTGCCCCCTTCAACATATCCTTGATGTACTTCTTGAGCTTGCGTTGTATTCCCTCGAAGAGGAAACGGAGATGCAGCACAGTAGCGTAAGTATTTCCCTCAGTTTTTGAGAACCAAGGTATCAATCCAGTAGGAGACCACACGCGAGTCCCTCGCACATGCACAAACAAATAAGAACTTCGCAGCCAACGCAATAAGGCGTTCTCAATCCCTTTATGGTCACTTACGAAAGTGAGATCTGATAGAGATGATAGTTTGATATTTTTGGTATTTTTGGTTTTATGAACAGAAAGTAAAAGCGGAAAAGTAAAGTAGATTGTAGATTGATATGTTGAGAATAGACCCGGGGGCCATAGTGTTCTGTAGTGGCTTCTCTCATGATAGCGATATTCTACGGTGGGTGAACGAATTACTGTCGAGCAATTGATAGAAAAGCGAATAATTATGAGACTATCTATGCATGATCATTATATATAGGCATCACGTCTGAGACAAGTAGACCAAAACGATTCTGCATCTACTACTATTACTCCACACATCGACCGCTATCCAGCATGCATCTAGAGTATTAAGGTCATAAGAAGAGAGTAACGCCTTAAGCAAGCTGACATGATGTAGAGGGATAAACTCAAACATAGTGATATAAACCCCATCTTTTTATCCTCGATGGCAACAATACAATACGTGCCTTGCTGCCCCTACTGTCACTAGGAAAGGACACCGCAAGATTGAACCCAAAGCCAAGCACTTCTCCCATTGCAAGAACTATAGATCTAGTAGGCCAAACCAAACCAATAATTCAAGGAGACTTGCAAGGATATTATAATCACACATAAAGAGTTCATAGAAGAACCAAATATTTCTCATAGATAATCTTGATCATAAACCCACAATTCATCGAATCTCGACAAACACACCGCAAAAAGAGATTACATCGAATAGATCTCCTCGAACACTGAGGAGAACTTTGTATTGAGATCCAAATAGAGAGAAGAAGCCATCTAGATACTAGCTATGGACTCGAAGGTCTGTGGTAAACAACTCACAACTCATGGTGAGGCGATGATGATGATGTAGAAGCACTCCGTGGAAGATCCCCCCTCCGGTGGAGCTCCAGAATAGGCCCCAAGATGGGATCTCATGGGAACAGAAGGTTACGGCGGTGGAACTAGCGTTTTCTCTGTTGTTCTGATGGTTTCGGGGTACGTAGGCATATATAGGAGGAAGGAGGGCACTAGAGGCCATACGTGGGATCCACGAGGCAGGGGGGCGCACCCTAGGGGGGGTGCCCCCACCCTCGTGGGCACCTTGTAGACCCTACTCAGTGGTTCTTAAGTCTCCCGTGCGTGATTTTCTCCAAAAATATCTCTCCCGAAGGTTTCATTTCGTTTGGACTCCATTTGATATCCCTTTTCTGTAAAACCCTGAAACAAGCAAAAAACAGCAATCTGGACTGGGCCTTTGGGTTAGTAGGTTAGTCCCAAAAATAATATAAAAGTGTATGACAAAGCCCATTAAACATCCAAAACATCATAAATAATAGCGTGGAACAATAAAAAATTATAGATACGTTGGAGACGTATCAAGCATCCCCAAGCTTAATTCCTGCTCGTCCTTAAGTAGGTAAATGATAAAAACAGAATTTTTGATCTGGAATGCTAACCAACATAGCTTTTCAATGTAATTCTCTTAATTAGGGCATGAATGTCCAGATCTGAAAGATTCAAGACAAAAGTCTATATTGACATAAGAAATAATATTACTTCAAGCATACTAACAAAGCAATCATGTCTTCTCAAAATACTATGGCTAAAGTAAGTTATCCCTACAAAATCATATAGTCTGGCTATGCTCCCTCTTCATCACACAAAATATTCATATCATGCACAACCCCTATTTTAGCCAAGCACTTGTTTTCATACTCTATTCTTTCAAACCTTTAGACTTTCACGCAATACATGAGCGTGAGCCATGGACATAGCACTATGGGTGGAATAGAGAGGTGGTTGTGGAGAAGACAAAAAGGAGGGACATAGCACTATAAGTGAAGCACATAGAGTGTTCTATCAATTCCTAGGCCATATTTAACTCTCTCAAATAGGTGTGTCCAGCAAGGATAACTGTGGCAAACTGACAAGCAAAGACTCAAATTATACAAGACTCTCCAAATAAAACACATATCATGTGGTGAATAAAAATGTAGCTCCAAGTATAGTTACCGATAGATGAAGACGAAAGATGGGATGCCTTCCCGGGGCATCCCCAAGATTAGGCTTTTGGTTGTCCATGAATTTTATTTGGGGTGCCTTGGGCATCCCCAAGCTTAGTCCCTTGCTACTCTTTGTTCCATAGTCCATCAAAGCAATACTCAAAACTTGAAAACTTCACAACACAAAACTTAGACAAAAATCTCATGAGCTCCGTTAGTATAAGAAAGCAAACCGCTACTCAAAGGTACTGCAATGAATTCATTATTTGTTTATATTGGTGTTAAACCCACTGTATTCCAACTTCTCTATGGTTCATACTTCCCAATATTACTCATAGATGCATTGAAATAAGCAAACAACACACGAGAAACAGAATCTGTCAAAAACAAAAGAGTCTGTAGTAATATGCAGGTTTCGTTTACTTCTGTAACTCCAAAAAATTCAAACTAAATTGGTAAACGTGTGGAGTTTGTCTATTAATCATCTGCAAAAAGAATCAAGTAAATATCACGCTCCAGTACAATCAGATGACCATTCTAGCGAGCGCTAACGATTCTGTTTTTCACAGCAAGATCATATAAACTTCACACAAGTCTTCCCAAAGGTTCTACTTGGCACAAACACTAAACAAAACACAAAACCACATCTAAACAGAATATAGATGCAATATTATTCCTAAACAGAAGCAAAAACAAAAAAAAAATATAAAATTGGGTTGCCTCCCAACAAGCTCTTTCTTTATAGCCATTAAGATAGGCTTGAGAATTCAATGATGCTCACATGAAAGATAAGAATTGAAGCACAAAGAGAGCATCATAAAACATGTGACAAACACATATAAGTCTAACATACTTCCTATGCATAGGCATTTGATAAGCAAACAAATTATCATAGCAAGCAAGATCTAGCGTATGCAAGGAAGAAGAAAGAAACAAGATCAATCTCAACATGAAGAGAGGTAATTTAGTAACATGAAGATTTATATGACCATATTTTCCTCTCTCATAATAATTCCATGTAGGATCATAAGCAAATTCAACAATATAGCTATCACATAACATATTCTCAACATGATGCACATGCATGCGAAGTTTTCACTCTTCCAAAATAGTGGGATCAACATTAACTAAAGTCATGATTTTTCCAAACCCACTTTCAATATTGTTGCAATCATTATTATGAATCTCATATTCATCATGGGGGTTAAATAAATTTTCAACATCATAAGAAGAATCACCCCAATCATGATCATTGCAACAAGTAGTAGCCATAACAAAACAAGCATCCCCAAGCTTAGGGTTTTGCATACCATTAGCACAATTGACATTAATAGAATTTATAGTAACATCATTGCAATCATGCTTTTTATTTAAGAATCTATCATGAATCACCTTTTCTTTTAACAATTCCTCACAATTTTCAAATTCTTAAATTATGAGCAAAGCCTCATAAAGAAAATCTAGTGCACGCAACTCGCTAGCAGTAGGTTCAATATAATTGGATCTCTTAAAGATATTAGCAAGTGGATGAGGATCCATACTTTAGCAAGCGAAGATGCAAGCCAACTGAGGGCGCATAGCACACAAGCAAACAAGAGGCAAGCGGACGCTAAACACACTGCAGAAGAAGGGCAAATAAAACGGCAAGGTTGAAGTGGGGGAGAGGAAAACGAGAGGCAAAAAATCTAATGCGAAGGATAAGGGTTTGTGATAGGTACTTGGTATATGACTTTTGCGTAAGCCTCCCCGGCAACGGCGCCAGAAGTTCTTCTTGCTACTTCTCGAGCTTGCGTTGTATTCCCTCGAAGAGGAAAGGGAGATGCAGCACAGTAGCATAAGTATTTACCCCAGTTTTTGAGAACCAAGTTATCAATATAGTAGGAGACCACGCGCGAGTCCCTCGCACCTGCACAAAAAAATAAGAACTTCGCAGCCAACGCGATAAGGGGTTGTCAATCCCTTTACGGTCACTTACGAAAGTGAGATCTGATAGAGATGATAGTTTCGTATTTTTGGTATTTTTGGTTATAAGAACAGAAAGTAAAAGCGGAAAAGTAAAGTAGATTGTAGATTGATATGTTGAGAATAGACCCGGGGGCCATAGTGTTCTCTAGTGGCTTCTCTCATGATAGCGATATTCTACGGTGGGTGAACAAATTACTGTCGAGCAATTGATAGAAAAGCGAATAATTATGAGACTATCTAGGCATGATCATTATATATAGGCATCACGTCTGAGACAAGTAGACCGAAACGATTCTGCATCTACTACTATTACTCCACACATCGACCGCTATCCAGCATGCATCTAGAGTATTAAGTTCATAAGAAGAGAGTAATGCCTTAAGCAAGTTGACATGATGTAGTGGGATAAACTCAAACAAAGTGATATAAACCCCATCTTTTTATCCTCGATGGCAACAATACAATACGTGCCTTGCTGCCCCTACTATCACTGGGAAAGGACACTGCAAGATTGAACGCAAAGCCAAGCACTTCTCCCATTGCAAGAACTATAGATCTAGTAGGCCAAACCAAACCAATAATTCGAAGAGACTTGCAAGGATATTATAATCATAAATAAAGAGTTCAGAGAAGAACCAAATATTTCTCATAGATAATCTTGATCATAAACCCACAATTCATCGGATCTCGACACACACACCGCAAAAAGACATTACATCGAATAGATCTCCTCGAAGACCGAAGAGAACTTTGTATTAGATCCAAAGAGAGATAAGAAGCCATCTAGATACTAGCTATGGACCCGAAGGTCTATGGTAAACTACTCACAACTCATGGTGAGGCGATGATGATGATGTAGAAGTACTCCATGGAAGATCTCCCCTCCGGCGGAGCTCCGGAACAGGCCCCAAGATGGGATCTCACGGGAAGAGAAGGTTACGGCGGTGGAACTAGGGTTTTCTCTGTTATTCTGATGGTTTCGGGGTACGTAGGCATATATAGGAGGAAGGAGGGCACCGGGGGCCATACGTGGGACCCACGAGGCAGGGGGCGTGCCCTGGGGGGGGCCCTCCACCCTCGTGGGTACCTCGTAGACCCTGCTCCGTGGTTCTCAAGTCTCCCGTGGGTGATTTTCTCCAAAAATATCTCTCCCGAAGGTTTCATTCCGCTTGGACTCCGTTTGATATCCCTTTTCTGTAAAACCCTGAAACAGGCCAAAAACAACAATCTGGACTGGGCCTTTGGGTTAGTAGGTTAGTCCCAAAAATAATATAAAAGTGTATGACAAAGCCCATTAAACATCTAAAACATCATAAATAATAGCATGGAACAATAAAAAATTATAGATACGTTGGAGACATATCATTGGCTTGCTCCTGTTTGTCGTTGACAAGGAGCATTGGAATGAAGAACTCTTGCTGCAATTCTATGGCACTCTTCATATCTCAGGCTACAACAGGGATCTGAAGACAGGGATCCTTGAGTGGTTGACAGGTGATGTAGATCATGAAGCCAAAGCTCAAGATATCATTGAGCTAACTTCCCTTCTCATTCTTGGTGATCTGTATGAGCCAGGTTGTCATCTCTATGAACAAGAATTGCAAAGCATCTTCCAGAAGCCTGAGCCCAATACGATTGAAATGCTCAACATAATGAAGCCATTGCTAGTTGATGCTGAATATCCTAAGGAATTCGATGTCAATGACCTCGAGTGCCTGCCCCGCACCATCTATCATATATTGAGGCATACTCTATGGCTAATCTGTGGTCATTCTCCTCACGACAAGCTTGAAGGCACTATGAAGACATTGGTTTTCTATATCATCAATGGCATCAGGTTCAACAGTCAAGATTTCTTCATCCGCCAGTTGGCGGCTTTAGGCATTGATATGTTCGGTCTCAATTTTTATGCTCCATGGGTCATGCGGCTAATTAAGCTTCACTCCACCTTCAATTATCAAGCTTTAGCGCTCAACCATGTTGTCTTACTGCCTGAAATGGATATGTCACATGAAGCCATATATCCCGAGCCCGCCAAAGAGCCTGTTCGCGAAGACAATGCTACCTCCCAGAGCTTCACTCAACCCTTTGAAGGGATTCATGTGCCGAACCCAACCACTACTGTTGTTGGTCCTCTTGTCGGTTAGCTCAGGCTGCCGCATCGTGCAAACACCGATGCAACAACGAGCACAGTAGCCCAAAGGCCTCAGAAGCCTGCTCGTGTACTGAATGACCGATAGCTTCTTGTTTCGCTTCATCTGAAGCATGATAGGCATCACGAATGGATGAAGCGCCAGATGCAAAGTCTCCTTGTTGATGTCAATCGCATTCGCAACCTTGCCACCAAGAACTCGCTTGTTGCTCATGAAGCTTGTCGGCGTACCTCACACTGTTGTGTTCTAAAGATGATCATCAATCAGATGGCTTCACTGAATGATTCAAGTTTGACTCCAGGCCTCCATAGTCAGCAAGATGGCATTCAAATCCATATATTGAAGACTCTGAGTACTCATCCTCGGCTCCAACTGTCATTGCGTGAGTCATTGATGAGGAAGACGACGCCACTTCACCAACTATGGCTTCACTACATCAAGACACTACATCAAGCCGTGCTGCAGCACCCAACTCCAACGTCGCCCCGGTTGCCCCAATATCTTCACCAACACCACCAGGGATAGCTTAGACACCCTATGTCTTCACACCTTTTTGGTCATCTGATGACAAAAGGGGGAGAAGCATATGGGTTGATAGTCTTCAAGCGGTTTCATATGGGCCGCATGCTATATTTTTGTTAAGTCTTGCAACTCTCGTTCGTGAACTGTTGGTTTTTGAGTTGTAACACTTAAGTCCAGATGGGATGTCCGCTACACTTTCTGTTGTTTTATTGCATGGTTGAATTTCTATCTTATGCACATTAAAATCATTCAGCAGGCACCCATTTCTCATTATGCATATAATTATATTCACTACATTTTTGTATGCATGATGAACTGTCTTCATAAAATCGAAGGATATCTCCACCAAGAAAAATCTGCCATGTGCATTTGCATTCAAAAGCAAACTACTTATATGCACATCTTCAGGGGGAGCTCTTTCAACTTATGAAATCAATCTCTACGTTCCTTTAACTTTCACATCACCAAAAATGCCAATGAAACATTGGCAGAATTTAAGTTGTAATTTCCTAGCCAAAGTGTCATGCTTCCTCTTCATCTCATTGGCCGGGTTAGTCTTGGTGTCAAGAATGTACAAGGACCAGTAGTTGAAAGTGCTAGTTATCGACTAGAGGGGTGGTAAATTGGAGATTTTTATGGAAGTCTTTAAGACAGGCAATGTCTCCGAAGAAAGGTAGTTAATACGGTAACTAAACATGATATAGTGAAAGATAAATTACACTAGCCATGCAAGAGAGTTAAGTACAATACAGATAATGCACAAAGACAAGTAGCATCTAGGAAGAGAAGATCGGAAATGAAAGATAGTGTGAAGACAAATATGCAATCAAAGTGAAAGTCTTCACACAATGCCTTCGAACAGAACAGACAAGCAAAGAGTCCATGAAACTAAACAGTAAGTAGAGGTGTGAAGTGATAGAACCAGTTGCTCGATGGAGACAAGGATTTGGTAAACCAGCTCCAGTTGATGTGACAACTATACGTCTGGTTAGGGAGGCCAAGATTGAACTCAGAAGAACACATCTTCACCTTATTCTCCTTGAGTTAAGACCCACAAATCTCGCCCAATCACTCACGAAAGTCTTCAAGGTAGACTTCCAAACATTCACAGACTTCATTCACCGGCAATCCACAATGGCTCTTGAATGCTCCGAACGGGACACCTAACGGACTGGAAGATCATAGTCTTCAAGTGTAATAAGTCTCCGGTTCACGCGTAACACAAAGACTTAAGTGATGTCAAACACTCTTTGGGCTTTGGGTGTTTTGGGTTTTTTCATCGCAAGGATTCTCTCTGAAAGGCTTTGAAGGTGGGTTGTGAAAGTGCAAGTTATCGACTAGAGGGGGGTTGAATAGGTGATTTTTACGTAAGTCTTCAAAACAGGATATCTTTTGAAGACAGACATATGAACAGAACCTATATGATAAGCAGCAGAAGATAAACAACTCTAGGCACACAATAGTCAAGTAAGCATCATAGAAATAATACGAAGACTATTGATGGCTACATAACGTGGATCAGGATGGAAGATATAAATGAAGCTAAACAGGGGACAGTCTTCACACAGTGCAGTCAGACATATCAGACAAACAAGCAATGACTTCACGAAGCTCGACTGGAATGTAATTGAGTTGGAAGATAGAATCGGTAGCTTGGAGACACGGCGAATTTGGTAGACCAGTTCCAGTTGTTGTGACAACTGTACGTATGGTTAGGGAGGCTGAGATTGAACTCTGAAGACCGTGTCTTCACCTTATTCCCCTTGAGATAAGGACACCCAGTCCTCGACCAATCACTCTGGTAAGTCTTCAAGGTAGACTTACGAACCTTCACAGACTTCGTTCACCGGCGATCCACAATGACTTTTGGATGCTCAGAACGCGACGCCTAACCGACTGGAGAATACACAGTCCTCAAGTGTAACAAGTCTTCAGGTGACACCGATAGAAAGACTTCAGTGATGCCTAACACTCTTTGGCTCTGGGTGTTTTGGGTTTTCTCCTCGCAAGGATCTTTTCTCTCTAAGGCTTTGGAGGTGGGTTGCTCTCAAACGACAAAAGCCGTGCACTAACTCTGAGCAGCCAACAATTTATGGTGTAGGGGGTGGGCTATTTATAGCCAGGAGGCAACCCGACATGATATGTCCGAAACGACCCTTGGTCACTAAGGAACTCACACGTGTCCAACGCTCGGATTTTGAACACATGCGGCAGCTTTGCTTGAGCTCCAAGTAAAGTTGACTTATCAAGCTCTGGATAAGATTTGCTCTCATTGTCTTCGTTCGAAGACATAGGTGTTTGGTTGAGCATCACTTCAGTCATTTGACTATGTTCACTTGGACCCCACTTAACAGTACAATGGTCCCTATGACTCAAGAAAGAATAAAAAGAACGACGAAAGAGACCATGTATTCGCATTCTATAGTCTTCAATGAATGTCTTCATAGGTCATTAACTTCACGTGAATGTCTTCACGAGCCACCATTGTCTTCAATGTCTTCACACATTTTCAGGGGTCATCTCTGGAAGGTAAACCGAATCAGTGAGGGACTATTACCTGTGTTATCCTGCAATTCTCACAAACACGTTAGTCCCTCAACCACATTTGTCATCTATACTCCTAAACCAACTAGGGGGCACTAGATGCACTTACAATCTCCCCCTTATTGGTGATTGATGGCAAACAGGTTGAACTTTTCAATGGGGATAAAATATGTGAAACTATAGATAACACCGTCATTGACTTCATGAGATTGAGAGGGCTCCCCCTGAAGATGTGCATATAGGAAATTTTCTTTGAATGCAAGGGCACATGGCATGTTTTGCTTTGTGGAGATCTCTGATACGTCTCCAACGTATCTATAATTTTTGATTGTTCCATGCTATTATATATGATGTTTTGGATGTTTAATGGGCTTTATTATACACTTTTATATTATTTTTGGGACTAACCTATTAACCCAAAGGCCCAGTCCAGATTGCTGTTTTTTTTGTCTATTTCAGGGTTTCGCAGAAAAGGAATATCAAACGGAGTCCAAACGGAATGAAACCTTCGGGAGAGATATTTTTGGAACGATATCTTCACGAGAGACTTGAGAACAACGATAGAGGGGACACATGGTGTCTACGAGGGTGGGGGGCACGCCCCCTCCCCCTGGGCGCGCACCCTGCCTCGTGCGCCCCACGTAGCTCCCTCGATGCCCTCCTTCCTCCTATATATACCCATGTACCCTGAAAACATCGAAGCAACAGAGAAAACCCTAATTCCACTGCCGTAACCTTCTGTTCCCGTGAGATCCCATCTTGGGGCCTGTTCCGGAGCTCCGCCGGAAGGGGGATCTTCCATGGAGTACTTCTACATCAACACCATCGCCTCACCATGAGTTATGAGTAGTTTACCGCAGACCTTCGTGTAATGCCCCAGATGTAATACTTCCCCTTTTGGGCAATATATATATCTCTGGCTTCATCAATTCCATTCCGGGTTCTTCGTCTTTCGGGTTTTCGTGGTTTTGTCGTGTTGCGTGTGTGCATTCATTCATATCATGTAGTCATGTGCATCGCATTGCATTCGTGTTGTCTTTTGCATCCGGTCTCACTCGTTTCTTTCCGTTGTCCGTTTCGAGTTCCGGAGCTCTCTCACGTGTCCGTGGCATCCCCGAGGCCTACTTTGGTGTTTGGCCATGTAACGTTTCCGTTTTGGCGTGAGACTTGTCGTGCGATGTTGTTTTGTTGTGTGTAACCCGCCTGTCAAATCTCGTCGCGTTTGGAGTTCGTTTGGTGCTTCAACAGTTATTCTCGTGAGCTGAAAGTACCCCCTCTTTGAGGCCCAAGACACCCCTCCAACAGCCCACCAAACCAACCCAAACCCCTCCCTTCATCTAGGCCATCCAATTGTGATCGTGTGGCCAAAAACCTCACCTCTTTTGGACAACCCTAGCTCCTTGTGCCTATATAAACGTCCACCCCAATTTTCGCGTCTGAAACCCTAATACTTCCACAGTTCGTCGCCGGTGCTTCCACCGTTGAATCCCGGTGCTTCCACCGTTGAGCCACCGTGCTTCCGACGTCCCAGAAAATCGTGCTTCCGAAGTTGTCGCCGTGCTTCCGAAGGCCGCCGGCCGTGCTTCCGTCCGACGCGCGGACCCGCGTCGTCTTCTCCTACCTCCCGCCGCCGCCCTTCTTCCCCGCGCCGCCGCCGCCGGATTCCTCGCCGGAGGAGCTCGCCGCCGCCGGCAGGAGCTCCTCCCACGCTGCCTCCTCGCCACCCGCCGGCCGGCTCCGCCCTCCGCCGCCCGGCCTCAGGCCGCGCCCGGCCCCTGCCGCCTCCCGGCCACCCCGCCGGCCAGGTCTCCGGCCAGGCCGCCGCCGGCCGCCTCCCTCCCGCCGGCCCCTGGCCGCGTCGAGGCCGCCGCCGTCGCTCGCGGATCGGGGGATCGGGGAGCAGCGCCTGATGGCTTCTCGCCCCTCGTTGGTTACCCCAAGTGGAAGGTTTGAGATGCAGTGTAGCGGAAGTTTTCCCTTGGCAAAGATACCAAGGATCGATTTCCCCTAAGACTCCCAGTTTCAACAAGAAGGTGTCAACTGCTAACGGCGCCAGATATTAGCAATCAACGTGGACCTGCACACAGATACAAATAACTTTGCTCCCAACGAGTACAGAGAGGTTGTCAATCCCTCCGGCCTTGTAGTTTACAAAGGATCAAACGCAAGTGATAATAGTGATAGGTATTGCTGCAATAGTAAGTAAAAAGCGGAAAGTAAATAGCGGATGTGATCAATGATGGTAATATGGACCGGGGTCCCGTGATGTTCACTAGTGATGTCTCTCTCCCAAAGGACGATAAAACAACTATGTGAGGTAAACGAATTACAGCTGGGCAATTGACAGAATTATATCCGCAAACCAATGCTAACTATGTTACAAGAAAGGTAGAGGTTCAAAGCATGGGCGGTACGCTAAGGCAAGTAGACCGAAATACATCTGCATCTACTACTAATCATCCACCTTGAGATATCTATCCAGAACATCTCGCTGGTATTAAGTTGCGAGTCCCACCCATAGTGTAAACTCAAAGCAACAGACAACTGCATTAAAAGAACTTTGCGTAAAGTAAACAATCCTTGCACCCGCGGGCACAAGCACCGTTGTTTTCCCCCTTGTGGCAACAGCACATCCCCTAGACTCATGTTTATGTCACTCAAGCTAGTCATCGAGGGGCATGAACCCACAATCAAGCATAACGTTCCCTCTTGGAGTCACTACCTACTACTTGGCCAAAGCAATAAATAACAACGAAGAACATGCAAGAATTACTTACGAACATAAGTATAAAAGAGGTAGATCAAATATATTACTCCAACCCAATCTGAACATAATCTCACAATCCATCGGATCCCAGCAAACTCTTCATAGCAACAGCATAAGGATTACATATGTGCCTCGATCATGTAGGGCAGCTCACGAGGACTAATTTGTGAAGCACAAGAAGGGGAGGAGAACATCACATAGCTACTGGTCATGGACCCATGGTCCAAGGGAGACTACTCACAACTCATCCGGGAGGCGTCCATGGTGGTGGAGAGGCTCCCGGTGGTGATCCTCCCCTCCGGCAGGGTGCCGGGAAGAGTTCTCCTGGTGCTCCCGATCTTGGAAGCGCGGCGGCGGCGGAACAGAGATGAGATCGCGAAAAAGGATTCCCGTCTCGAGGGTTTCGGGACACGATATAAATATATGCCAAAGGGGGGCATCAGCGGAGGCCTGGGGGGCCCAGGCGCCACCCCCGGCGCGGCCAGGAGGGGGCCGCGCCACCAGGGCGCCTGGAGCCCTGGTGGCCCCCCTCCGGCCCTACTTCGGCTGCCGGGAAGCTTCTGGAACGCTGATTTTTTATATAATTTTTCCGGGATTTTTCTGGCAGTTCTCGTAATGGGAAAACCTGAAATACAAAAATAGCGGAAAACAGAAACTGTCTCTGGGGTGCACTGAGTTAATAGGTTAGTCCAAATATGGTCAAAAGTGTATGGAAGTGTATAAATATCATAGCAATATCACCCAAAAGAGGCATGGAGCAGGCAGAAATTATAGATACGTTTTGGATGTATCAACATCCCCAAGCTTAATTCCTGCTCGTCCTCGAGTAAGTAAATGATAACAAGTATAAATTTCTATGGTGACATGCTATTAACCATATAGGACTTTTCATAGTCATATGACAAAAGCTTACCGAGACAATGAATCTGTAGTAATAAAGTTGCCTCATGAGAAAATCACAAAGAACTGAAAGTTTTACAATATGATACTGAAACATCAAATAGATTTGTAATGAGCATGGTGTGCAAATATGATAAAGTGATATCTCGCTTGCCCCCTTTAGTGAAGCAAAACATAAATGCAGGGGCACCTCCAAGGTTGAAGTGATGACTAGATACAATGATTTCAAAATAAACGATATCATAATCATGCAAAAGACAATGCTACTTTGGGACAATGCACATTACACTCAGAATGACAATCATGCTCTCAGTAGTTGGTGCTTTAAAAGAAGGTGGAGACTCTCGAACCGTGGCTTTTGTTGGCAAGGTTGAAAACCCGTAGTCGGAAACAAAAACAAAACATGTACCAAAGCTCTTGGTTTTAAAAACAGAGGTAATAATTATTTTTTTGATTATGCATGTTCCGTCAACGAATGCTAGCAGACAACTCAATCACTTCTTGAGATGGACAAGTTTCGAGGAACGGCTCCCAAATGAGGACGATCACATCCTCTTAATCTCCTTTGTTTATCATTGCCAAAGTTTTCTGATTTCTCATGAACAAAGCGTGAAGGAGGGTTTGTTTGTTATATTAATTTTGAGCCGGGCGCACTCAATGCCAGTTCCTTCTCGTGTTATGGGTTTGCACATTAGACATGCAATCCCGGGGTGAAGCTTGTCCAACTTAAAAAGATCATGAATTAACTACTACTTCCTCATGAACTTAAAACAGAGGCACAAAACAGGAATGCATTTTTTTTGAATAATTTAGAGATGGTACATGCAAGTCTCCGTTAGGAATGGCAGGTAAATACCATGTAGGAAGGTATGGTGGACTCATATGGCATAACTGGTTTAAAAGAATTTGGATGCACAAGCAGTCAGTCCGGTTAGTACAGGTGGAGGTTAGTGATGGGCCTCGAACCCCTCGTTGGTTACCCCAAGTGGAAGGTGTAAGATGCAGTAAGTAGAAGTGTTTTCCCCTAGCAAAGATGCCAAGGATCGAATCCCCAGAGACTCCTAGGTTCAACAAGTAGGTGTCAATTGCTAACGGCGCAATTAGCAATCAACGTGGACCTGCACATAGATACAAATAACTTTGCTCCCAACGAGTACAGAGAGGTTGTCAATCTCTCCGGCCTTGTAGTTCACAAAGGGTTAAAAGCAATATGATAGTAGTGATAGATAGTGTTTTGCAATAGTAAGTAAATAGCGAAAAGTAAGTAGTGGATGTGATCAATGACAGTAATATGGACCGGAGTCTCATGATGTTCACTAGTGATGTCTCTCTCCCAAAATACGATAAAACAGCTAGGTGAGGTAAACAAATTACAGCTGGGCAATTGACAGGACCACGAACGGAAACCAATGCTGACTACATTGCAAGAAAGGTTGAGGTTCAAAGCATGGGCGGTACGCCAAAGTAAGTAGACCGGAATCCATCAATATCTACTACTAATCATCCACCTTGAGATATCTATCCAGAACATCTCGCTGGTATTAAGCTGCGAGTCCCACCCATAGTGTAAACTCAATGCAACAGACAACTGCATTAAAAGAACTTTGCGTAAAGTAAACAATCCTTGCACCCGCGGGCACAAGCACCGTTGTTTTCCCCCTTGTGGCAACAGCACATCCCCTAGACTCATGTTTCTGTCACTCAAGCTAGTCATCGAGGGGCATGAACCCACAATCGAGCATAACGTTCCCTCTTGGAGTCACTACCTATTACTCGGCCAAAGCAATAAATAACAACGGAGAACATGCAAGAATTACTTATGAACTAAAATATAAAAGAGGTGAATCAAATATATTACTCATGATCAATCTGAACATAATCTCAAAATCCATCGGATCCCAGCAAACTCAACATAGCAACAACATAAGGATTAGATAGGTGCCTCGATCATGTAGGGCAGCTCACGAGGACTAATTAGTGAAGCACAAGAACGGGAGGAGAACATCACATAGCTACTGGTCATGGACTCATGGTCCAAGGGAGACTACTCACGAGTCATCTGGGAGGCGTCCATGGTGGTGGAGAAGCTCCCGGTGGTGATCCTCCCCTCCGGCAGTGTGCCGGGAAGAGTTCTCCTGGTGCTCCCGATCTTGGAAGCGGCGGCGGCGGCGGAACAGAGATGGGATCGCGAAAAGGGTTCCTGTTCTGAGGGTTACGGAGGACCCTTTAAATATATGCCAAAGTAGGGCACCGGGGGAGCCTCGGGGGGCCCAGGCGCCCCCCCCGGCGCGGCCCAGGGTGGGGGGGGGGGCGCCCACAGGGCGCCTGGAGCCCCTGTGGCCCCCCAGGCTGCCCTTCGGACGCAATGTCGTTTCCGGTTCGCTGATTTTTTATATAATTTTTCTGGATTTTTCTGGGCAGTTCTCGAAACGTGAAAACCTGAAATACAAAAACAGCCGAAAACAGAAACTGGCACTGGGGTGCACTGGATTAGTAAGTTAGTCCAAATATGATCAAAAGTGTATGGAAGTGTATGAATATCATAGCAATATCACCCAAAAGTGGCATGGAGCAAGCAGAAATTATAGATACGTTTTGGACGTATCAACATCCCCAAGCTTAATTCCTGCTCGTCCTCGAGTAGGTAAATGATAACAAGAGTAATTTCTGTGGTGACATGCTATTAACCATATAGGACTTTCTCATAGTCATATGACAAAAGCTTACTGAGACAATGATTCTATAGTAATTAAGTTGTCTCAAGAGAAAATCACAAATGACTGAAAGTTTTACAATATGAAACTGAAACATCAAAAAGATTTGCAATGAACATGATGTGCAAATATGATAAAGTGATATCTAGCTTGCCCCCTTTAGTGATGCAAAACATAAATGCAAGGGCACCTTCAAGGTTTAAGTGATGACTAGATACAATCATTTCAGAATAAACGATATCACAATCATGCAAAAGACAATGCTACTTTGGGACAATGCACATTACACTCAGAATGACAATCATGCTCTCAGTAGTTGGTGCTTTAACATAAAGATAAAAGAAAGGTTAAGTGCTAGAGCTTTTTATTTTGAAAACATGGAAGCAATTGTGTCAACGGTAGTAGTACTTCATATGTGTCATGTATAAAACATCCTATAAGTTGCAAGCCTCATGCATCGAATACCAATAGTGCTCGCTCCTTGTCCTAATTAGCTCGGATCCCCATGGGTTATCATTGCATTGCATATGTTTTAACCAAGTGTCACAAAGGGGTACCTCTATGCCACCTGTACAAAGGTCCAAGGAGATAGATCGCATTTGATTTCTCATTTTTGATAAATCTCAACTTGAGGACATCCATACCGGGACAACATAGAAAATAGATGATGGACTCCTCTTTAATGCATAAGCATATTCTCATGAGAGATTGAGGATTAAGGTCCAAGCTAAAACTTCCACCATGATGCATGGCTTTGGTTGGCAGCCCAATGTTCTTCTCTAACAATATGCATATTAATTCAACCCACGGTAAATCACCCTTACTTCAGACAAGACGAACATGCATAGCAACTCACATGATATTCAACAAAAGTGTGACAGTTGATGGCGTCCCCAGAAACATGGTTACCGCTTAGCAAGCAACTTATAAGACATAAGATACATAGGCAACATATTCTTTACCACAATAGTTTTTAGGCTACTTTCCCATGAGCTATGTATTGCATAGTTAGTTTGCTTAGTGGAGGTGGAGGTTAGCAAAAGACTGGGAGCGACCAACTAAGAGAGCAATGACGGTCATAATCATGCAGAGTGACAAAGCAATATTGAATCAGGCATGGTAGTTATATCGCTACTTAGAAACAAAAGATCATCAAGGCTTGACAGACTTTCTTTACAGTCTTGAATATGCGTGAGCATACGCCAAGTCAATCAAAATAAATTCTCGAAGGAAGATATTACTAAACCATACCATATCATAGGCAAACAAACCAAGTTGGTATTCCAATAACACATTGGGAACCCCCCCAGCTATTTGAGATTAACCAAAAGAAAACCTGAACTACTAAGCACCATCATGAAAGTAGCATCTTTATCATAGACACATTAACCCATGCAACGGAAGCAAACTCTCTTAATAAGGTGAGCATGGTAATTAAAGAGAGTTCAAGCAACCAACTAAATAAAAGCTCTTGAAAAGATAAGCATGAATACTAAGAGCAGAGCACGATAGTAGCTATTAAAAGACAAAGAACACACACATCATAGATAGACATGAAAATTCTATGTAATGTTCTAGGTAGAGGTGGAGCGTGTATCTCTCCCACATAAAGGAATGCTGGGTTCCGACTCGTTATGAAAAACTAAAAAGAAAACTAAAAGCAAGACGCTCCAAGCATAGCACATAACACATGAAGTGATAAAAATATAGCGAAACGAAAGACGAACTGATAATGTTGATGGAGAAGGGGATGCACGGGGGCATCCCCAAGCTTGAGCGCTTGACACTCCTGAATCTTTTTATCATCTTCCCGCGCACACTTGAAAACTCCCTTCATACATAACTCATCATAATCTGATTAGCGAGGTTAGTACCCTTAATAAAATAATTATACCTTACTGGAAATAAGGATATTCTTGAAGTTCTACTGTTTCTCAAGATTGACAAAAGGTTTTTGCAAAGAAAAAGCAAGTTCTTAATTTGCAAAGTGAAGGTAAGGCAAAACAGGACAGAATCTGTGAAAAACAGAACAGCAGGCAGTAATTGACCTGTTCGGGATACTTCTGCAACTCAAATCAAAAAACTCAGAACTGACGCACGAAAGACAATTATATAGAGAACGCCGTCGAAAACATTCAGACCAAAAAGATGATCTGGTGATTTTATACGAATTTTTCTATCCAAGGACAGAATCTGTTTCCTGGACAGCACCTCACAACTTTTGAACTTTCTAGCAATCAGAGGCTATACTTGGCAGAAATATGAAAAGCAAAGATACAATGATGATGCTACAGCAGTAAACAACATCAAGACACAACAAAAGCAAAAATTTTATTCATGTGGGCTGCCTCCCAAAAGCGCTTTCTTTTACGCCTTTAAGCTAGGCATAATGCATAGAGGAATCAATAATCATCATAATAATCAGAGTTATAAATGGGTTCAAATGATTCCTCAACAAGTTCATTCTTGTTCCTTCTAGGAAAGGGGTACACACCTTTTGCCTTCCCGCGTAAGCGGATTTGTCCCTTACCTATATCAATGAAGCCTTTAACTTGGTTTGGCTCCACGATGAAGAAATCAATCATTGCAATCCCTTTAAGGAATTTAACTGGCACGTCTTTTATTTTTCCCTGGATTTCAGAAATATCTCCATTAGTATGTTCATGATAAGATGGGAGTATATCCATATTAAATTTTAAAGAATCATGAACAGTTTTTGGCATAGTAGAAACCATAGATCCAATATCACAATAAGCAAGGAAGTCTTGATTAGAGATACTAATCCTAACAAGAGGCTCCCAGTCATTATCTATTTCCAAAATATCTCTCTTATTGGGTTTGGGTTTATCTACCTTTATTAAGTCTAGAGCATCCATTCTCTTTTCAATAGTAGCAAGTCTATCTATGATAGTATCAAAATTATGATCATAAACAAAGTAACTAGATAGACCATGTATAATTTCAAGAGCTCTAGCTTCATCACACTCTAAGAAATCTCCCTTAGCTATAATGTCAAGGGAGTGTTTACACCATTTAAAAAGACCATGGTAAAAATTTCTAAGCACAATTTTTATAGGTATCCAAGGCATAATTCTCCTATGTGCATCAGAAATTCTGTCCCATGCCTTCTTCATATTTTTTCCATCCCTTTGATGGAAATCTAGAACTTCTGATTCCCTCAAAGCACCAAATCCTAATATGTTTGGCTAAACAGAAAGGACTACTAATAAAAAGGCAAAATAAAAATAATTTTTTTTGTGATTTTTGATTAAAAGGAACTACAGCAAAAATGAAAGGTAAACTAACAAGACTAAAAAGCAAAGGTAAAAGATAGCGTGCAACTCCCCTATCTTGAAGAGTGGAGTCCCCGGCAACGGCGCCAGAAAATACTCCTTGATGGGCCTCGAACCCCTCGTTGGTTACCCCAAGTGGAAGGTGTAAGATGCAGTAAGTAGAAGTGTTTTCCCCTAGCAAAGATGCCAAGGATCGAATCCCTAGAGACTCCTAGGTTCAACAAGTAGGTGTCAATTGCTAACGGCGCAATTAGCAATCAACGTGGACCTGCACACAGATACAAATAACTTTGCTCCCAACGAGTACAGAGAGGTTGTCAATCTCTCCGGCCTTGTAGTTCACAAAGGGTTAAAAGCAATATGATAGTAGTGATAGATAGTGTTTTGCAATAGTAAGTAAATAGCGAAAAGTAAATAGTGGATGTGATCAATGATAGTAATATGGACCGGAGTCTCATGATGTTCACTAGTGATGTCTCTCTCCCAAAAGACGATAAAACAACTATGTGAGGTAAACAAATTACAGCTGGGCAATTGACAGGACCACGAACGCAAACCAATGCGGACTACATTGCAAGAAAGGTTGAGGTTCAAAGCATGGGCGGTACGCCAAAGTAAGTAGACCGAAATCCATCAATATCTACTACTAATCATCCACCTTGAGATATCTATCCAGAACATCTCGCTGGTATTAAGCTGCGAGTCCCACCCATAGTGTAAACTCAATGCAACAGACAACTGCATTAAAAGAACTTTGCGTAAAGTAAACAATCCTTGCACCCGCGGGCACAAGCACCGTTGTTTTCCCCCCTTGTGGCAACAACACATCCCCTAGACTCATGTTTCTGTCACTCAAGCTAGTCATCGAGGGGCATAAACCCACAATCGAGCATAACGTTCCCTCTTGGAGTCACTACCTATTACTCGGCCAAAGCAATAAATAACAACGGAGAACATGCAAGAATTACTTATGAACTAAAATATAAAAGAGGTGAATTAAATATATTACTCAAGATCAATCTGAACATAATCTCATAATCCATCGGATCCCAGCAAACTCAACATAGCAACAGCATAAGGATTACATAGGTGCCTCGATCATGTAGGGCAGCTCACGAGGACTAATTAGTGAAGCACAAGAACGGGAGGAGAACATCACATAGCTACTGGTCATGGACTCATGGTCCAAGGGAGACTACTCACGAGTCATCCGGGAGGCGTCCATGGTGGTGGAGAAGCTCCCGGTGGTGATCCTCCCCTCCGGCAGGGTGCCGGGAAGAGTTCTCCTGGTGCTCCCGATCTTGGAAGCGGCGGCGGCGGCGGAACAGAGATGGGATCGCGAAAAGGGTTCCTGTTCTGAGGGTTACGGAGGACCCTTTAAATATATGCCAAAGTAGGGCACCCGGGGAGCCTCGGGGGGCCCAGGCGCGGCCCGGGGGGGGGGGGGGCGCCCCCAGGGCGCCTGGAGCCCCTGTGCCCCCCCAGGCTGCCCTTCGGACGCAGTGTTGTTTCCGGTTCGCTGATTTTTTATATAATTTTTCTGGATTTTTCTGGGCAGTTCTCGAAACGTGAAAACCTGAAATACAAAAACGGCCGAAAACAGAAACTGGCACTGGGGTGCACTGGATTAGTAAGTTAGTCCAAATATGATCAAAAGTGTATGGAAGTGTATGAATATCATAGCAATATCACCCAAAAGTGGCATGGAGCAAGCAGAAATTATAGATACGTTTTGGACGTATCAGTTAGCAAAAGACTGGGAGCGACCAACTAAGAGAGCAATGACGGTCATAATCATGCAGAGCGACAAAGCAACATTGAATCAGGCATGGAAGTTATATCGCTACTCAGAAACACAAGATCATCAAGGCTTGACAGACTTTCTTTACAGTCTTAAATATGCGTGAGCATACGCCAAGTCAATCAAAATAAATTCTTGAAGGAAGATATTACTAAAACATACCACATCATAGGCAAACAAATCATGTTGGTACTCCAATAACACATTGGGAACCCCCCATCTATTTGAGACTAACCATGAGAAAACATGAACTACTAAGCACCATTATGCACGTAGCATTTTTATCATAGACATATCAACCAATGCAACAGAAGCAAACTCTCTTAATAAGATAAGCATGATAACTAAAGAGAGTTCAAGCAACCAACTAAACAAAAGCTCTTTAAAAAGATAAGCATGAAAACTAAAAGCTAAGCATGATAGTAGCTATTGAAAGACAAAGAACACACACAACAAGGATAGACATGAGAATTCTATGTTATGTTCTAGGTAGAAGTGGAGCGTGTTTCTCTCCCACACAAAGAAAGTTGAGTTCCGACTCGTTATGAAAAGCTAAAGAAAACTAAAAAGGAAACTAAAAGCAAGACGCTCCAAGCATAGCACATAACACATGAAGTGATAAAAATATAGTGGAACGAAAGACGAACTGATAATGTTGATGGAGAAGGGGATGCACGGGGGCATCCCCAAGCTTAGACGCTTGAGTCTCCTTGAATATTTCTTGGGGGTGCATGGGGGCATCCCCAAGCTTGAGCGTTTGACACTCCTGAATCTTTTTATCATCTTCCCTCGCACACTTGAAAACTCCCTTCATACATAACTCATCATAATCTGATTAGCGAGGTTAGTACCCATAATAAAATAATTGTTCCTTGCTGGAAATAAGGATATTCTTGAAGGTCTACTGTTTCTCAAGATTGCCAAAAGGTTTTTGCAAAGAAAAAACAAGCTCTAGGTTTGCAAAATGAAAGAAAGGCAAAACAGGACAGAATCTGTGAAAAACAGAACAGCAGGTAGTAAATGATTTTTTCGGGGCACTCCTGCAACTCTAATAAAAAAACTCAGAACAGACACACGAAAGACAATTGTATAGAGAACGATGTAGAAAAAATTCAGACCAAAAAGATGATCTGGTGATTTTATACGATTTTTTCTATCCAAGGACAGAATCTGTTTCCTGGACAGCACATCACAACTTTTGAACTTTCTTGCAATCAGAGGCTACACTTGGCACAAAGTTGAAAAGCAAAGATACAATGATGATGCTACTGTAGTAACAACATCAAGACACAACAAAAAGCAAAATAAAATTTTATTCATGTGGGCTGCCTCCCAAAAGCGCTTTCTTTTATGCCTTTAAGCTAGGCATAATGCATAGAGATCAAGTTTTATCAAGAGTAAAAGAATAGCTAGCCCGTATAACGGACTCAAAAGGTAACTTAATCTTCTTTCGAGGGCAGTGTTCCATCCCTTTCTTGAGAGGAAATTGGAATTTTATATTCCCCTCTTTCATGTCAATGATAGCACCAACGGTGCGTAAGAAAGGACGTCCCAAAATAATTGGACAAGAAGGTTCACATTCAATGTCCATAATAGTAAAATCAATGGGAACATAATTGTCGTTAACAATGATAAGAACATCATCGATCCTCCCCAAAGGTTTCTTTATGGAAGAATCAACGAGACGAGCACCAAACGAACAAGAATCAAAATGTTTCAATTTAAGCATATCATAAAGTCTTTTGGGCATAATGGAGGTACTAGCTACAACATCACATAAAGCATAGCAAGAGAAGTTATTCAATTTAATTTTAATCATAGGATCCCAACCATCTTCTAGCTTTCTAGGTATGGAGGCTTCTACTCTAAGTTTCTCCTCCCTAGCTTTGATGAGAGCATTAGTGATATGCTCTGTGAAGGCAAGATTAAGCGTGCTAGTGTGGGGATCTTTAGCCATTCTTTGTAGAAAGGTGACAACTTCTGAGATACTACAATTATCTAAATCAATTTTATCATTATTGGGCAGAATTGTAGTGTCATCTTCTTTGTTAGAATTGCTCTCTATTATCAGAGTTTGAACGTCTTCCCAAGTTTGGGGAAGCATAGGAGAAACTTTAAACTAAGGCTCATACTCTTTTCCTGGAAGACCATGCCATGGGCATAACTCTCCATCAAGACTAACATAATCACAAGGTTTATTACTTTTGTAGATCCCGACAGTGGTGATTGGCGTAATGGAAGAAGGGGTGTACTCCTCCCATTTAGTGTTTTTGGTGGAACCCATAACAGCAAGCAAGCAAGATAACTATTTTTGTGATTTTCGATAAAAGATACTAAAGCAAAACTGAAAGGTAAACTAAGAAGACTAAAAATCAAAGGTAAAAGATAGCGTGCAACTCCCCTATCTTGAAGAGTGGAGTCCCCGGCAACGACGCCAGAAAACTTTGCTTGATGGCTTCTCGCCCCTCGTTGGTTACCCCAAGTGGAAGGTTTGAGATGCAGTGTAGCGGAAGTTTTCCCTTGGCAAAGATACCAAGGATCGATTTCCCCTGAGACTCCCAGTTTCAACAAGAAGGTGTCAACTGCTAACGGCGCCAGATATTAGCAATCAACGTGGACCTGCACACAGATACAAATAACTTTGCTCCCAACGAGTACAGAGAGGTTGTCAATCCCTCCGGACTTGTAGTTTACAAAGGATCATACGCAAGTGATAATAGTGATAGGTATTGCTGCAATAGTAAGTAAAAAGCGGAAAGTAAAAAGCGGATGTGATCAATGATGGTAATATGGACCGGGGTCCCATGATGTTCACTAGTGATGTCTCTCTCCCAAAGGACGATAAAACAGCTATGTGAGGTAAACGAATTACAACTGGGCTATTGACAGAATTATGTGCGCAAACCAATGCTAACTATGTTACAAGAAAGGTAGAGGTTCAAAGCATGGGCGGTACGCCAAGGCAAGTAGACCGAAATCCATCTGCATCTACTACTAATCATCCACCTTGAGATATCTATCCAGAACATCTCGCTGGTATTAAGTTGCGAGTCCCACCCATAGTGTAAAGTCAAAGCAACAGACAACTGCATTAAAAGAACTTTGCGTAAAGTAAACAATCCTTGCACCCGCGGGCACAAGCACCATTGTTTTCCCCCTTGTGGCAACAGCACATCCCCTAGACTCATGTTTCTGTCACTCAAGCTAGTCATCGAGGGGCATGAACCCACAATCAAGCATAAAGTTCCCTCTTTGAGTCACTACCTACTACTTGGCCAAAGCAATAAATAACAACGGAGAACATGCAAGAATTACTTACGAACATAAATATAAAAGAGGTAGATCAAATATATTACTCAAACACAATCTGAACATAATGTCACAATCCATCGGATCCCAGCAAACTCATCATAGCAACAACATAAGGATTACATATGTGCCTCGATCATGTAGGGCAGCTCACGAGGACTAATTAGTGAAGCACAAGAAGGGGAGGAGAACATAAAATAGCTACTGGTCATGGACCCATGGTCCAAGGGAGACTACTCACAACTCATCCGGGAGGCGTCCATGGTGGTGGAGAGGCTCCCGGTGGTGATCCTCCCCTCCGGTAGGGTGCCGGGAAGAGTTCTCCTGGTGCTCCCGATCTTGGAAGCGCGGCGGCGGCGGAACAGAGATGAGATCGCGAAAAAGGGTTCCCGTCTCGAGGGTTTCGGGACACGATATAAATATATGCCAAAGGGGGGCATCAACGGAGGACTGGGGGGCCCAGGCGCCCCACCGGCGCGGCCAGGAGGGGGGCCGCGCCACCAGGGCGCCTGGAGCCCTGGTGGCCCCCCTCCGGCCCTACTTTGGCTACCGGGAAGCTTCTGGAACGCTGATTTTTTATATAATTTTTCCGGGATTTTTCTGCCAGTTCTCGTAATGGGAAAACCTGAAATACAAAAACAGCAGAAAACAGAAACTGGCACTGGGGTGCACTGAGTTAATAGGTTAGTCCAAATATGATCAAAAGTGTATGGAAGTGTACAAATATCATAGCAATATCACCCAAAAGAGGCATGGAGCAAGCAGAAATTATAGATACGTTTTGGACGTATCAACATCACCAAGCTTAATTCCTGCTCGTTCTCGAGTAGGTAAATGATAACAAGAATAATTTCTGTGGTGACATGCTATTAACCATATAGGGCTTTTCATAGTCATATGACAAAAGCTTACCGAGACAATGAATCTGTAGTAATTAAGTTGCCTCATGAGAAAATCACAAAGAACTGAAAGTTTTACAATATGATATTGAAACATCAAATAGATTTGTAATGAGCATGGTGTGCAAATATGATAAAGTGATATCTCGCTTGCCCCCTTTAGTGAAGCAAAACATAAATGCAGGGGCACCTCCAAGGTTTAAGTGATGACTAGATACAATGATTTCAAAATAAACGATATCATAATCATGCAAAAGACAATGCTACTTTGGGACAATGCACATTACACTCAGAATGGCAATCATGCTCTCAGTAGTTGGTGCTTTAAAAGAAGGTGGAGACTCTCGAACCGTGGCTTTTGTTGGCAAGGTTGAAAACCCGTAGTCGGAAACAAAGACAAAACATGTACCAGAGCTCTTGGTTTTAAAAACAGCGGTAATAATTATTTTTTTGATTATGCATGTTCCGTCAAGGAATGCTAGCAGACAACTCAATCACTTCTTGAGATGGACAAGTTTCGAGGAACGGCTCCCAAATGAGGACGATCACATCCTCTTAATCTCCTTTGTTTATCATTGCCAAAGTTTTCTGATTTCTCATGAACAAAGCGTGAATGAGGGTTTGTTTGTTATATTAATTTTGAGCCAGGCGCACTCAATGCCAGTTCCTTCTCGTGTTATGGGTTTGCACATTAGACATGCAATCCCTGGGTGAAGCTTGTCCAACTTAAAAAGATCATGAATTAACTACTACTTCCTCATGAACTTAAAACAGAGGCACAAAACAGAAATGCATTTTTTTTGAATAATTTCGAGATGGTACGTGCAAGTCTCCGTTAGGAATGGCAGGTAAATACCATGTAGGAAGGTATGGTGGACTCATATGGCATAACTGGTTTAAAAGAATTTGGATGCACAAGCAGTCAGTCCGCTTAGTACAGGTGGAGGTTAGCAAAAGACTGGGAGCGACCAACTAAGAGAGCAATGACGGTCATAATCATGCAGAGCGACAAAGCAACATTGTATCAGGCATGAAAGTTATATCGCTACTCAGAAACAAAAGATCATCAAGGCTTGACAGACTTTCTTTACAGTCTTAAATATGCGTGAGCATACGCCAAGTCAATCAAAATAAATTCTTTAAGGAAGATATTACTAAACCATACCACATCATAGGCAAACAAATCATGTTGATACTCCAATAACATATTGGGAACCCCCCCCCCCAGCTATTTGAGACTAACCATGAGAAAACATGAACTACTAAGCACCATTATGCACGTAGCATTTTTATCATAGACATATCAACCAATGCAACAGAAGCAAACTCTCTTAATAATATAAGCATGATAACTAAAGAGAGTTCAAGCAACCAACTAAACAAAAGCTCTTTAAAAGATAAGCATGAAAACTAAAAGCTAAGCATGATAGTAGCTATTAAAAGACAAAGAACACACACAGCAAGGATAGACATGAAAATTCTATGTTATGTTCTAGGTAGAAGTGGAGCGTGTTTCTCTCCCACACAAAGAAAGCTGAGTTCCGACTCGTTATGAAAAGCTAAAGAAAACTAAAAAGGAAACTAAAAGCAAGACGCTCCAAGCATAGCACATAACACATGAAGTGATAAAAATATAGTGGAACGAAAGACGAACTGATAATGTTGATGGAGAAGGGGATGCATGGGGGCATCCCCAAGCTTAGACGCTTGAGTCTCCTTGAATATTTCTTGGGGGTGCATGGGGGCATCCCCAAGCTTGAGCGTTTGACACTCCTGAATCTTTTTATCATCTTCCCTCGCATACTTGAAAACTCCCTTCATACATAACTCATCATAATCTGATTAGCGAGGTTAGTACCCATAATAAAATAATTGTTCCTTGCTGGAAATAAGGATATTCTTGAAGGTCTACTGTTTCTCAAGATTTCCAAAAGGTTTTTGCAAAGAAAAAGCAAGCTCTAGGTTTGCAAAATGAAAGAAAGGCAAAACAGGACAGAATCTGTGAAAAACAGAACAACAGCTAGTAAATAATTCTTTCGGGGCACTTCTGCAACTCTAATCAAAAAACTCAAAACAGACGCACGAAAGACAATTGTATAGAGAACGTTGTAGAAAAAATTCAGACCAAAAAGATGATCTGGTGATTTTATACGATTTTTTCTATCCAAGGACATAATTTGTTTCCTGGACAGCACGTCACAACTTTTGAACTTTCTTGCAATCAGAGGCTACACTTGGCACAAAGTTGAAAAGCAAAGATACAATGATGATGCTACTATAGTAACAACATCAAGACACAACAAAAAGCAAAATAAAATTTTATTCATGTGGGCTGCCTCCCAAAAGCGCTTTCTTTTATGCCTTTAAGCTAGGCATAATGCATAGAGATCAAGTTTTATCAAGAGTAAAAGAATAGCTAGCCCGTATAACGGACTCAAAAGGTAACTTAATCTTCTTTCGAGGGAATTGTTCCATCCCTTTCTTGAGAGGAAATTGGAATTTTATATTCCCCTCTTTCATGTCTATGATAGCACCAACGGTGCGTAGGAAAGGACGTCCCAAAATAATTGGACAAGAAGGTTCACATTCAATGTCCATAATAGTAAAATCAATGGGAACATAATTGTCATTGACAATGATAATAACATCATCGATCCTCCCCAAAGGTTTCTTTATGGAAGAATCAACGAGACGAACACCAAAAGAACAAGAATCAAAAGGTTTCAATTTAAGCATATCATAAAGTCTTTTGGGCATAATGGAGGTACTAGCTACAGCATCACATAAAGCATAGCAAGAGAAGTTATTCAATTTAATTTTAATCATAGGATCCCAACCATCTTCTAGTTTTCTAGGTATGGAGGCTTCTACTCTAAGTTTCTCCTCCCTAGCTTTGATGAGAGCATTAGTGATATGCTCTGTGAAGGCAAGATTAAGCGTGCTAGTGTGGGGATCTTTAGCCATTCTTTGTAGAAAGGTGACAACTTCTGAGATACTACAATTATCAAAATCAATTTTATCATTATTGGGCAGAATTGTAGTGTCATCTTCTTTGTTAGAATTGCTCTCTATTATAAGAGTTTGAATGTCTTCCCAAGTTTGGGGAAGCATAGGAGAAACTTTAAACTGAGGCTCATACTCTTTTCCTGGAAGACCATGCCATGGGCATAACTCTCCATCAAGACTAACATAATCACAAGGTTTATTACTTTTGTAGATCCCGACAGTGGTGATTGGCGTAATGGAAGAAGGGGTGTACTCCTCCCATTTAGTGTTTTTGGTGGAACCCATAGCAGCAAGCAAGCAAGATAACTATTTTTGTGATTTTCGATAAAAGATACTAAAGCAAAACTGAAAGGTAAACTAAGAAGACTAAAAAGCAAAGGTAAAAGATAGCGTGCAACTCCCCTATCTTGAAGAGTGGAGTCCCTGGCAACGACGCCAGAAAACTTTGCTTGATGGCTTCTCGCCCCTCGTTGGTTACCCCAAGTGGAAGGTTTGAGATGCAGTGTAGCGGAAGTTTTCCCTTGGCAAAGATACCAAGGATCGATTTCCCCTGAGACTCCCAGTTTCAACAAGAAGGTGTCAACTGCTAACGGCGCCAGATATTAGCAATCAACATGGACCTGCACACAGATACAAATAACTTTGCTCCCAACGAGTACAGAGAGGTTGTCAATCCCTCCGGCCTTGTAGTTTACAAAGGATCAAACGCAAGTGATAATAGTGATAGGTATTGCTGCAATAGTAAGTAAAAAGCGGAAAGTAAAAAGCGGATGTGATCAATGATGGTAATATGGACCGGGGTCCCATGATGTTCACTAGTGATGTCTCTCTCCCAAAGGACGATAAAACAGCTATGTGAGGTAAACGAATTACAGCTGGGCAATTGACATAATTATATGCGCAAACCAATGCTAACTATGTTACAAGAAAGGTAGAGGTTCAAAGCATGGGCGGTACACCAAGGCAAGTAGACCGAAATCCATCTGCATCTACTACTAATCATCCACCTTGAGATATCTATCCAGAACATCTCGCTGGTATTAAGTTGCGAGTCCCACCCATAGTGTAAACTCAAAGCAACAGACAACTGCATTAAAAGAACTTTGCGTAAAGTAAACAATCCTTGCACCCGCGGGCACAAGCACCTTTGTTTTCCCCCTTGTGGCAACAGCACATCCCCTAGACTCATGTTTCTGTCACTCAAGCTAGTCATCGAGGGGCATGAACCCACAATCAAGCATAACGTTCCCTCTTGGAGTCACTACCTACTACTTGGCCAAAGCAATAAATAACAACGGAGAACATGCGAGAATTACTTACGAACATAAATATAAAAGAGGTAGATCAAATATATTACTCAAATACAATCTGAACATAATCTCATAATCCATCGGATCCCAGCAAACTCATCATAGCAACAGCATAAGGATTACATATGTGCCTCGATCATGTAGGGCAGCTCACGAGGACCAATTAGTGAAGCACAAGAAGGGGAGGAGAACATCACATAGCTACTGGTCATGGACCCATGGTCCAAGGGAGACTACTCACAACTCATCCGGGAGGCGTCCATGGTGGTGGAGAGGCTCCCGGTGGTGATCCTCCCCTCCGGCAGGGTGTCGGGAAGAGTTCTCCTGGTGCTCCCGATCTTGGAAGCGCGGCGGCGGTGGAACAGAGATGAGATCGCGAAAAAGGGTTCCCGTCTCGAGGGTTTCGCGACACGATATAAATATATGCCAAATGGGGGCATCAACGGAGGCCTGGGGGGCCCAGGCGCCCCACCGGCGCGGCCAGGAGGGGGGCCGCGCCACCAGGGCGCCTGGAGCCCTGGTGGCCCCCCTCCGGCCCTACTTCGGCTGCCGGGAAGCTTCTGGAACGCTGATTTTTTATATAATTTTTCCGGGATTTTTCTGGCAGTTCTTGTAATGGGAAAACCTGAAATACAAATACAGCAGAAAACAGAAACTGGCACTGGGGTGCACTGAGTTAATAGGTTAGTCCAAATATGATCAAAAGTGTATGGAAGTGTATAAATATCATAGCAATATCACCCAAAAGAGGCATGGAGCAAGCAGAAATTATAGATATGTTTTGGACGTATCAGCGCCCCGGCCAGATCCGCCCTGGAGCCCGAACCCTAGCGGGCCCAAGCCCGTTAGCCCGCTTCGGGCCGCGCCCGATCCGCCCCAGGAGCCCGCGTTGACTTCGCCGCCGTTGACCCGTTGACCAGATCTGACCTCGAGGTGTTTTTTTTACTAAGTCCCTATCAGTTTTCAGTTTCTGGTGCAGTTTTGCATTGTGGATAACTTTTTGTGCGGTTGTCCGATTTGAGCAAATGATATGTCAAAATGATCGTGGAGACTTGTACTACGTTTTGTTCCATTGTGCCATGCATGTTTGAGGTCATCTAGATGTCTTAATCTTCACGAGAAGAGTGCTACTTGTTATAAACTGCTGTTTTTAGTTGTTTTCATGCCATGTTTGCAATGTGATATCTTGGTGCATGTTTATCCAAATGAAGCAAATGAGATGTCCACATGTTCATCATGTCATGCTCTACATGTTGGTTGCTTTAGCTTGCATGATAGATTTCATCTTGCCATGTTTATCTCCTTTGCAAAAGTGCTAGTGGCTGTTATGTCGTTAAGCTTGTTACGAGATGTCTAGTTGAGGAGCTCGTTGCTATTGATGTGGATGTCCCCTTGGTGCATGCTTAGATGTTTTGGACTCCCCATCATGTGTACTTTGCTGTGGTGCAAACCACTTGTCTTGTTTAGTTTTGAGGTGACTTAAACTTGCTCACAAAGATGCCATGATGTTACTACTGTTTTAACACTTAGTGAAATTTCACTAAGTCTGGAATCTGCAATTTCCAGATGCCATGTTTGCTTGTTTTTCTAGGCAAATCCATGATAGTTTTGGGGTGACTCTTGATGATTCCTTGTTGTATAAGTTGTTGGCTATCCATTCATGCTCTCACATGCTTATTTGGGTGGCTGTAGCATATTTAACTTTTGCTCCCAAGTTGCAACAAATTACTGCTGTCAGGATTTTGTTGTCAAGTTTAATATGTCATAGCTTGTTGCTATTGATCCATGGCTCCTTTGGGGATGCTCCAATGGAATTGTTTGCTGTAGGATATGTCTAGTTTATGTCCATGCTCATTGCCATGATGTTTGAGAGTTGTAGGCCATTTATCTCTTGCTCCGAAGTTGCTATATGGCTGTTAATTTCAGCTTGTGCATGTTTATTGTTTCGGGTGTATCTTTTAGCCCGTTGCTCCGTTTTGAGCAAGTCCTATATGAAACTTGTGTGATTTTGCTTGTAGATTCATAATATCCTCATGTTATCATCTTTTGAAGTATTTTGCTTGATTGCATATTGCCATGCTCCTTGTGCTGTAACACTGTGCTTCCTATGTAGACTTTCTGTGCTTCCATAGTGCATCTGTTTTGCTTCCATAGTGCATCAGTCATGCATCCAGTATTTTTTCTGCGCATTGCATCTTGTTTGATTTCGTGCCGAGCCGGAAGCTGAGTACGAGTACGAGAACGAGGTTACTACCGAGGTTGAGAACGAGGAGCTCTCTTACGATCCCATCGACAACTCTTCAGGCAAGATGACTGAACCCCGATAACATTACTATCTTTGCCTATTGCTAGAAGTCTCGATCTATAGTTTTGCCTCGATGCCCATGTTTTTCCTGTCAGCCTCCTATTGTAACCATGAACCTGTTTAACCACCCTACCTATGCAAACCATTGATTGGCTATACGTAGGCTTCGCTCAGCCCCTCTTATAGCATTGTTAGTTGCAGGAGAAGATTGAAGATTCTTGCTTCTTGTTGAAGCTTGTTGGGATATCACACTATATTAACTCTTAATGAAATCATCTATATATTGGTAATGGGTGGAAGGCTAAGCCTTTTGCTTGGTGTTTTGTTCCACTCATGCCGCCCTAGGAACCGTATAAACCGGTGTTATGTTCCTTGATTATGCATTCCTCACATTGTTGGGGTTATGGGACCCCCTCGATAAACCGCTAAGTGTTAAGTCTTTTCCAGCAAGTCCCAACATTGGTACTATTCGCCTAATAACTAAAACTTGCATAGGGTCTTGCAAACCCGAGTTCTTAATCAACAACCCCGGGCCAGTGGTCCACATGAGTGTTGGTCCGAAACGGGGAGCCTACGGTGCCACCACGAGGAAACTCGAGGATTGGTAAAAACACGTAGCTTCACCCATCCGGTCGTGGCCTGAGACTAGATACACGCGGCTACTGTCAGGGTGTCGGCACGCTGGGAGGATTTGCTGGATTAGCCTTACCTTAGTCGGAGTATCTTGAGCACGGGATTCCGAGAATACTCGGGCTTCCCACCTTGGAGTTGCGACTCCGCGGATCGTGGGCTTGTCATGAGCCAAGTTGGAACACCCCTGCAGGGTTATGAACTTTCGAAAGCCGTGCCCGCGATTATGTGGCAGATGGGAATTTGTTAATATCCGGTTGTAGAAAACTTGACACCATGTTCCAATACACTACCAGCGTGAGTACCGTGACGGTCATTTTCCGAAAGGGATTCGGGAAGTGAACACGATGGGGTTATGTTTGACTTGCTAGTTAGGATCACTTCGTGATCATCTCTCGACCGACGCACCTTCTCTTCTCGCTCTCTTTTACGTAAGCTAGGCTAGTGCTGCTGCAACCTCTTGTTCTTTCTTCAGCCTTGTTCCACACCCAAGGCTTGAATAGTCGTGTTACCCGGGAACGGGATTGCTGAGTCCTTTGTGGCTCACAGTTACTTCAACACACCAGATGCAGGTACTATGGTGAGCTACACAGGCGATGGCACTGAGCTAGACTGGGAGTATGACGAGGAGCGTAGCCGTTACTATGTGAACTATCCAGTTGATCAGTAGAGCTTCTACTAGGATTCGATCTAGACCTGTGGTTTAATGTTATGTTTGGTATCTTGTCATTTGGATCTTTACCCTTAGATGGGCTGTGATGTTTATTTGGATGATGATTGGATATGTAATGAATTTGTGTGACGTGGCGAGTGTAAGCCAACTATCTTTTCAGCTTTCATCCCTATTTTTACATGAGATGTGCAAAGGTACCAAACTTGCGATCATTCCAGAATGGGCTTATATCTTTAAGTCGTGCCTCGACACGTAGGAGATATAGTCCCATCCTGGGCATTACACTTCGGGTCCATAGTTAGTACCCAGATGGCTTCTTCTCTCTTTTTGGATCTCAATACCAGGTTCTCCTCGGTCTTCAAGGAGATCTATTCGATGCAATCTTTTTGCGGTGTGTTTGTCGAGATCCGATGAATTATGGGTCTATGCTCAAGATTATCTATGAGAAATATTTGGTTCTTTTCTGTATTCTTTTCTGTATGATTATAATATCCTTGCAAGTCTCTTCGAATTATTGGTTTTGTTTGGCCTACTAGATCTATAGTTCTTGCAATGGGGGAAGTGCTTGCCTTTGGGTTCAATCTTGTGGGTGTCCTTTCCTAGTGACAGTAGGGGCAGCAAGGCACGTATAGTATTGTTTCCATCAAGGATAAAAATATGGGGTTTATATCATATAGCTTGAGTTTATCCCTCTACATCATGTCATCTTGATTAAAGCATTACTCTGTTCTTATGAACTTAATACTTTAGATGCATGCTGGAGAGCGGTCGATGTGTGGAGTAATAGTAGTAGATGCAGAATCGTTTCGGTCTACTTGTCATAGACGTGATGCGTATATATAATGATCATGCCTAGATATTCTCATAATTATTCGCTTTTTGTATCAATTGCTCGATAGTAATTCGTTCCCCCACCGTAGAAATATACTATCATGAGAGACGCCACTAGTGAAACCTATGCCCCCCGGGTCTATTCTCAACATATCAATCTACAATCTACTATACTTTGATGTTTTTACTTTTTGTTCTTATATAAAAAATACTAAAAACATCAAACTATCCTATCTATCAGATCTCACTTTCGTAAGTGACCGTAAAGGGATTGACAACCCCTTATCGCGTTGGCTGCGAAGTTCTTATTTGTTTGTGCAGGTGCGAGGGACTTGTTGGGGAACGTAGTATTCTAAAATTTTCCTACGATCACGCAAGATCTATCTACCAGATGCATAGCAACGAGAGAGGAGAGTGTGTCTACGTACCCTCGTAGACCGGGAGCAGAAGCGTCTAGTAACGCGGTTGATGTAGTCGAACTTCTTCGCGATCCAACCGATCAAGCACCGAACGTATGGAGCCTCTGCGTTCAGCACACGTTCAGCTTGATGATGTCCCACGAGCTCTTGATCCAGTTGAGCTTCACGGGAGAGTTTCATCAGCTCGACATCATGGTGACGGATATGATGAAGTTACCGGCGCAGGGCTTCGCCTAAGCACTGCAATGGTATGACCGAGGTGTGTTTCTGTGGAGGGGGGCACCGCACACGGCTGGAGAGATCAACTTGTGTGTTCTAGGGTGCCGCCTGCCCCTGTATATAAGGGAGCAAGGGGGATGCCGGCCGGCCCTCCTATAGCGCGCCTAGAGGAGCAATCCTACTAGGAATAGGATTGCAATCCTATTCCTAGTAGGAATCACCAAGAGGGAGAGAGGGGGAAGGAAGGAGAGGGAGAGGGAGAAGGAAAGGGGCGCCGCCCCCCTCCTTTCCTTGTCAAATTTAGACCAAGGGGGAGGGCGTGCGGCCCAGCCCTGGCCGGCCCTCTCTCCTTTCCACTAAAGCCCATTAGGGCCCATAGCTTCCCCGGGGGGTTCCGGTAACCCCCCGACACTCCGGTTTATTCCGAAACTTTCCGGAACACTTCCGGTGTCCGAATATAGTCGTCCAATATATCAATCTTTACGTCTCGGACATTCCGAGACTCCTAGTCATGTCCGTGATATCACCGGGACTCTGAGCTACCTTCGGTACATTAAAACTCATAAACTCATAATACGGATCGTCATCAAACGTTAAGCGTGCGGACCCTACGGGTTCGAGAACTATGTAGACATGACCGAGACTCATCGCCGGTCAATAACCAATAGTGGAACCTGGATGCTCATATTGGCCCCTACATATTCTATGAAGATCTTTATCGGTCGAACCGCATAACAACATACATTGTTCCCTTTGTCATCGGTATGTTACTTGCCCGAGATTCGATCGTCGGTATCTCAATACCTATTTCAATCTCATTACCGGCAAGTCTCTTTATTCGTTCTGTAATACATCACATTGTGACTAACTCATTAGTCATTTGCTTGCAAGGCTTATTATGATGTGTATTACCGAGAGGGCCCAGAGATACCTCTCCGACACTCGGAGTGACAAATCCTATTCTTGATCTATGCCAACACCACGAACAACTTCGGAGACACCTGTAGAGTATCTTTATAATCACCCAGTTACATTGTGACGTTTGATAGCACACAAGGTGTTCCTCCGGTATATGGGAGTTGCATAATCTCATTGTCATAGGAACATGTATAAGTCATGAAGAAAGCAATAGCAGTAAAATTAAACGATCATAGTGCTAAGCTAACTGATGGGTCTTGTCCATCACATCATTCTCCTAATGATGTGATCCCGTTGATCAAATGACAACTCATGTCTATGGCTAGGAAACATAACCATCTTTGATCAATGAGCTAGTCTAGTAGAGGCATACTAGGGACATACTGTTTTGTCTATGTATTCACACATGTACTAAGTTTCCAGTTAATACAATTCAAGCATGAATAATAAACATTTATCATGATATAAGGAAATAAATAATAACTTTATTATTGCCTCTAGGGCATATTTCCTTCAGTCTCCCACTTTCACTAGAGTCAATAATCTAGATCACATCACCATGTGATTAACACCAATAGTTCACATCACCATGTGACTAACACCCATAAATCTCATCGCCATGCGACCAATACCCAAAGGGTTTACTAGATTCAACAATCTAGTTCACATCGCCATGTGATTAACACCCAAAGAGTACTAAGGTGTGATCATGTTTTGCTTCGTGAGAGAAGTTTAGTCAACGGGTCTGACACATTCAGATTCGTATGTATTTCGCAAATTTCTATGTCTACAATGCTCTGCATGGAGCTATTCTAGGTAATTGCTCCCACTTCCAATATGCATCCAGATTGATACTTAGAGTCATCTAGATTAGTGTAAAGCTTGCATCGGTGTAACTCTTTACGAAAAACTCTTTATCACCTCCATAATCGAGAAATATTTCCTTAGTCACCCAGTAACTAAGGATAATTTTGACCGCTGTCCAGTGATCTACTCCTGGATCACTTTTGTACCTTCTTGCCAAACTCATGGTAAGGTACACATCAGGTTTGGTACACAAAATGGCATACTTTATAGAACCTATGGCTGAGGCGTAGGGAATGACTTCCATTCTTTCTCTATTTTCTGGCGAGGTCGGGCTTTGAGTCTTACTCAATTTCATACCTTACAACTCAGACAAGAACTCCTTCTTTGACTGGTCCATTTTGAACTACTTCAAAAACTTGTCAAGGTATGTACTCATTGAAAAAACTTATCAAGCATCTCAATCTATCTCTATAGATCTTGATGCTCAATATGTAAGCAGCTTCACCGAGGTCTTTATTTGAAAAAAACTCCTTTAAAACACTCCTTTATGCTTACCAGAAAAATTCTACATCATTTCCGATCGACAATATGTCATTCACATATACTTATTAGAAAAGGATGTAGTGCTCCCACTCACTTTCTTGTAAATACAGGCTTCTCCAAAAAGTCTGTATAAAACCATATGATTTGATCACCTTATCAAAGCGTATATACCACCTCCGAGATACTTGCACCAGTCCATAGATGGATCGCTGGAGCTTGCAGACTTTGTTAGCACCTTTAGGATCGACAAAACCTTCTAGTTGCATCATATACAACTCTTCTTTAAAATATCCATTCAGGAATGCAGTTTTGACATCCATTTGCCAGATTTTATAATCATAAAATACGGCAATTGCTAACAAGATTCGGTAAGACTTAAGCATCGCTACGGGTGAGAAAGCCTCATCGTAGTCAACTCCTTGAACTTGTCGAAAACCTTTCGCAACAGGTCGAGCTTTTGTCAACAGTAACATTACCGTCAGCGTCGGTCTTCCTCTTGAAGATCCATTTAATTTCGATGGCTTGCCGATCATCGGGCAAGTCAACCAAAGTCCACACTTTGTTCTCGTACATGGATCCTATCTCAGATTTCATGGCCTCAAGCCATTTTGCGGAATCTGGGCTCATCATCGCTTCCTCATAGTTTGTAGGTTCATCATGGTCAAGTAACATGACTTCCAGAACTGGTTTTCCATACCACTCTGGTGCGGAACGTACTCTGGTTGATCTACGAAGTTCAGCAGAAACTTGATCCGAAGTTTCATGATCATCATCATTAGCTTCCTCACTAATTGGTGTAGGAATCACTGAAACCAGTTTCTGTGATGTACTACTTTCCAATTCGGGAGAAGGTACAATTACCTCATCAAGTTCCACTTTCCTCCCACTCACTTCTTTTGAGAGAAACTCCTTCTCTAGAAAGGATCCATTCTTAGCAACGAATATCTTGCCTTCAGATCTGTGATAGAAGGTGTACCCAACAGTCTCCTTTGGGTATCCTACGAAGACACATTTCTCTGACTTGGGTTCGAGCTTATCATGTTGAAGCTTTTTCACATCAGCATCGCAGCCCCAAACTTTAAGAAACGACAGCTTTGGTTTCTTGCCAAACCACAGTTCATAAGGCGTTGTCTCAACGGATTTAGATGGTGCCCTATTTAACGTGAATGCAGCTGTCTTTAATGCATAACCCAAAACGATAGTGGTAAATCGGTAAGAGACATCATAGATCGCACCATATCTAATAAAGTGTGGTTACGACGTTCGGACACACCATTATGCTGTGGTGTTCCGGGTGGCGTGAGCTGTGAAACTATTCCACATTGTTTTAAATGAAGACCAAACTCGTAACTCCAATATTTGCCTCCGCGATCAGATCGTAGAAACTTAATTTTCTTGTTACGATGATTCTCTACTTCACTCTGAAATTCTTTGAACTTTTCAAATGTTTCAGACTTGTGCTTCATCAAGTAGATATACCCATATCTGCTCAAATCATCAGTGAAGGTCAGAAAATAACGATACCCGTCGCGAGCTTCAACACTCATCTGTCCACATACATCAGTATGTATGATTTCCAACAAATCTGTTGCCCGGTCCATTGTTCCGAAGAACGGAGTTTTAGTCATCTTGCACATGAGGCATGGTTTGCAAGCACCGAGTGATTCATAATCAAGTGATTCCAGAAGTCCATCACTATGGAGTTTCTTCATGCGCTTTACACCAATATGGCCTAAACGACAGTGCCACAAATAAGTTGCACTATCACTATTAACCTTGCATCTTTTGGCTTCAATATTATGAACATGTGTATCAGTACGATTGAGATCCAACAAACTATTTTCATTGGGTGTATGACCATCGAAGTCTTTATTCATGTAAACAGAATAACAATTATTCTATGAATAACCGTATTGCAGCAAACATGATCAAATCATATTCATGCTCAACCCAAACGCCAAATAACATTTATTTAGGTTCTACACTAATCCCGAAAGTATAAGGAGTGTGCGATGATGATCATATCAATATTGGAACCACTTCCAACACACATCGTCACTTTACCTTTAACTAGTCTCTGTTCATTCTGCAACTCTTGTTTCGAGTTACTAATTTTAGCAACTGAACTAGTATCAAATACCCAGGGTTTGCTACGAACACTAGTAAAATACACATCAATAATCTGTATATCAAATATACCTTTGTTCACTTTGCCATCCTTCTTATCCGCCAAGTATCTAGGGCAGTTCCACTTCCAGTGACCATTTCCTTTGCAGTAGAAGCACTTAGTTTCAGGCTTGAGTTTAGCTTTGGGTTTCTTCACGGGAGTGACAACTTGCTTGTCATTCTTCTTGAAGTTCCCCTTCTGTCCCTTTGCCCTTTACTTGAAACAAGTAGTCTTGTTAACCATCAACACTTGATGCTCTTTCTTGATTTCTACCTTCGCCGATTTTAACATTGCGAAGAGCTCGGGAATTACTTTCGTCATCCCTTGCATATTATAGTTCATCATGAAGTTCTACTAACTTGGTGATAGTGATTAGAGAACTTTGTCAATTACTATCTTATCTAGAAGGTTAACTCCCACTTGATTCAAGTAATTGTAGTATCCAAACAATTTGAGCACATGCTCACTGGTTGAGCTATTCTCCTCCATCTTGTAGGCAAAGTACTATCAGAGGTCTTATACCTCTCGACACGGGCATGAGTATGAAATACTAATTTCAACTCTTGGAACATCTCATATGCTCCATGGCGTTCAAAACGTTTTTGAAGTCCCGGTTATAAGCCGTAAAGCATGGCACACTAAACTATCAAGTAGTCATCATACCGAGCTTGTCAAAATGTTCATAACGTCTACATCTGCTCCTGCAATAGATATGTCACCTAGCGGTGCATCGAGGACATAATACTTCTATGCAGCAATGAGGATAATCATCAAATCACGGACCTGGTCTGCATCATTGCTACTAACATCTTTCAACTTAAGTTTCTCTAGGAACATATCAAAAAACATAGGGGAGCTATAACACGAGCTATTGATCTACAACATAATTTGCAAATACTATCAGGACTAAGTTCACGATAAATTAAAATTCAATTAATCATATTACTAAAGAACCCCCACTTAGATAGACATCCCTCTAGTCATCTAAATGATCACGTGATCCAAATCAACTAAACCATGTCCGATCATCACGTGAGATGGAGTAGTTTTCAATGGTGAACATCTTATGTTGATCATATCTACTATATGATTCACGCTTTAATTTTGTAAGGGATCATCTTATAATGCTACTGCCGTACTAAGCAAAATAAGAAGCATAATAAGATAAACATCACATGCAATCAAAATATGTGACATGATATGGCCATCATCATCTTCTGCTTTTGATCTCCATCCCCAAAGCACCGTCATGATCACCTTCGTCATCGACGCGACACCTTGATCTCCATCGTAGCATCGTTGTCGTTTCACCAACTTATTGCTTCCACGACTATCGCTACCGCTTAGTGATAAAGTAAAGCAATTACATGGTCACTGTATTTCATACAATAAAGCGACAACCATATGGCTCCTGCCAGTTGCCGATAACTTTACAAAACATGATCATCTCATACAATAACGTATAACTCATCATGTCTTGACCATATCACATCACAACATGCCCTGCAAAAACAAGTTAGACGTCCTCTACTTTGTTGTTGCAAGTTTTACGTGGCTGCTACGGGCTTAGCAAGAATCGTTCTTACCTACGCATACAAAAACCACAATGATTTTTCGTCAAGTATGTGTTGTTTTAACCTTCACAAGGACCGGGCGTAGCCACACTTGATTCAGCTAAAGTGAGAGAGACATACACCAGCCAGTCACCTTTAAGCAACGAGTGCTCATAACGGTGAAACCAGTCTCATGTAAGCGTACGCAAAACGAGTGTTCTACTCGTGCATATCATCTACGCATAGACCTGGCTCATGATGCCACTGTTGGGGAACATAGTATTTTAAAGTTTTCCTACGATCACGCAAGATCTATCTACCAGATGCATAGCAACGAGAGGGGAGAGTGTGTCTACGTACCCTCGTAGACTGAGAGCGGAAGCGTCTAGTGACGCGGTTGATGTAGTCGAACTTCTTTGTGATCCAACCGATCAAGCACCGAACGTATGGAGCCTCCGCGTTCAGCACACGTTCAGCTTGATGACGTCCCACGAGCTCTTGATCCAGTTGAGCTTCACGGGAGAGTTTCGTCAGCACGACGGCGTGGTGACGGATATGATGAAGTTACCGGCGCAGGGCTTCGCCTAAGCACTGCAATGGTATGACTGAGGTGTGTTTCTATGAAGGGGGGCACCGCACACGGCTGGAGAGATCAACTTTTGTGGTGACCCCTGCCCCTGTATATAAAGGAGCAAGGGGGGAGGCTGGCCGGAGATCCTATGGCGTGCCTAGAGGAGCAATCCTACTAGGAATAGGATTGCAATCCTATTCCTAGTAGGAATCACCAAGAGGGAGAGAGGGGGAAGGAAGGAGAGGGAGAGGGAGAAGGAAAGGGGCGCCCCCTCCTTTCCTTGTCCAATTCGGACCAAGGGGGAGGGGCGCGCGGCCCAGCCCTGGCCGGCCCTCTCTCCTTTCCACTAAAGCCCATTAGGGCCCATAGCTTCCGTGGGGGGTTCCGGTAACCCCCCGGCACTCCGGTTTATTCCGAAAATTCCAGGAACACTTCCGGTGTCCGAATATAGTCGTCCATTATATCAATATTTACGTCTTGGACATTCCGAGACTCATCGTCATGTCCGTGATCTCATCCGGGACTCCGAACTACCTTCGGTACATCAAAACTCATAAACTCATAATACTGATCGTCATCAAACGTTAAGCGTGCGGACCCTACGGGTTCTAGAACTATGTAGACATGACCGAGACTCATCTCTGGTCAATAACCAATAGCCGAACCTGGATGCTCATATTGGCTCCTACATATTCTACGAAGATCTTTATCGGTCAAACCGCATAACAACATACGTTGTTCCCTTTGTCATCGGTATGTTACTTGCCCGAGATTCGATCATCGGTATCTCAATTCCTAGTTCAATCTCGTTACTGGCAAGTCTCTTTACTCGTTCGGTAATACATCATCTCGTGACTAACTCATTAGTCATTTGCTTGCAAGGCTTATTATGATGTCTATTACCGAGAGGGCCAACACCACGAACACCTTCGGAGACACCTGTAGAGTATCTTTATAATCACCCAGTTACATTGTGATGTTTGTTAGCACACAAGGTGTTCCTCCAGTATACGGGAGTTGCATAATCTCATAGTCATAGGAACATGTATAAGTCATGAAGAAAGCAATAGCAGTAAAACTAAATGATCATAGTGCTAAGCTAATGGATGGGTCCTGTCCATCACATCATTCTCCTAATGATGTGATCCCGTTGATCAAATGACAACTCATGTCTACGTCTAGGAAACATAACCATCTTTGATCAATGAGCTAGTCTAGTAGAGGCATACTAGGGACATACTGTTTTGTCTATGTGTTCACACATGTACTAAGTTTCCAGTTAATACAATTCAAGCATGAATAATAAACATTTATCATGATATAAGGAAATAAATAATAACTTTATTATTGCCTCTAGGGCATATTTCCTTCAGGACTCGCGCGTGGTCTCCTACTGGATTGATACCTTGGTTCTCAAAAACTGAGGGAAATACTTACGCTACTATGCTGCATCACCCTTTCCTTTTCGAGGGAATACAACGCAAGCTCGAGAAGTAGCAAGAAGAATTTCTTGCGCCATTGCCGGGGAGGCTTACGCAAAATTCATATACCAAGTACCTATCACAAACCCATATCCTTTGCACTACATTTTTGGCCTCTCGTTTTCCTCTCCCCCACTTCACCCTTGCCGTTTTATTTTCCCTTGTTTTTGCCGTGTGTTTACCGTTCGCTTGCTTCTTGTTTGCTTGTGTGTTGGATTGCTTGCTTGTCACTATGGCTCAGAACAATTCCAAATTGTGCGACTTCTCCAACAATAATGATTTTATTAGCACTCCGATTGCTCCTATTACCGATGCTGAAACTTGTGAGATCAATGCTGCTCTGTTGAATCTTGTCACGAAAGATCAATTTTCCGGCCTTCCTAATGAAGACGCCGCTACCCATCTAAACAACTTTGTTGATTTGTGTGATATGCAAAAGAAGAGGGATACAGATAATGATATTGTTAAATTGAAGTTATTTCCGTTTTCACTTAGAGATCGTGCTAAAACTTGGTTTTCCTCTTTGCCTAGAAATAGTAGTGATTCATGGAATAAGTGCAAATATGCTTTTATCTCTAAGTATTTTCCTCCTGCTAAGATCATCTCTCTTAGAAACGATATTATAAATTTTAAGCAACTAGATCATGAGCATGTTGCACAAGCCTGGGAGAGAATGAAATTAATGATACGTAATTTCCCTACACATGGTTTTGAACTTATGGATGATTATACAAAACTTTTATGCTAGCTTGAATTTTGCTTCTATAAATCTTTTAGATTCGGCCGCAGGAGGCACTTTCATGGAAACTACCTTAGGAGAAGCTACCAAACTCCTAGATAATATTATGGTTAATTATTCTCAATGGCACATCGAAAGATCTACTAGTAAAAAAGTGCATGCTATTGAAGAGATTAGTGTTTTGAGTGGAAAGATGGATGAACTTATGAAATTATTTGCTGCTAAGAGTGCTTCTTCTGATCCTAATGATATGCCTTTATCCACGTTGATTGAAAATAATAATGAATCTTTGGATGAATTTTGTTGGTAGGAATAATTTTGGTAAGAATACTTATAGAGGAAACTTTAATCCTAGGCCTTTTCCTAGTAATTCCTCTAATAATTTTGGTAATTCCTACAATAACTCTTATGGAAAGATGCCTTCTGAATTTGAAACTAGTGTTAAGGAGTTTATGAATTCGCAAAAGAATTTTAGTGCTTTGCTTGAAGAAAAATTGCTTAAGATTGATGAATTGGCTAGAAGCATGGATAGAATTACTCTTGGTGTTGATTCTTTGAAATTTAGATCTATTCCACCTAAGCATGATATCAATGAGTCTCTCTAAGCCATGAGAATTTCCATTGATGAATTCAAAGAAAGAACCGCTAGGATGCGTGCTAAAAAAGAGAGCTTTATAAAAGCGTGTTCATCTAGTTATCATGAAAATAAAGATGAAGATCTGAAAGTTATTGATGTGTATCCTATTATATCCTTATTTTCTAGTATGTATCTTGATAAAGATGGGACTGGATATGAGTCTACTTTAATTAAAAGGCGTCCCAATGATTCAGATTTTTTAGATCTTGATGCTAAAATTGTTAAAAGTGGGATTGAAGAGATTAAAACTTTGCATAGTGATGAACCCACTACTTTGGATTTCAAGGGATTCAATTATGATAATTGCTCTTTGATTGATTGTATTTCCTTGTTGCAATCCGTAATAAATTCACCGCATGCTTATAGTCAAAATAAAGCTTTTACCAAACACATAGTTGATGCTTTGATGCAATCTTATGAAGAAAAACTTGAACTAGAAGTTTCTATCCGTAGAAAGCTTTATGATGAATGAGAACCTACTATTAAAATTAAAATTAAGGATCATGAATGCTTTGCTTTGTGTGATTTGGGTGCAAGTGTTTCCACTATCCCAAAACCTTTGTGTGATTTGTTAGGTTTCCATGAGCTTGATGATTGTTCTTTAAATTTGCATCTTGCGGATTCTACTATTAAGAAACCTATGGGAAGGATTGATGATGTTCTTATTATTTCCAATAGGAATTATGTGCTCGTAGATTTCATTGTTCTTGATATAAATTGCAATCCTTCATGTCCTATTATTTTTGGTAGACCTTTCCTTAGAACGATTGGTGCAATTATTGATATGAAGGAAGGAAATATTAGATTCCAATTTCTGTTAAGGAAAGGCATGGAACACTTTCCTAAAAAGAAAATTAAATTACCATATGAATCTATTATGAGAGCCACTTATGGATTGCCTTCCAAAGATGCCAATACCTAGATCTATCCTTCTATCATGCCTACCTAGGGGCGTTAAACGATAGCGCTTGTTGGGAGGCAACCCGATTTTATTTACTTTGTTTTTGCTTCTGTTTAGGAATAAATATTGCATCTAGCTTTTGTTTAGATGTGGTTTTTTGTTTTAATTAGTGTTTTTGCCAAGTAGAACCTTTGGGAAGACTTGTGTGAAGTTTATATGATCTTGCTGTAAAAAACAGAAACGTTAACGCTTACTAGAATAGTCACTAGATTTTACTGGAGAGTGATATTTAGTTCATTCTTTTTGCAGATGATTAAAAGACAAATTCCTCACGTTTACCAATTTATTTCCATTTTTTTGAGTTACAGAAGTATGCGAAAGTTACAGATTACTACAGACTATTCTGTTTTTGACAGATTCTGTTTTTCGTGTGTTGTTTGATTGTTTTGATGAATCTATGAGTAGTATTGGAGGATATGAATCATATAGAAGTTGGAATACAGTAGGTTTAACACCAATATAAACAATGAATGAGTTCATTACAGTACCTTTGAGTAGTGGTTTGTTTTCTTATACTAACGGAGCTCACGAGATTTTTGGCTAAGTTTTGTGTTGTGAAGTTTCCAAGTTTTGAGTATGGCTTTGATGGACTATGGAACAAAGATTGGCAAGAGCCTAAGCTTGGGGATGCCTAAGGAACCCAAAGGTAAAATTCAAGGACAACAAAAAGCCTAAGCTTGGGGATGCCCCAGAAAGGCATCCCCTCTTTCGTCTTCATCTATCGATGACTATACTCGGGACTATATTTTTATTCACCACATGATATGTGTTTTACTTGGAGCGTCATGTATGATTTGAGTCTTTGCTTGTTAGTTTGCCACAATCATCCTTTCTGGACACACCTTTTTGATAGAGATAAATATGGCCTAGAATTTGTTAGAACACTCTATGTGCTTCACTTATATCTTTTGAGCTAAATAGTTTTGCTCTAGTGCTTCACTTATATCTTTTAGAGCACGATGGTGATTTTATTTTGTTGAAATTGTTGCTCTCTCATGCTTCACTTATATCCTTTTGAGAGTCTTTTAGAAAAGCATGGTAATGTTCTTTGGTTATAAAACTAGTCCTAATATGATAGGCATCCAAGATGAATGCAGTAAAAACTTTCATACAAAGTGCATTGAATATGATGAGAAGTTTGATACTTGATAATTGTTTTGAGATATGAGGATAGTGATATTATAGTCATGCTAGTGGAGTTATTATGAAATTGATAAATACTTGCATTAAAGTTTGTGATTCCCGTAGCATGCACATATGGTGAACCGCTATGTGACGAAGTTAGAGCATGAGGTATTTGTAGAGTGTCATCATTTGTGCGGAGGTCGGGGGCGCGCGATGGTTAACTCCTACCAACCTCCCCCCTAAGAGCATGCGTTGATTGCTTTGTTTTCATGACTCGTAAATTTTTGCAATAAGTATATGAGTTCTTTATGACTAATGATGAGTCCATGGATTATACACACTCTCACCCTTCCACCATTGCTAGCCTCTCTTGTACCGCGCAACTTTCGCCGGTACCATACACCCACTATATACCTTCATCAAAACAGCCACCATATACCTTCCTCAGAACTAGCCATTCCGAGATATATTGCCATGCAACTTTCCACTGTCCCGTTCATATGACACGCTTCATATTGTCATATTTCCATGCATGATCATGTAGTTGACATCGTATTTGTGGCAAAGCCACCATGCATAATTTCTCATACATGTCACTCTTGATTCGTTGCACATCCCGGTACACCGCCGAAGGCATTCATATAGAGTCATAATTTGTTCTAGTATCAAGTTGTAATATCGAGTTGTAAATCAATAAAAGTGTGATGATCATCATTATTAGAGCATTGTCCCTTGTGAGGAAAGGCCAAATAAAAAAAGGGAGATGGCCCAAAAAATATATATATATAGAGGGGCTAAAAAAAGAGAAAGCCCCTCCAAAAGAAATGAGAGAAAAGAGAGAAGGGACAATGCTACTATCTTTTTTTCCACACTTGTGCTTGAAAGTAGCACCATGTTCTTCATGATAGAGAGTCTCTTGTTTAGTCACTTTCATATACTACTGGGAATTGTCATTATAGAACTTGGCTTGTATATTCCAACGATTGGCTTCCTCAAATACCCTAGGTCTTCATGAGCAAGAAAGTTGGATGCACACCCACTTAGTTTCATTTCATGAGCTGTCATACATTTATAGCTCTAGTGCATCCGTTGCATGGCAATCCCTACTCACTCACATTGATATCTATTGATGGGCATCTCCATAACCCATTGATACGCCTAGTCGATGTGAGATTATAGTCCTCTTTTTTTGTCTTCTCCACAACCACCACTCTATTCCACCCATAGTGCTATACCCATGGCTCACGCTCATGTATTGCGTGAAAGTTGAAAGGTTTGATAAAATTGAGTATGAAAACAATTGCTTGGCGGAAACCGGGGTTGTGCATGATATGGATATTTTGTGTGATGAAGAGGGAGCATAGCCAGACTATATGATTTTGTAGGGATAACTTTCTTTAGCCATGTTATTTTGAGAAGACATGATTGCTTTGTTAGTATGCTTGAAGTATTATTATTTCTTATGTCAACATAGAGTTTTGTCTTGAATCTTTAGGATCTAAACATTCATGCCACAATAAATAGAATTAAATTGAAAATCATGTTGGTTAGCATTCCACATCAAAAATTCCGTTTTTATCATTTACCTACTCGAGGACGAGCAAGAATTAAGCTTGGGGATGCTTGATACGTCTCCAACGTATCTATAATTTTTGATTGTTCCACGCTATTATATATGATGTTTTTGATGTTTAATGGGCTTTATTATACACTTTTATATTTTTTTGGGACTAACCTATTAACCCAAAGGCCCATTCCAGATTGTAGTTTTTTTTACCTATTTCAGGGTTTCGCAGAAAAGGAATATGAAACGGAGTCCAAACGGAATGAAACCTTCGAGAGAGATATTTTTGGAACGATATCTTCACAAGAGACTTGAGAACCACGGTAGAGGGGACACGTGGTGTCCACGAGGGTGGGGGGCGCGCCCCCTCCCCCTGGGCGCCCCCTGCCTCGTGGACCCCACGTAGCTCCCCCGATGCCCTCGTTCCTCCTATATATACTCATGTACCCTGAAAACATCGAAGCAACAGAGAAAACCCTAATTCCACCGCCGTAACCTTCTGTTCCCGTGAGATCCCATCTTGGGGCCTGTTCCGGAGCTCCATCGGAGCGGGGGGGGGGGGG
>LR738712.1:242434565-242556062 GCA_902687465.1 Secale cereale
GGGGGGGGTTCTTCCACAGAGTGCTTCTACATCAACACCATTGCCTCACCATGAGCTGTGAGTAGTTTACCACAAACCTTCGGGTCCATAGTTAGTACCTAGATGGCTTCTTCTCTCTTTCTGGATCTCAATACCAAGTTCTCCTCGGTCTTCGAGGAGATCTATTCGATGTAATCTTTTTGCGGTGTGTTTGTCGAGATCCGATGAATTGTTAGTTTATGATCAAGATTATCTATGAAAAATATTTGGTTATTTTCTGAATTCTTTTATGTATGATTATAATATCCTTGCAAGTCTCTTCGAATTATTGGTTTGGTTTGGCCTATTTGTTCTATAGTTATTGCAACGGGAGAAGTGCTTGGCTTTGGGTTCAATCTTGCGATGTCCTCTCCGAGTGACAGTTGTGGCAGCAAGGCACGTATAGTATTGTTGCCATCGAGGATAAACATATGGGGTTTATATCATATTGCTTGAGTTTATCCCTCTACATCATGTCATCTTGCATAAAGCATTACTCTGTTCTTATGAACTTAATACTCTAGATGCATGCTGGATAGCGGTCGATGTGTGGAGTAATAGTAGTAGATGCAAGATCGTTTCGGTCTACTTGTCATGGACGTGATGCCTATATATAACGATCATGCCTAGATATTTTCATAATTATTTGCTTTTCTATCAATTGCTCTACAGTAATTCGTTCACCCACCGTAGGAATCTGCTATCATGAGATAAGCCACTAGTGAAACCTATGGCCCCCGGGTCTATTCTCAACATATCAATCTACAATCTACTTTACTTTGCTGTTTTTACTTTCTGTTCTTATGTAAAAAATACCAAAAATATCAAACTATCCTATCTATCAGATCTCACTTTCGTAAGTGACCGTAAAGGGATTGACAACCCCTTATCGCGTTGGCTGCGAAGTTCTTATTTGTTTGTGCTTGTGTGAGGGACTCGGGCGTGGTCTCCTACTGGATTGATACCTTGATTCTCAAAAATAGAGGGAAATACTTACGCTACTGTGCTGCATCACCATTTACTCTTCGAGGGAATACAACACATGCTCGAAAAGTAGCAATCTCCTTCAATTTTATGAAGATAATCCATCATGCATACAAAGATGTAGTAAAGATAATGATATGCATCATGGAAAATGGGCGTCTACTGAATGACTTCATGCACGTAGGATAGATATTTAAACAAGCGGAAGAAACAACAGCAAATGTAGTAAACGGCCATCAAGTTTAAGTGTTACAACTCAAGAGCCAAATGTTCCAAAACGAGAGTTGTAAGAACTTAGCAAAATATAAGGCACCCGACCCATATATGGACCCACTTGAAGACTATCAACTCATATGCTTCTCCCCCTTTTGTCAGTAAGGACCAAAAAGGTTTGAATACATAGAGTATCTATGCGTTCCCAGGTGGTGAAGATGCTGGTGCAGCTGGGTCGACGTTGGAGTTGGGCAGTGCAGAAGGGCCTGACGTAGAGTCGTGATGTAGTGAAGCTATTGCCGGAGAAGTGACGTCGTCTTCTTCATCGATGACACAAGCAACAACAGTTGCAGCCGAAGATGAATACTCCGACTCTTCAATGGAGGGATTCAGATGCCAAGTCGTAGATTGTGGAGGCCTGGAGTCAAACTTGAAGTGCTCGGTGAAGCCATCTGCTTGAAGATCATCTTCAGAGCAGAGTAATGTGAGGCTCTTCCAGGACCGCCGATAGGCTTCATGAGCAACGAATTTGTTCTTGGTAGCCAAGTTGCGAATGCGATTCACATCAGTGAGAAGACTTTGCATCTATCGCTTCAACCAATCATGGTGCTTATCCTGCTTCTGGTGAAGTGAAACTAGAAGCTCTCGGTCATTGAGGACACGGGGACCCTTCTTAGGCCTTTGGGAAATGGTGCTACCAGTGGCATCAGTGTTGGCACGATGCGGTAGGCGAATATTTCCAGCTAGAGGATAAGCAGTGACATTTGCATTAGGCACATAGACACCTTCAACATGCTGTGTGAAGCTTTGGTGATCAGCATTGAGCAGTTTAAGTGGTTGCTTGGCAGGCTCAGGATAGATGGCTTCATAAGACATATCAACCTCAGGCAAAAAGACAACATGATTGCGAACAGAGGCTTGATAGTTGATAGTTGAGTGAAGCTTAATGAGCCACATTATCCATGGAGCATAGAACTTGAGGCCAAACAGATCAATACCAGACACAGCTAGTTGACGGATGAAGAAGTCATGCGTATTGAATCTGATGCCATTGAGAATGTAAAATACCAAAGTCTTCATGGCACCATCCAGTTTGGCTTCAGACGAGTGTCCCTTAATAGGCCAGAGAGTACGCCTCAGAATATGATATATGGTGTGAGGCAAATACTTGAGGTCCTTTACGAAGAATTCCTTTGGATAATCAGCTTCCAGGGGCAATGGCTTCATCATACTGAGAATTTCACTCATGTTGGGCTCAACCTTTTTGAAGACGCTTTCCAGCTCCTTTTGATAAAGAGAACAACCTGGTTCGTATAACTCACTAGGACTGGGCAGGGAAGTATGCTCAAGAAGAGTCTGAGCTTTGGCTTCATGATTAATATCACCTGTCATCCACTCAAGGACCCATGTCTTCGGATCCCTATTGTAGCCTCTAATATGAAGAGTAGCATAGAATTGCAGGAGAAGCTCTTCGTTCTAGTGTTCCTTTGTAGTGATGAATGGAAGCAATCCAACATCTCGGAAGCAGTCAAGGGCTTCTTCAAGGCATGGTAGTCCAGCAAATGGCATCACAATCAAGATGTTGGTGAGGAAAGATCCGGTCCTGATTGTACATAATGCAAGAGTGATAGCTTCATTGCTAAAAGCTCTAGAACCTATCAGAAGAGATCCTTGGCTTCTTGTATGGGTTCTTGTGAGAGTCAAATAAAGTGTTGTTCTCTCTGAAGCTGTGCAAACTGACTGAACCTTGTGTCGTTATAGTGCTTGGAAGCCTAGGCAATCTGGGCATTGGCTTCCGCGTCTGAGGCGTCCGCTCCACATGATATTCATATTATGGGCCTGGGGCAGCGGGAGGCATCAGTATTGGCCATCTAACAGTTACAAGCTCATCTGCTTGATTGAAGGCTTGGGCCGTGGTGTGAGCCATAGGGGAAGGAACAATCACTTCATGGGCAATAATGACTTCATGCTGCACATTGTCTTTAGCCATGATAGTGTCATTGGCTTCGGTAGTCATTGGAGGGTGATACGTCCATTTTGCATCATGCTTTTATGTTGATATTTATTGCACTATGGATTGTTATTACACGTTATGCCACAATACTTATGCCTTTTCTCTCTTATTTTACAAGGTTTTACATCAAGAGGGAGAATGCCGGCAGCTGGAATTCTGGGCTGGAAAAGGAGCAAACATTGGAAACCTATTCTGCACAACTCAAAAAGCTCCGAAACTCCACGAAACACCATTTCAGAAAATAAAAAAAATATCTCGCGAAAGAGATTCACCAGGGGGGCCACCACCTATCCACAAGGGTGGGGGCACGCCCCCTGCCTCGTGGGCCACCCAGTGACCCCCAGATGCCCGTCTTCTCCTATATGGGGTGTTTTGACCTGGAAAAAATCATAAGGAGGCTTTCGGGACCAGACGCCGCCGTCTCGAGGCGGAACCTTGGCGGAAGTAATCTAGGGCTCATTAAAACATAGTCTTGGTCATCGTTGCAATTAATAGGAAGTAATAAAGAAAGAGAGGTTTCACATACAAATATACTATCTTGGACATCTTTTATGATTGTGAGCACTCATTAAAATATGACATGCTAAAGAGTTGATGTTGGACAAGGAAGACAGCATAATGGGTTATGTTTTCTTATATTCGAAATAAAGTTTATTGTCATGGATCATCCAACATGTTGAGCTTGCCTTTCCCCCTCATGCTAGCCAAAACTCCATGCACCAAGTAGAGATACTACTTGTGCTTCCATGCATCCTTAAACCGATTTTTGCCATGAGAGTCCACCATACCTACCTATGGATTGTGTAAGATCCTTCAAGTAAGTTGTCATGTTTGCAAACTCTCTAAAATATGCATGATTTATTAGTGTGGAGGAAATAAGCTTTATACAATCTTGTGATATGGAAGTAATAAAAGCGACGAACTTCATAATAAAGGTCCCCATCACAAGTGTCAATATAAAGTGATGTACCTTTGTGCTAAGACTTTGTGCATCCAACCATAAAAGCACATGACAACCTCTGCTTCCCTCTGCGAAGGGCCTATCTATTATTCTTGCCTTATAAGAGTCAAGGTGAAAATCACCTTTCCTTTTTACATTTTATCCTTTGGCAAGCACATTGTGTTGGAAAGATCCTGATATATATACCCACTTGGATGTAAGTTATCATGGTCTATTACTGTTGACATTACCCTTGAGGTAAAAGGCTGGGAAGCAATACCATAAACCCCTATCTTTCTCTGTGTCCGATTAAAACTCCATACCCATAAGTATTGCGTGAGTGTGAGAAATTGTGAAAGACTATATGATAGTTGAGTATGCGGACTTGCTGAAAAGCTCTTATAATGACTCTTTCCGATGTTATGATAAATTGCAATTGCTTCAATGACCGAGATCATAGTTTGTTGGTTTTCAATGAAGTTTCTGATTCATACTTGACACTGTGAATGAATTGTTACTTTAGCATAAGAATCATATGACAATATATGTGTGTTGTTGTCATAAGAATGATCATGATGCCCTCATGTCCGTATTTTATTTTTAACGACACCTCTATCTCTAAACATGTGGGCATATTTTCCGATATCGGCTATCGCTTGAGGACAAGCGAGGTCTAAGCTTGGGGGAGTTGATACGTCCATTTTGCATCATGCTTTTATGTTGATATTTATTGCACTATGGGCTGTTATTACACGTTATGTCACAATACTTATGCCTTTTCTCTATTATTTTACAAGGTTTTACATGAAGAGGGAGAATGCCGACATCTGGAATTTTGGGCTAGAAAAGGAGCAAACATTGGAAACCTATTCTGCACAACTCAAAAAGCTCCGAAACTCCACGAAACACCGTTTCAGAAAATATAAAAAAATATCTGGCGAAAGAGATTCACCAGGGGGGCCACCATTTGTCCACGAGGGTGGGGGGCGCACCCCCTTCCTCGTGGGCCACCCGGTGACCCCTAGATGCCCATATTCTCCTATATGGGGTGTTTTGACCTGGAAAAATAAATCATAAGGAGGCTTTCGGGACCAGGCGCCGTCGTCTCGAGGCGGAACCTTGGCGGCACCAATCTACGGCTCCGACAGAGCTGTTCTGCTGGGGATACTTCCCTTCGGGAGGGGGAAATCATCACCGCCGTCATCACCAACAACTCTCCCATCTCGGGGAGGGTTATCTTCATCAACATCTTCACCAGCACCATCTCCTCTCAAACCCTACTTCATCTCTCGTATCCAATCTTTGTACCCAAACCTCAGATTGGTACCTGTGGGTTGCTAGTAGTGTTGATTACTCCTTGTAGTTGATGCTAGTTGGTTTACTTGGTGGAAGATCATATGTTCAGATCCATTATGAATATTAATACCCCTCTGATCATGAACAATATTATGTCTTGTGAGTAGTTACTTTTGTTCCTGAGGACATGGGAGAAGTCTTGCTATAAGTAGTCATGTGAATTTGGTATTCGTTCGATATTTTGAAGAGATGTATGTTGTCTCTCCTCTAGTGGTGTTATGTGAATGTCGACTACATGACACTTCACCATTCTTTGGGCCTAGAGGAAGGCATTGGGAAGTAATAAGTAGATGATGGGTTGCTAGAGTGACAGAAGCTTAAACCCTAGTTTATGCGTTGCTTCGTAAGGGGCTGATTTGGATCCACTTGTTTCATGCTATGGTTAGGTTTACCTTAATACTTCTTTTGTAGTTGCGGATGCTTGCACTAGAGGTTAATCATAAGTGGGATGCTTGTCCAAGTAAAGGCAGCACCCAAGCACCGGTCCACCCACATACCAAATTATCAAAGTACCGAACGCGAATCAGATGATCGTGATGAAAACTAGCTTGACGATAATTCCCATATGTCTTCGGGAGCGTTTACCTTCATATAAGAGTTTGTCCAGGCTTGTCCTTTGTTACAAAAAGGATTGGGCCATCTTGCCTCACCTTATTTACTTTTACTATTTGTCACTTGCTACCAGTTACCTTATCACAAAACTATCTGTTACCGATAATTTCAGAGCTTGCAGAAAATACCTTACTGAAAACTGCCTATCATTTCCTTCTGCTCCTCGTTGGGTTCGACACTCTTACTTATCGAAAGGACCACGATAGATCCCCTACACTTGTGGGTCATCAAGACTTTTTTCTGGCACCGTTGCCGGGGAGTGAAGCGCCTTTGGTAAGGAAAAATTTATATAGTGTGCTGAAATTTACTGTTACTTGTTACTATGGCTCATCATACTTTGAGGGGCTTGTTCGGGGTATCTTCACCCCGACCAGTAGAGCAAAGAGTTGCTCCTCAACCTACTGAACCTACTGAAAATGTTTGCTTTGAAATTCCTTCGGGTATGATAGAGAAACTGCTAGATAATCCCTTTAGAGGAGACGGAACACTACATCCCGATTTACACCTAATCTATGTGGATGAAGTTTGTGGATTATTTAAGCTTGCAGGTATGCCCGAGGATGTTATCAAGAAGAAGTTCTTCCCTTTATCTTTAAACGGAGATGCATTGACATGGTTTAGGCTATGCGATGATATTGGATCATGGAACTATAATCGACTGAAGTTGGAATTTCATCATAAGTTCTACCCTATGCACCAGGTTCATCGTGATCGTAATTATATATATAATTTTTGGCCTCGCAAGGAGAAAGCATCGCTCAAGCTTGTGGGAGGCTTAAGTCAATTTTATATTCATGCCCCAATCATGAGCTCTTAAGAAAAATGATCATTCAAATTTTTTATGCTCGGCTTTCTCTCAATAATCGCACCATGCTCGATAATTCTTGTGCTAGTTCTTTTATGATGATGACTATTGAATCCAAATGGGATTTATTGGAAAGAATTAAACGCAACTCCGAAGACTGGGATCTCGTGGAAGGTAAGGAGTCAGGTATGACCCCTAAGTTTGATTGTGTTAAAGCTTTTATGGATACCGATGTTTTCCGTGAATTTAGCACTAAATATGGACTTGACTCAGAGATAGTAGTTTCTTTCTGTGAATCATTTGCTACTCATGTTGATCTTCCCAAGGAGAAGTGGTTTAAATACCATCCTCCCATTGAAGTAAAAGTAGTTGAACCTGTTAAAGTTGAAGAAAAGACTATCACTTATAATGTTGATCCTATTGTTCCCACTGCTTATATTGAGAAACCACCTTTTCCTGTTAGAATAAAGGATCATGATAAAACTTCAACTGTGGTTCGTAAGAGTAATACTAGAACACCTACACCCTCTGAGAAAATTAAAGTTGAACCTAGTGTTGCTATGGTTAAAGATCTCTTGGTTGAAAATTTAGATGGACATGTTATTTACCTCCAAGAGGAAGCTGCTAGAATAGCCAAACCCGATACCAGGAATAAACATAGACCAGTTGTAGGCTTGCATGTTATTTCTGTTAAAATAGGAGATCATTGCTATCATGGTTTATGTGACGTAGGTGCTAGTGCAAGTATAATCCCTCACTCCTTATATAAAGAAATTATGCATGATATTGCACCCACTGAGTTAGAAGGGATTTATGTTACTATGATGCTTGCCAATAGAGACACTATTTAACCAGTTGGGATTGTTAGAGATGTTGAAGTCTTGTGTGGGAAGGTTAAATACCCTACTGATTTTCTTATTCTTAGTTCCCCACAAGATGATTTTTGTCCCATTATATTTGGTAGACCCTTCTTGAATACTGTCAATGCTACGATAGATTGAGTAAAAGATATTGTTACTGTTGGTTTAGGGGATATGTCTCATGATTTTAACTTTGCTAAATTTCGTAGACAACCCCATGATAACGAATTACCTAGTAAGGATGTGTAATGCCCCGGATGTAATACTTTCCCTTTTGGGTATATAATATATCTCCGGCTTCATCTATTTCCATTCCGGGTTCTTTCTCTGTCGGGCTTTCGTCGTTTTGTTGTGTGAGTGTGTGGCATTCATTCATATCATGTAGACATGTGCATCGCATTGCATTTGTGTTGTCGGTTGCATCCGGTTCCGCGTGTTTCTTCCCGTTGTCCGTTTCGCGTTCCGGAGCTCCCTCACGTGTCCGTGACGTCCCGTAGGCCTACTTTGTTATTCGGGCGTTTAACGTTACCGGTGTGCCGCGAGGTTGTTGTGTGTGTTGTGGTTGTGTTGTGTGCAACCCGCCTCTCAAATCTCATCTCGTTTGGACTCCGTCAGTTTTTCCATCCGTTGTTCGTGTGGGTCCGAAGTGCCTTCACTTCGTGTCCCGGAAACATCCCTACTGCAGTCTCTTATCTCCTCCTAGGCCTTTTAATCTATCCCCGCGATCGGATCCGTCGGATCGCGATCGGAGGGCTCCTAGCGCCCCCAAATCTCCAAACCCTAGCAAAACTGCTATATATAGACCCCTCTAGGTCTATTTTGGCTTCCCTATCTTCTTCCCCTTCTCCACTATTTTTTTCCTTTTCTTTCAGATCACCAGATCCCCAAATCCTCTGGATCCCGAGGGGAACCAGCTCCCTCGAGAGAGCCGCCGTCGCGCTGGGATCCAGATCCCTCGAGCGAAGTCAACGCCGAACATCGCCAGGCTCCAGCGCTCCCGCTGGGCCGTACGCCCCTTCGGTCCTCCTGACCGAGGACCACATCGCCAGCGCCCTCGATCCACAGCGCGCCAGGCCCGTTCCCTCGTCGTTCCTTCTGGCAGCCGACCGCGATGGGCCCTCGCCTCCTCAGCGTCCGGTCGAACGGCTGGACCACTTCACCTGCGACTCGGCCCGTCCGCCTCCTGGGTCCCCACATCGCCGTTCCCTTCGCCAGGCCTCATCGCCGCTGGCTGGGCTGCCCCTTTGCCACCGGGCCGCTCCGCGCTCGCCACCGAGCCGCCGCCTCCCGCCCAGCCGGGCTGTGCGCGCCAGTGGCCGCCGCTCCTCCGGGCCGACCCGAGCCGGGCCGCCGCACCCTTCCGCTCCGGGCCGGGCCCCTTCGTCCACCGCATCGCAGGCCGGCTCCAGCGCAGGGCTGCGTCACCGCAAGCCAGACCGCGGGCCGCCGCCTCTGCCTCGCGTCGGCCTCGCCGCGCCGCCGCACCGAAGCCCAGCCGCCTGCTTCACCTGGGCCGGATCGGGCCAGATCTGCCCGGGCTGTGGTTTTTTTTCCTCAAATCAGATCTGAGAAGGTTGCTCCTAATTCTTCTAAGTCCCTGTTAACTGTTCTGAGATGCAATGTTTGACCATGCATAACCTTTTGCCTGATGCTCCGTTTTGCGCGTGTAATATGTCCAGACGTTCGTGGAGATGTGCTCTACGTTTCCTCTGTTGTTGTCATGCATGTTAGAGATCATCTAGGTGCTTGTTTTGCTGTTGCAATAGTGCATCATGATATAAACTGCTGTTATGTGTTATTTTTATGCCACCTTTGCCATGTGATATCTTTTAGCTCGTTTGTCCAAATGATGCAAATGACATGTCCACGTGTTCGTCTTGCCACGAACTACGTGTTGCTTGTGATAGGTTGCATGGTAGATTTATTATTTTCCTTGTTATCATCGTTGCAAAGTGCCATGTGGATGTAATGTGTTTTCACTTGTTATGAAATGCCATCTTGTTGAGCTCGTTGCAATCGTTGTGTTTACCTCTATGATGCATGCTTGTGTGTTTCGGGATCACCTTCATGTGCACTTTGATGAGGTGCTTACCCTTTACCATGTTTAGTTTCGAGGTGACTTAAACATGCTCTTTTATATGCCATGATGTTATTGCTGATTTAGGACTTAGTGGTTTTTCACCAAGTCTGAAATCTGTAACGTTCCGATGCCATGTTTGTGTGATGTTCTAGGACAAAGCATGATAGTTTTGGAGTGGATTTTGATTGTTCCTTGTAGTATATATTGTTGTCTTTCCATCCATGTGCTCACATGTCCATTTAAGTGGCTGTAGCATGTTTATCTTTTGCTCTAAAGTTTCAATAAAATTCTGCTGCCAGAATTTTATTGTCAAGTTCAATATGTCCAAGATCATTGCTATTGATCCGTGACTCCGTTGAGGGTGCACTTTGGACTTAGTTGTTGTACTATATGTCTAGTTTGTGTTCATGTCCTTTGCCATGCTTTTTGGGTGCTGTAGCTTAATTATTTTGAGCTCCGAAGTTGCTATGTTGCTGTAATTTTCAGCTTTCGCTCAAATCTTGTTTCGGGCATAACTTTTAGCCCGTAACTCCGATTTCAGCGAATCTTATATCAAACTTGGTTGTTTTTCTGTGTAGATTAGTAATATCAGATTGTTATCTTGTTTTGAGGTGTTTTGCTTGAGTGATATTTTACGTGCTCCGTGTGCATCCTTAGTGCATCCATCATGCATTCATGTTTTCCGAGTGCGCATTGCATCTTGTTGATTGGTTCTTGGTGTGATTGTTTTGTTTAGAGCCGGAAGCTGAGACCGGGTACGAAGTTGAGCACGAGGTTTCCAACGAGGTTGAGCACGAGGACACTTCTTACGATCCGAACGACTTCTCTTTAGGCAAGATGACCGAACCCCGATAACATTACTATCTTTCCCTATTGCTAGTAGTCTCGATATATAGTTTTGCCTCGATGCCCATGATCTTCTTGTCAGCCTCCTACTTGTAGCCAATTGCCATGTTTAACCAACCTACCTATGCAAACCGTTGTTTGGCTAAGTACGCTTCGCTCAGCCCTTCTTATAGCGTTGCTAGTTGCAGGTGAAGATCGAAGATGCTTGATTCATGTTGAAGTTTGGTTGGGTTATATCACACTATATAAATGCTTAAAATGAAATCATCTATATATTGGCAAGGGTGGAAGGCTAAGCCTTTTGCTTGGTGTTTTGTTCCACTCATGTCGTTAGGAACCGTATAAACCGGTGTTATGTTCCTTGATTATGCGTTCCTAACACGGTTGGGGTGTATGGGACCCCCTCGATAAACCGCTAAGTGCTAAGTCTTTTCCAGCAAGTCCCAACATTGGTACTATTCGCCTAACACAACTAAAACTTTCCGAGGGAGTAATTAACCCGAGGCTTAATTAATTCAACCCCCCTGGGCCAGTGCTCGATTTGAGTGTTGGTCCAAACTAGAGTCGTGTGCGGGGCCCCCCTTGGCAACTTGGGTATTTCGGCCACTGTACGCTGTGCTCATCCAGTCGTGGCCTGAGACAAGATACGCGCGGCTACTATCAGGGTGTCGGCACGCCGGGAGGATTTGCTGGATTAGCCTTACCTTAGTTCGGTATATCTTGAGCACGGGATTCCGAGGATACTCGGGTCTTCCCACTTTGGAGTTGCGACTCCGCGGATCGTGGGCTTGTAATGGGTCAAGTTGGAACACCCCTGCAGGGTTTGAACTTTCGAAAGCCGTGCCCGCGGTTATGTGGCAGATGGGAGATTGTTAATTCCGGTTGTAGATAACTTGACACAATGTTTCAAATACACTACCAGCATGTGTTCCGTGACTGTCAGTTTCCGAATAGGGATTCGGGAGTTGAACACGGAGGGGTTATGTTTGTGAGCTTGTAGCTAGGATCACTTCGTGATCACTTCTCGCCGAGGCCTTCTCTTCTCGCTCTCACTTACGTCAGCTAGATGCTAGTTGCTGCAGACACTTATTCTTTTCTTCAGCCTTTTCCCTCACCTAAAGGCTTAAATAGTTCTGTTACCCGGGAACGGGATTGCTGAGTCCTCTGTGGCTCACAGTTACTTCACACACCAGATGCAGGTCCAGCTGTGAGCTATCCAGGTGATGGCACCAAGCTGGATTGGGAGTACGACGAGGAGCGTAGTCGGTACTATGTGCGCTACCCGGACGATCAGTAGTGGAGTCTCTAACTAGGAGTCGATCCGCCTGTGGTTTATTTATCTGAGTTTGGTACTTTGACATTTGGCTTTTGCCCTTAGAGGGTTGTGATGTTCTTAATGTATGATGTTTGAGACTTGTACTGTAATTCTGTGACGTGGCGAGTGTAAGCCAACTATTTTTAGTTTACTATCCCCTGTTTTACATGAGTTGTGCAAAGATTACCGAACTTGAGATCATTCTAGGATGGATTTATGCCTTTAAGTCGTGCCTCGACACGTAGGAGGTATAACTCCATCCTGGGCATTACAAGTTGGTATTCAGAGCCTTCTCCGACCTAGGAGCCCCCACTGTTTGATCGAACCGTTGACGGTCGAGTCTAGGCACACACTGAAAACTTTTTGAGTCCTATATTATTTCGGAGAGTAGGATTTCTTTGCTTCTCATCCCCTTTCTCTCTGGTGAGGACTCCTGACGTCTACTCTTGTCTCTCCTATCTTCAAAATTTGCACAATTTTTTTTTAGGAATCCCGCGAGTATTCTGGGATTGTTTCGATGTTCTTGTGACAAGGATATTGTTCTTGATGCTTCCTGTTACCGAGGAGTTGAGCTTCGGGGTATCATTGACACAAGCATATCGCGGCAGTACTAAATACTTAAGACGGCCGACATCGAAAATCTGCCCTATACGGCCAGTGGCAAGATAACCCCGACATCACCCAGTACTGGGGAGGTAGTTCGGGAGTATTGCCATAGCTTGTTATAGTGGATGCTTTTCGAAGGTCCGAGGTACACAGTTTCCGAGAAAGACTGGTTATGTGTTGAAGGATGGATACACCTGGATGTAGGTTTAGAGTTGATTGTGCGGTGCTTCCCGTGTATCCCCAACACCTGATTGCATAACTGGAATCTTTTGGAAATCTATAGGTGGGTTTTCTCCAGTAGATCGTAGGCATTCTTCCAACGAATGCAGGTTAGTGAGTTCGGGGTTCGACATTGAGTGAAGGGGTTATATGACCGATGTTACTATCAGGAGTTGCATCTTAAAGGGTCCTTGGCTATGCTGATCCGGGGATTGCAAAACCTTTTTGTAACGCGTTCATATGCTTTCAGCACAAAGATGTTAGAACGAAACTCCTCTCTTGTGTTTGTTCCTGTCCGTAACTTGTTGCTTTTTCTTATTTTCATTTTGATCCCTATGTGGCTTCTCGTGAAGACTGATGTTATCAATTAACTGAGAAATTCATTCGTTCCTCTTGTTCGGATGATTTCATTCGTTCTTATTGTTCGAATGATTATTATGAAGACTTGTTGCAATTCATTCCATTGATTCAGCTTATTCCTTTTGTCAATCAATTGCTGATTCGTGGTCATCTCTTACAGGATGGCTCCGAAAAAGGTTCCGAACGCTAACCCAGAGGTGGAAGAGGTCCCAGAGCATCCTCCTTCCCCTCCTCCTCCGCCTGAGGCTTGGAGAGCAATTATGGAGACTACAGCTCAGAACACTCAGTTGATGATGCAGATGATGCAGATGATGCAAGCTAATCAAGCTAATCAGGGTGTTCCAGTGAACCAAGGCAACTTCTTCCAGCAGCACCATGCTACTCTTAATCAGTTCTTGGCCAACAATCCTAAAGCTTTCAGTTACTGTGTCGACCCTCTTGATGCTGAGGATTGGTTGACCGACATAAAGAAGCATTTTGAGTGCAGTAACGTGAAGGAAGATGACTATGTGAAGTTTGCAGCCTTCCAACTGAAAGATCAAGCAGCTGACTGGTGGCAGCAGTACAAAGACTCCAGGCCGGGTCAAGTGATCTCTTGGGAGAATTTCTGCAAGGATTTCCGCTCGCATCACATTCCTACAAGTGTCATCGAGGGTATGCGTGAGCAATTCCGCAACCTCAAGCAGGGCTCCATGACAGTCTATCAGTATAATGTCAAGTTCCAAAACCTCGCTCGCTATGCAAAGCAAGACATTCCTGATGCCAAGAGTAAAATCTATCAGTTCCGTGGAGGTCTCAAAGATGAACTTCAGCTTGCTCTCACTTTGTTCGAGCCCGATGAATTCGACAAGTTCTATAACATGGCTTTGAAACAAGAAGCAGCTCAGCTCAAGATGGAGGCTTCTAAGAAGAGAATTCGAGATGCTGTTCACTCTTCCTCATCGTCTCAGTTGGCTGCGAAACAACAGAAATTCTGGCTTCCTCCTCCTCCAGTGATTCGAGCTCCATACAACAACTCCAACAACTTCAACAACTCCAACAACAAGAACTCTAGTGGTCGTGGTTTCTCCCACCCACCCAACCCGAGCAACCAATCAAAGAAGCAATTTCAGTCTCAAGGCTCCAAGTCCAGTGGCTCTCATTTCCGTCCTCTCTCAGAAGTGACTTGCAACAAATGCACTCAGAAAGGTCACTATGCCAATAGATGTCCGAATCCGAAGCATCTTCCACCTCCTCCACCTATGAGTTCAGCTATTGTCAGGCATGATCCAAAGTCTGCAAGGGTCAATCTGATGAATGCAGCACAAGCGGAGAATTCGTCTGATGTCATTCTAGGTAACCTTCCAGTTAACTCTTTTCCAGCTAAAGTGTTATTTGATTCGGGTGCTACATGCTCTTTCATGCCATATCCTTTTGCATCCAAGCACAACATTGTCACCAGAAGTTTGACAAGAGAATTGTCAGTTGTTTCTCCAGGCAAACTATTGCATTCAAAGATATTTGCTCCGGATGTTTCTATTCGCATGGGTGATTATCGTTTTCTGGCTAATCCGGTGGTTCTTGGTAATTCTGATATTGACCTCATCCTCGGAATGGATTGGCTTTCTCAGCACGATGCTCACATTGATTGTGCTCAAAAGGAAGTCAAGTTGACTCATTCTGATGAAGATGTGATTATCTTCGCCTCCAGGGATAATACTATCCGACTTTTCTCTCTTAATGATAAGGGCGAAATTAATGCCATAAATCAAATTCCTGTGGTGAACGAATATCAAGACGTCTTTCCAGAAGAACTTCCAGGCATGCCTCCACACCGTCAGGTGGAGTTTGTCATTGAACTCGAGCCGGGCACTGAGCCTGCATGCCGGCGTCCATACAAGCTCTCTCCGGATGAATTGAAGGAATTGAAGAAGCAGCTTGATAAGCAGGAGAGTATGGGTCTCATCAGACCGAGTACATCTCCGTGGGGCTGTGGTGTCTTATTTGTCAAGAAGAAAGATGTCACGGAGCGTCTCTGTGTTGACTACCGGCCATTGAACGAGAAGACGATTAAGAACAAATATCCGCTCCCCAACATCAACGAACTTTTTGAGCAGCTCAAAGGAGCTAAAGTGTTCTCTAAGCTTGACCTCCGAATGGGTTATCATCAAATTCGCATTCGCGAGGAAGACATTCCCAAGACGGCCTTCAGAACGAGCTACGGTTCATACGAGTATACCGTCATGTCCTTCGGTCTCGCCAATGCTCCTCCTACCTTTTCAAGGATGATGCATTACATCTTCAACCCCTATACTGGCGAGTTCGTGCTCGTGTATCTGGATGATATTCTGGTGTTTTCCAAGAATGAAGAAGATCACGAAAAGCACTTGCGTCTGGTTCTTGATCGACTCTGAGAGCATAAATTCTATGCCAAGTTCTCCAAGTGCGAGTTTTGGCTCGATAAGGTTTTGTACCTGGGCCACATTATCTCAGCTGACTGTATTGCGGTTAATCCCGAGAAAGTTGAAGCAATTGTCAACTGGGAAGCTCCTCAGAACGTCAAGCAGCTCCGCAGTTTTCTGGGTCTTGCCAGCTATTGCAGAAGGTTTGTTGAAAACTTCTCCAAGATTGCCAAGCCTCTTTCCAACCTGCTTCAGAAGAATGTCAAATACTTTTGGTCTCCCGAATGTGAAGTGGCATTCAAAACCCTCAAAGAGAAGCTTGTCTCTGCTCCAGTTTTGACTCCTCCGGATGAAACCAAGCCCTATGAAGTATTCTGTGATGCTTCTCTTCAAGGTCTTGGTGGTGTGCTTATGCAAGATAAGAGAATTGTGGCATACACTTCTCGTCAGCTAAAGCCAAGTGAGAAGAACTATCCCTTACATGATCTCGAGCTAGCAGCTGTGGTACATGCTCTGATTACGTGGAGACATCTGTTGTTGGGCAGAAAGGTCGACATCTTCACTGATCACAAGAGCTTGAAGTACATCTTCACACAGCCGCATCTGAACCTCCGTCAAACTCGTTGGGTTGAAATGATCCAAGAGTACAACCCCAGCATTGAATACACTCCAGGCAAGGCGAATGTGATTGCAGATGCTTTGAGCAGAAAGGCATATTGCAACAGCCTTCTTATCAAGCCGTACCAGCCCGAGCTTTGTGAAGCATTCAGGAAACTCAACCTTCAAGTTGTTCCGCAGGGTTTTCTTGCAAATCTCCAAATTGCTCCTACCTTGGAAGATCAAGTCCGTGAGGCCCAGCTCAGGGATACCATGGTGAAGAAAGTGAAACATGGGATTGAAAAGGGCACTCCAAAATACAAGTGCTTCCGTGTTGATGAGAGAGATACCTTGTTCTTCGAGGACAGACTCGTTGTTCCCAAAGGTGATCTCAGGAAGCTCATAATGGAAGAAGCTCATGATTCTCTCCTTTCCATTCATCCTGGCAGTTCAAAGATGTATCAAGACCTCAAGCAATCTTACTGGTGGACACGCATGAAAAGGGAGATTGCCCAATTCGTGAATGAATGTGATGTATGCAGAAGAGTGAAAGCAGAACATCAACGTCCAGCCGGTCTTCTCCAACCTCTTCCTATTCCCGAGTGGAAGTTCGACCACATTGAAATGGACTTCGTCACTGGCTTTCCTAAATCCAAGCGAGGAAATGATGCTATCTTTGTGGTGATTGACAAGCTTACCAAAGTCGCTCACTTTCTTCCAGTCAAAGAATCAATCAATGCAGCTCAACTTGCAGAGCTGTACACTTCCAGAATTGTGTCCCTACATGGCATTCCTCAAGTTATATCCTCAGACCGTGGAAGCTTGTTCACATCAAGGTTCTGGGACTCCTTTCAGTCCGCCATGGGCACTAAGATCAGGTTCAGCACTGCCTTTCACCCTCAGACTAGTGGTCAAGTCGAGCGCGTGAATCAGATTCTAGAAGACATGCTCAGAGCCTGTGTCATATCCTTCGGCATGAAATGGGAAGACTGCCTTCCATTTGCCGAGTTCTCTTACAACAACAGCTTTCAAGCAAGTGCAGGCAAAGCACCGTTTGAAATTCTCTATGGCAGAAAGTGTCGTACCCCTCTCAACTGGTCTGAAACAGGCGAACGCCAACTTCTTGGCAATGACTTGATCTCGGGACGAGATCTTTTTGTAGTAGAGGAGAGTTTGTAATGCCCCGGATGTAATACTTTCCCTTGTGGGTATATAATATATCTCCGGCTTCATCTATTTCCATTCCGGGTTCTTTCTCTTTCGGGCTTTCGTCGTTTTCTTGTGTGAGTGTGTGGCATTCATTCATATCATGTAGACATGTGCATCGCATTGCATTTGTGTTGTCGGTTGCATCCGGTTCCGCGTGTTTCTTCCCGTTGTCCGTTTCGCATTCCGGAGCTCCCTCACGTGTCCGTGACGTCCCGTAGGCCTACTTTGTTGTTCGGGCGTTTAACGTTACCGGTGTGCCGCGAGGTTGTTGTGTGTGTTGTTGTTGTGTTGTGTGCAACCCGCCTCTCAAATCTCATCTCGTTTGGACTCCGTCAGTTTTTCCATCCGTTGTTCGTGTGGGTCCGAAGTGCCTTCACTTCGTGTCCCGAAAACATCCCTACTGCAGTCTCTTATCTCCTCCTAGGCCTTTTAATCTATCCCCACGATCGGATCCGTCGGATCGCGATCGGAGGGCTCCTAGCGCCCCCAAATCTCCAAACCCTAGCAAAACTGCTATATATAGACCCCTCTAGGTCTATTTTGGCTTCCCTATCTTCTTCCCCTTCTCCACTATTTTTTTTCCTTTTCTTTCAGATCACCAGATCCCCAAATCCTCTGGATCCCGAGGGGAACCAGCTCCCTCGAGAGAGCCGCCGTCGCGCTAGGATCCAGATCCCTCGAGCGAAGTCAACGCCGAACATCGCCAGGCTCCAGCGCTCCCGCTGGGCCGTACGCCCCTTCGGTCCTCCTGACCGAGGACCACATCGCCAGCGCCCTCGATCCACAGCGCGCCAGGCCCGTTCCCTCGTCGTTCCTTCTGGCAGCCGACCGCGACGGGCCCTCGCCTCCTCAGCGTCCGGTCGAACGGCTGGACCACTTCACCTACGACTCGGCCCGTCCGCCTCTTGGGTCCCCACATCGCCGTTCCCTTCGCCAGGCCTCATCGCCGCTGGCTGGGCCACCCCTTTGCCACCAGGCCGCTCCGCGCTCGCCACCGAGCCGCCACCTCCCGCCCAGCCGGGCTGTGCGCGCCAGTGGCCGCCGCTCCTCCGGGCCGACCCGAGCCGGGCCGCCGCACCCTTCCGCTCCGGGCCGGGCCCCTTCGTCCACCGCATCGCAGGCCGGCTCCAGCGCAGGGCTGCATCACCGCAAGCCAGACCGCGGGCCACCGCCTCTGCCTCGCATGGGCCTCGCCGCGCCGCCGCACCGAAGCCCAGCCGCCTGCTTCGCCTGGGCCGGATCGGGCCAGATCTGCCCGGGCTGTGGTTTTTTTTCCTCAAATCAGATCTGAGAAGGTTGCTCCTAATTCTTCTAAGTCCCTGTTAACTGTTCTGAGATGCAATGTTTGACCATGCATAACTTTTTGCCTGATGCTCCGTTTTGCGCGTGTAATATGTCCAGACGTTCGTGGAGATGTGCTCTACGTTTCCTCTGTTGTTGTCATGCATGTTAGAGATCATCTAGGTGCTTGTTTTGCTGTTGCAAGAGTGCATCATGATATAAACTGCTGTTATGTGTTATTTTTATGCCACCTTTGCCATGTGATATCTTTTAGCTCGTTTGTCCAAATGATGCAAATGACATGTCCACGTGTTCGTCTTGCCACGAACTACGTGTTGCTTGTGATAGGTTGCATGGTAGATTTATTATTTTCCTTGTTATCATCGTTGCAAAGTGCCATGTGGCTGTAATGTGTTTTCACTTGTTATGAAATGCCATCTTGTTGAGCTCGTTGCAATCGTTGTGTTTACCTCTATGATGCATGCTTGTGTGTTTCGGGATCACCTTCATGTGCACTTTCGGGATCACCTTCATGTGCACTTTGATGAGGTGCTTACCCTTTACCATGTTTAGTTTCGAGGTGACTTAAACATGCTCTTTTATATGCCATGATGTTATTGCTGATTTAGGACTTAGTGGTTTTTCACTAAGTCTGAAATCTGTAACGTTCCGACGCCATGTTTGTGTGATGTTCTAGGACAAAGCATGATAGTTTTGGAGTGGATTTTGATTGTTCCTTGTAGTATATATTGTTGTCTTTCCATCCATGTCCTCACATGTCCATTTAAGTGGCTGTAGCATGTTTATCTTTTGCTCTAAAGTTTCAATAAAATTCTGCTGCCAGAATTTTATTGTCAAGTTCAATATGTCCAAGATCATTGCTGTTGATCCGTGACTCCGTTGGGGGTGCACTTTGGACTTAGTTGCTGCACTATATGTCTAGTTTGTGTTCATGTCCTTTGCCATGCTTTTTGGGTGCTGTAGCTTAATTATTTTGAGCTCCGAAGTTGCTATGTTGCTGTAATTTTCAGCTTTCGCTCAAATCTTGTTTCGGGCATAACTTTTAGCCCGTAACTCCGATTTCAGCGAATCTTATATCAAACTTGGTTGTTTTTCTGTGTAGATTAGTAATATCAGATTGTTATCTTGTTTTGAGGTGTTTTGCTTGAGTGATATTTTACGTGCTCCGTGTGCATCCTTAGTGCATCCATCATGCATTCATGTTTTCCGAGTGCGCATTGCATCTTGTTGATTGGTGCTTGGTGTGATTGTTTTGTTTAGAGCCGGAAGCTGAGACCGGGTACGAAGTTGAGCACGAGGTTTCCAACGAGGTTGAGCACGAGGACCCTTCTTACGATCCGAACGACTTCTCTTCAGGCAAGATGACCGAACCCCGATAACATTACTATCTTTTCCTATTGCTAGTAGTCTCGATCTATAGTTTTGCCTCGATGCCCATGATCTTCTTGTCAGCCTCCTACTTGTAGCCAATTGCCATGTTTAACCAACCTACCTATGCAAACCATTGTTTGGCTAAGTACGCTTCGCTCAGCCCTTCTTATAGCGTTGCTAGTTGCAGGTGAAGATCGAAGATGCTTGCTTCATGTTGAAGTTTGGTTGGGTTATATCACACTATATAAATGCTTAAATTGAAATCATCTATATATTGGCAAGGGTGGAAGGCTAAGCCTTTTGCTTGGTGTTTTGTTCCACTCATGCCGTTAGGAACCGTATAAACCGGTGTTATGTTCCTTGATTATGCGTTCCTAACACGGTTGGGGTGTATGGGACCCCCTCGATAAACCGCTAAGTGCTTAGTCTTTTCCAGCAAGTCCCAACATTGGTACAATTCGCCTAACACAACTAAAACTTTCCGAGGGAGTAATTAACCCGAGGCTTAATTAATTCAACCCCCCTGGGCCAATGCTCGATTTGAGTGTTGGTCCAAACTAGAGTCGTATGCGGGGCCCCCCTTGGCAACTTGGGTATTTCGGCCACTGTACGCTGTGCTCATCCGGTCGTGGCCTGAGACTAGATACGCGCGGCTACTATCAGGGTGTCGGCACGCCGGGAGGATTTGCTGGATTAGCCTTACCTTAGTTCGGTATATCTTGAGCACGGGATTCCGAGGATACTCGGGTCTTCCCACTTTGGAGTTGCGACTCCGCGGATCGTGGGCTTGTAATGGGTCAAGTTGGAACACCCCTGCAGGGTTTGAACTTTCGAAAGCCGTGCCCGCGGTTATGTGGCAGATGGGAGCTTGTTAATTCCGGTTGTAGATAACTTGACACAATGATTCAAATACACTACCAGCGTGTGTTCCGTGACTGTCAGTTTCCTAATAGGGATTCGGGAGTTGAACACGGAGGGGTTATGTTTGTGAGCTTGTAGCTAGGATCACTTCGTGATCACTTCTCGCCGAGGCCTTCTCTTCTCGCTCTCACTTACGTAAGCTAGATGCTAGTTGCTGCTGCAGACACTTATTCTTTTCTTCAGCCTTTTCCCTCACCTAAAGGCTTAAATAGTTCTGTTACCCGGGAACGGGATTGCTGAGTCCTCTGTGGCTCACAGTTACTTCACACACCAGATGCAGGTCCAGCTGTGAGCTATCCAGGTGATGGCACCGAGCTGGATTGGGAGTACGACGAGGAGCGTAGTCGGTACTATGTGCGCTACCCGGACGATCAGTAGTGGAGTCTCTTACTAGGAGTCGATCCGCCTGTAGTTTATTTATCTGAGTTTGGTACTTTGACATTTGGCTTTTGCCCTTAGAGGGTTGTGATGTTCTTAATGTATGATGTTTGAGACTTGTACTGTAATTCTGTGATGTGGCGAGTGTAAGCCAACTATTTTCAGTTTACTATCCCCTCTTTTACATGAGTTGTGCAAAGATTACCGAACTTGAGATCATTCTAGGATGGATTTATGCCTTTAAGTCGTGCCTCGACACGTAGGAGGTATAACTCCATCCTGGGCATTACAGGATGAAATTATTGGTCTTGCTTCTATTGTTGTGCCTCCTAACGATCCTTTAGAACAATATCTTCTAGACCATGAAAATGATATGTATATGAATGAGAGAAGGGAAATAGATGAAATATTCTTTAAGCATGGACCCGTATTGAAAAACAAATTGCCTGTTGAAATCCTAGGGGATCCTCCTCCACCCAAGGGTGATCCCGTATTTGAACTCAAACAATTACCTGATAATCTTAAATATGTTTATCTCGATGAAAAGAAGATATATCCTGTTATTATTAGTGCCAAACTTTCAGAGCAGGAAGAAAAGGAACTATTGAAAACTCTGAAGAAGCACTGTGCTGCTATTGGATATACTCTGGATGATCTTAAGGGCACTAGTCCCACTCTATGCCAACACAAGATAAAATTGGAAGAGGACGCTAAACTGGTCATTGATCATTAATGATGGTTAAATCCTAAGATGAAAGAAGTGGTAAAGAAGGAAATACTAATGCTTCTAGAGGCAGGTATTATCTATCCAGGTGCTGATAGCCAGAGGGTAAGTCCTATCCATTATGTCCCTAAGAAGGGAGGTATGACTGTTGTTCCTAATGATAAAGATGAATTGATCCCACAAAGAATTGTTACAGATTAAAGGATGGTAATTGATTTCAGCAAATTAAATAAAGCTACTAAGAAAGATCATTACCCTTTGCCTTTTATTGATCAAATGCTATAAAGGTTATCCAAACATACTCGTTTTTGCTTTCTAGATGGTTATTCTGGTTTCTCTCAAATACCTGTCAAAAGGGGATCAAGAAAAGACCACTTTTACTTGTCCTTTTGGTACCTTTGCTTATAGACGTATGCCTTTTGGTTTATGTAATGCACCTACTACCATTCAAAGATGCATGACGGCTATATTCTTTGATTTTTGTGAAAAGATTGTTGAGGTTTTCATGGATTTGTTTTCCATTTACGGAACTTCTTTTGATGATTGCTTGAGCAACCTTGATCGAGTTTTGCTGAGATGCGAAGACACTAATCTTGTCTTGAATTGGGAGAAGTGCCACTTTATGGTTAATGAAGGCATTGTCTTGGGACATAAAATTTCTGAAAGAGGTATTGAAGTTGACAAGGCTAAGGTTGATGCTATCGAAAAGATGCCGTGTCCTAAGGACATCAAAGGTATACGAAGTTTCCTTGGTCATACCGGGTTTTATCAGAGGTTCATTAAGGACTTCTCCAAAATCTCCAGGCCTCTAACTAATCTTTTACAAAAAGATGTGCCTTTTGTTTTTGATGATGATTGTTTAGAAGCATTTGAAATACTTAGTAAAACATTGATTTCTGCACCTATTGTCCAGCCTCCTGACTGGAATTTGCCCTTTGAGATTATGTGCGATGCTAGTGATTATGCTGTAGGTGCTGTTCTAGGACAAAGAGTTGATAAGAAATTGAATGTTATCCAATATGCTAGTAAAACTCTGGACAATCCCCAAAGAAATTATGCTACTACTGAGAAGGAATTTTCAACAGTTGTATTTGCTTGTGATAAGTTTAGACCTTATATTGTTGATTCTAAAGTAACTATTCACACTGACCATGCTGCTATCAAATACCTTATAGAAAATAAAGATGCTAAACCTAGACTTATTAGATGTGTTCTCTTGCTGCAAGAAATTGATTTGCATATTATTGATAGGAAGGGAGTTGAAAACCCCGTTGCTGACAACTTGTCTAGGCTAGAGAATATTCTTGATGACCCACAACCTATTGATGGTAGCTTTCCTGATGAACAATTAGTTGTCATAAATACTTCTCGTATAGCTCCATGGTATGCTGATTATGCTAATTACATTGTTGCTAAGTTTATACCACCTAGCTTCACATACCAGCAAAAGAAAAAGTTCTTCTATGATTTGAGACATTACTTCTGGGATGATCCACACCTTTATAAAGAAGGAATAGATGGTATTATTATACGTTGTGTACCTGAGCATGAACATGAATAGATCCTACGCAAGTGCCACTCCGAAGCTTATGGAGGACACCATGCTAGAGATAGAATGGCACATAAGGTATTGCAATCTGGTTTCTATTGGCCTACTCTCTTCAAGGATGCTCGCAAGTTTGTCTTATCTTGTGATGAATGTCAAAGAATTGGTAATCTTAGTAGACGTCAAGAAATGCCTATGAATTATTCACTTGTTATTAAACCATTTGATGTCTGGGGCTTTGATTATATGGGACCGTTTCCTTCCTCTAATGGGTATACACATATTTTAGTTGCTGTTGATTATGTTACTAAGTGGGTAGAAGCTATTCCAACTAGTAGTGTTGATCACAACACCTCTATTAATATGCTTAAAGAAGTTATTTTCCCGAGGTTTAGAGTCCCTAGATACTTAATGACTGATGGTGGTTCACACTTTATTCATGGTGCTTTCCGTAAAATGCTTGCTAAGTATGATGTTAATCATAGAATTGCATCCCCTTATCACCCACAGACTAGTGGTCAAGTAGAGTTAAGTAATAGAGAGCTGAAATTAATTTTGCAAAATATAGTTAATAGGTCTAGAAAGAATTGGTCCAAGAAACTTGATGATGCATTATGGGCCAATAGAACTGCCTACAAAAATCCTATGGGTATGTCTCCATATAAAATGGTTTATGGAAAGGCATGTCACTTACCTCTTGAGCTAGAACATAAGGCATATTGGGCTATTAAATAGCTCAATTATGATTTCAAACTTGCCGGTGAGAAGAGGTTATTTGACATTAGCTCCCTTGATGAATGGAGAACCCATGCCTATGAGAACGCCAAGCTGTTTAAAGAAAAGGTTAAAAGATGGCATGATAAAAGGATACAAAAGCGTGAGTTTAACGTAGGTGATTATGTCTTTCTATACAACTCTCGTTTAATATTTTTTGCAGGAAAACTTCTCTCTAAATGGGAAGGTCCTTACGTTATCCAGGAGGTCTATCGTTCCGGTGCCATAAAAATCAACAACTTCGAAGGCACAAATCCGAAGGTGGTGAATGGTAAAAGAATCAAACCGTAACCCCGGAGGAATACATAAGGGACACTTTCCTGAACGATTCAGACTCCGAAAAGGAAGAGGTATGTGATACGGTAAGTAAACCGACTCCAAAACAGTTCTAATGGCAATTTTTCACCGTTTGGAATATTTAGAAAAATAGAAAAATAAGAGACAGTCCGGAAAGGACATGAGGCGTCCACGAGGGTGGATGGCGCGCCCCTTCCCTTGGGCGCGCCCCTGTCTCTTTGGCACCTCGTGTGCCTCCCGGACTCCGATTTCTTGCACGTTACTTCTTTTGGTCAAAAAATTCATTATATATTCTCCCGAAGGTTTTGACCATCGTATCACGCAAAAATCCTCTGTTTCCCTTTCGAGCTGTTGTTTCTGATAGATCTAGATCATCATGGCGTCTTCCAGCACCACCAAGGACAAGTTCTTCGAGAAGGTCATCAACCCCTACCTCGCGGAGGTGCTGCATCACCCTCAAACCGTGGAGTTGCGTGAAGGGGTGCTGCACATCCGCGATGTTGAGGGGCCAAGGAGGACCGGAAGCATGGAGACGAGACTCGAAGCAACGGAGCAGCAAGTTTTCAAGTGCCAAGGTATGGTGGAACGAGGACTCAACGCCAACCACATGATGATCACGGAGCTCGCCAACAACCACAAGCTGGACGCAAGGATCTTCGGGGAAGCCATCTCCAATCTCCAAGAGAAAATCGAACACCTCCAGGCCCAGATCTATGACCTGCAAAACTAAAATTGTGAGTATGAATATAGATTCAAGAAGATGAGTTTGGCTGCAGATTTGAGTATCCCGGAGACTCGATCATCCTTCTACGATGGTGAGCCCATGCCTTGGAAGATGGATGACAAGCCTACATCATCAACAACACCATCATCACCACCTCCGAAGAAGGGGACATAATCATATGGGTATGGGCACCCCCCTTGGCAACTGCCAAGCTTGTGGGAGGTGCCCCGCTATCATATCACCATCACACTCCTATCTTTACCGTTTTTCTTTGTTCGATCCTTTTGGTAATATCTTGATCTAGTAGAATAAAGTTAGCATGATCTAGTTGTGAGCTTTTGCTTTTTGATCTTTACCTTTGTAACCGAGTCCGTGAGCTATATAATAAAGATTAGTGTTGAGTAAAGGGCTTGATTTCCTCACTTTGGTCATGAGATAATAAAAGAAAATATAAAAAGTATCAAAGAGATCATATTGATCTTATTGGAAGTAATGACTTCATATATAAAGAGTATGATGAATAAAAGTTGTTGAGAGTTGACAAACATAGTCTTGGTCATCGTTGCAATTAATAGGAAGTAATAAAGAAAGATAGGTTTCACATACAAATATACTATCTTGGACATCTTTCATGATTGTGAGCACTCATTAAAATATAACATGCTAAAGAGTTGATGTTGGACAAGGAAGACAACATAATGGGTTATGTTTTCTTATATTCAAAATAAAGTATATTGTCATGGATCACCCAACATGTTGAGCTTGCCTTTCCCCCTCATGCTAGCCAAAACTCCATGCACCAAGTAGAGATACTACTTGTGCTTCCATACATCCTTAAACCCAGTTTTGCCATTAGAGTCCACCATATGGATTGAGTAAGATCCTTCAAGTAAGTTGTCATGTTTGCAAACTCTCTAAAATATGTATGATTTATTAGTGTGGAGGAAATAAGCTTTATACGATCTTGTGATATGGAAGTAATAAAAACGACGGACTACATAATAAAGGTCCCTATGACAATTGTCAATATAAAGTGATGTTCTTTTGTGCTAAGACTTTGTGCATCCAACCATAAAAGCACATGACAACCTCTACTTCCCTCTACGAAGGGCCTATATATTATTCTTGACTTATAAGAGTCAAGGTGAAAATCACCTTTCCTTTTTACATTTTATCCTTTGGCAAGCACATTGTGTTGGAAAGATCCTGACATATATACCCACTTGGATGTAAGTTATCATGGTCTATTACTGTTGACATTACCCTTGAGGTAAAAGGTTGGGAATCAATACCATAAGCCCCTATCTTTCTTTGTGTCCGATTAAAACTCCATACCCGTAAGTATTGCGTGAGTGTGAGAAATTGTGAAAGACTATATGATAGTTGAGTATGCGGACTTGCTGAAAAGCTCTTATAATGACTCTTTCTGATGTTATGATAAATTGCAATTGGTTCAATGACTGAGATCATAGCTTCTTGGTTTTCAATGAAGTTTCTGATTCATACTTGACATTGTGAATGAATTGTTACTTTAGCATAAGAATCATATGACAATATATGTGTGTTGCTGTCATAAGAATGATCATGATGCCCTCATGTCCGTATTTTATTTTTAACGACACCTCTATCTCTAAACATGTCGGCATATTTTTCGATATCGGCTTTCGCTTGAGGACAAGCGAGGTCTAAGCTTGGGGGAGTTGATACATCCATTTTGCATCATGCTTTTATGTTGATATTTATTGCACTATGGGCTGTTATTACATGTTATGTAACAATACTTATGCCTTTTCTCTCTTATTTTACAAGGTTTTACATGAAGAGGGAGAATGCCGACACCTGGAATTTTGGGCTGGAAAAGGAGCAAACATTGGAAACCTATTCTGCACAACTCAAAAAGCTCTGAAACTCCATGAAACACTGTTTCAGAAAATATAAAAAAATATCTGGCGAAAGAGATTCACCAGGGGGCCACCACTAGTCCACGAGGGTGGGGGGGCGCACCCCCTGCCTCGTGGGCCACCCGGTGACCCCTAGATGCTCATCTTCTCCTGTATGGGGTGTTTTGACCTGGAAAAAAAATCATAAGGAGGCTTTCGGGACCAGGCACCATCGTCTCGAGGCGGAACCAATCTACGGCTCCGGCAGAGCTGTTCTGCCGGGGATACTTCCCTGCGGGAGGGGGAAACTGTCACCGCCGTCATCACCAACAACTCTCCCATCTCGGGGAGGGTTATCTTCATCAACATCTTCACCAGCACCACCTCCTCTCAAACCCTAGTTCATCTCTTGTATCCAATCTTTGTACCCAAACCTCAGTTTCGTACCTGTGGGTTGCTAGTAGTGTTGATTACTCCTTGTAGTTGATGCTAGTTGGTTTACTTGGTGGAAGATCATATGTTCAGATCCATTATGAATATTAATACCCCTCTGATCATGAACAATATTATGTCTTGTGAGTAGTTACTTTTGTTCCCGAGGACATGGGAGAAGTCTTGATATAAGTAGTCATGTGAATTTGGTATTCGTTCGATATTTTGAAGAGATGTATGTTGTCTCTCCTCTAGTGGTGTCATGTGAATGTCGACTACATGACACTTCACCATTATTTGGGCCTAGAGGAAGGCATTGGGAAGTAATAAGTAGATGATGGGTTGCTAGAGTGACAGAAGCTTAAACCCTAGTTTATGCGTTGCTTCGTAAGGGGATGATTTGGATCCACTTGTTTCATGCTATGGTTAGGTTTACCTTAATACTTCTTTTGTAGTTCCGGATGCTTGCAATAGAGGTTAATCATAAGTGTGATGCTTGTCCAAGTAAGGGCAGCACCCAAGCACCGGTCCACCCACATACCAAATTATCAAAGTACCGAACGCGAATCAGATGATCGTGATGAAAACTAGCTTGGCGATAATTCCCATATGTCCTCGGGAGCGTTTTCCTTCATATAAGAGTTTGTCCAGGCTTATCCTTTGTTAAAAAAGGGACTGTGCCATCTTTCCACACCTTATTTACTTTTACTATTTGTCACTTGCTACCAATTACCTTATCACAAAACTATCTGTTACCGATAATTTTAGTGCTTGCAGAAAATACCTTACTAAAAACTACCTATTATTTCATTCTGCTCCTCGTTGGGTTCGACACTCTTACTTATCGAAAGGACTACGATAGATCCCCTACACTTGTGGGTCATCAGAGGGGCAGCCACATTTTCTTCACTATCAGTGGCTCCGTGAAGAGGAGACTCATGCACAACAGAATCTTGGCTAATGGGTTCTTGCATGACGGGCACTTCATCTTCTTGTACAACCATTTCTTGGGGAGGGGGAGTGACTTCACGGGTTTCTTCCTTTTCTTCATCTGCTGATGCAGCCGGATTATCTTCAACCGCCTTGGCTTCAGATTCATGAGCAGACGCTGAAGGAATGGCATCAGGAAACACTTGATGTGCTACTGAGCTTGAGTTTTGTACTTCATCTTCAGGAATGCTGGACATGGAGGCTTGATGCCCGAGACCTTTGTGAAGCCTTCGAAATTTGGGCGACGCTATTGGTGAAGCATTGGTCTGCTCCATGTTTTCTTCAGGTGTTGCTTTTGGAGTCTCAAGTACCGGAGTGGTAACAAGAGACGATGGAGTGCGAGGAATGACTTCATGTAAGGGGGTGTTCGGGTGTTGCTCTTCCCAAAATTCATCTTGAGCAACTGGCGTCGTGGGACCGCCAATGCCTATGATTTCACTGCTCATGAGAGCAGGTGATTGAACTGGTTGGGGTTCAAGCTGAGGAAGGACTTCATCATCACCAACATTGTCATCATGACCAATGTCTTCAGCTGCGGGAGAGTTAGCAGCTGGAATCTCTTCAGTCTGATGAGCCTCTGTGGTAGCAGGCTCATGTATAACGAGACGACGCTCACGGTTGGAGGAGGCAGGCAAGGCAACAGAGATGGGTTCAACAACCAGAGGATCTGTGGAGGATGCACAAGGCTTATGTGAAGCCTTGGAAGCTTTTTTCTTATGCTTCTTCTGGGAAGGAGCAGCATCAGGAGCATTAAGATGCTTTCATTTCTTAGCTTCAGCTTCAGCTTGCCTGGTCTTCTCTTGTTTAGAAGCTGCTGATGGGACCTTTGGCTTTGAGCTAGTCATACTAACAAGGAAGACAATGCTGGGTCTCTCCTGCCTTGGTGCTTCAGTATCTTCTGCAACAGGCTTATTCTTCTTCTTTAACTTCTTGGCGACCAGCTTGGGGTCAATGCCTGGATGACCAAGAGCTTTCCTCTTTACAGCTTCATTGTGGGCTTAAACGCATTTCTCAGCATAGTGCGTGAGACGTTCCCTGGAGCCCCTTGCAACTTCACGGCGCTTGGAAAATTCACCCTTGAGATATGCCATCATAGTCTTGAAGTTTTGAACTTCTTGAGCACTGGGGCTTGCCATATGGTTCTTGAATAGAGCCTTCTCATGATCAATTTTGTTCTTCTGCTTGATAACTTTTTGTGGAACAGTCAGTTCTTGAGCAATATATCCTTGAAATGTCACACTGATATCACTGGGAAGCTGGAGATCATCAAGTGAAAGAGATGTGTCCTCAAACCATTCGTCGATGAAGTTGTTTACGATGTCAACGTCAAAGAGAGGCAAATCGTTGAAGATTTCTGCCTGTTGCTTGCTCTTGATTAGCATTTCAAGGGCATCATCAGCAAGATCTTCATCACTAGACATATCTATGATGTCATCATCATTGCGTATTATGCTGCCTGGAGTGAGTCCTTGACTAGATGGCTTCACTAGCTGCTTAGACCTCTGAGAGATGCGAGAGTGATCCTCAGACTACACACTGGATTCAGGAGGTACAGTTTTCAGGGGCTTCACACTTGAAGCTTTTGGGGCAGCAGCAGTCTTAGAAGCCTTTGACTTCTTCTTGGGCTTCACAGACTCAGGAACAGGTTCAGGTTCCGTGTCTTCAGCAGCATCTTCCATAGTTGCCCTTTGATGAGCGATGTGGGCTAGCAGTCCATCAAGGCCATTGAAGGGGAAACACAATTATCATTGGCTTGGCGTGTTCTATCAGAACGAGGCCGAGATGGACCAGGATTGAAGTTTATTCCAAATTCTTTCCTATTCTGGCTTGTAGAGTTCTTGGCAAACTTGTAATTCTCTACGAATAATTCATCATTACGACACCATCGAAGACTAGATGGGTTAGCATTTGAAGGCATTGGTCCTCTGACCATGCAAGGATAGAAGTTCTTGGCAATGGCTTCAGACATAGTCTTGGGCTGAATCTTCTTGTAGACGATATCGCCCCATGGAGGGCGAATGGCGTTCTTGGTAGCATACTCAGGAGTCACAAATTTGTACAGAAACCATTGTTCTGCCCAATATCTTCGTATCCATTGGATTCGAGATTTGCGTTCTCCATATGTCTCTTCTGGATCAGACTTGTACATGGTGAATAGATCCGGAGGAAGATCTTTGGAAGTGTCAGTACGTCTGTGCCTGCCGCCTTTATTGGACTGTTTCTCTAAAGCCAATTGACTCAGACAAAAGGGCTTCACAAAGCAGTTTGTCTTCCGATGACTGGTCAGACAGGAACTGGCTTCAGGAGATTCAATGTGACGCTGTAACAATTCTGCAAATGAATGCAGACTATGAGAACCAAGGGATTCTCCCACGGACATGTACCCATGACAACATTAGAGATGCGAGGGAAGGGGAACAAGTCATATGCATTCTCAGAAGATTTTGAAGATAAAAACAGTTTGAAGACATTGACCTCATAGTGCGAAGACATTCACTTATATGGAGTGAGTTGGTTCCAGATTTGTACGAATCCAAGAATAGTATAAATGAAGAATCTAACTAATAGTGAGGCTGTAATGCCCCGGATGTAACACTTTCCCTATATGGCAATAGATAAACTTTGGCTTCATCATTTCCTTCCGGGTTCTTCTTTCATTTCGGGTTTCTCCGTTTTGTCGTGTGCGTGTGTGCATTTCATCCATGTCATGTTGTCATGTGCATTGCATTGCATTTGTGTTGTCACTTGCACCCGGTCCCACTCGTCTCTTCCCGTTGTCCGTTTCGAGTTCCGTGTCTCTCACACGTGCCCGTGGCATCCCCGAGTCCTTCTTTCATGTGTGGCCGTGTAATGTTTCTGGAATGACGTGGGACTTGTCGTGCAATGTTGTTTTGGTACGTGTAGGCCGTCTGTCAAGTTTCGTCCCGTTTGGAGTTTGTTTGGTACTCCAACGGTTAACCTAGTGGGCTAAAAGAACCTCTTCTTTGAGGCCCATGACCCCGTCCACAACAGCCCACCAACCCAGCACAACCCTTCCCATCATATCGGTCGTCGAATTGTGATCGCGTGGCCGAAAACCGCTCCTCAATTGGACTCTCCTAGCTCCTTGTGCCTATAAAAACATCCCCCCATGTCATTTTCGTCCAAAAAACCCTAGTCCACCGCAACCGCCGCCGCCCGACACGTCCGGACGGACCGGACACGTCCGCCCGGACGCGCCGGACCTACCGCCGCCCGCCACGTGTCCATCACGGCCGTCCCACCGCGCTGGCCCGCGAGGCCCGACGCGGGCCCGCCGCCGCCGCCATCCGGGCAGCGCCCCTCCGCGTCTCCGCCTCCGCGCCGGCGAGCTCCGCCCGGGCCGGCGAGCTCGCGCCGCCGCCTCCGCCTCCCGCCGGCGCCCCGGCCCCGCCGCCGATCTCCTACGACCCCGCCGCCTCTCTGCACCGAGGACGCCGCCCGGCTCGCCTCCGGCCAGCCTCGCCGGCGCCGATCTCCGCCGCCCTCCGGAGCTGCCGCCCTTCTCCGGCGCCTCCTCGGCAGGCCCCGCCGCCGTCATCGCCGGCCGGTGCCGCCGCTGCCTCCAGCCCGATCGAGCGAGGCCGATCCCGATCCGCCGCCGCGAGCGAACCCTAACGGGTCCCGATCCGCAAACCCGCTCCGACCCGCAACCCGATCCGCGTTGACCCGATCCAGATCTGAGGTTGTTTTTTTCTCCTAAGTCCCTGATATTTTGTTGTCTGATGGCATCTTTGCATGGCGATATCTTTTTGTGTGTATGTCCAATTTGTGCATATAATATGTCAAAATGATCGTGGTTATGTGTACTCTGTTTTGTTCCATTATGTCATGCTTTTTTGTGTCCATCTAGATGTCTTAATCTTCGTGACAAGAGTGCTACTTAATATAAACTGCTGCTACTTGTTATTTTCATGCCATGTTTGAGATGTCATAACTTGGTGCATGTTTATCCAAATGAAGAAAATGATATGTCAAAATGTTCATCATGAGATGCTCTACATGATGGTTGATGTAGCATGCATGTTAGGGTTCTTGTTGCCTTGTTAAACATGGTTGCAAAAGTGCATGTGGCTGTTAGGTTTCGTAACTTGTTATGAGATGCCTAGTTGAGGAGCTCGTTGCTATTGATGTGTTTGTCCCCATGTCACATGCCCATATGTCTTGGATTCTCCATCATGTGTTCTTTGCAGTGGTGCAAACCTTTTGCCATGTTATGCCTTGAGGTGACTTAAACATGCTTGCAAACATGCCATGCCAACTTAACTGTTTTAACACTTAGTGAAATTTCACTAAGTCTGGAATCTGTCATATCCTGATGCTATGTTTGCTTGATGCCCTAGGCTAATCCATGTTAGTTTTGGGGTGGCCATTGATCATTCCTTGATGTACATGTTGTTGTATATCCATACATGTCCTCACTTGCTCATATGGCTTGCTATAGCTTATTTAATTCTTGCTCCCAAGTTGCTATAAAATATTACTATCAGGTTTTTAATGTCATGATCAAAATGTTGTAGCTTGTTGCTAATGATCCATGCCTCCTATGGAGTTGCTACAATGGAGTTGTTTGCTGTAGGATATGTCTACTTCATGTCCATGCTTCTTATCACCATGATTGAGTGCTGTAGAGTATATATTTCTTGCTCCAAAGTTGCTATGTGGCTGTTAATCTCAGCTTTGCATTGTTTCTTGTTTCGAGTGTATGCATTGATCCGTTGCTCCGTTTTGAGCGTGCCCTACATGAAACTTATGTGATTTTGCATGTAGAATCATAATATCACCTTGTTAACATGTTTGGAGTATGTTTGCTTGGTGTTTGGGTGCATTTTGCACCGTTGCCATGCTTAACTTGTTTTGCTCATATCTTCTAGACCGTAGCTCTATTTTAAACAAAATTTATACGAAACTTGACTAGAATTTTGTGTAGATTATCATGGTGCATGTTAACTTGCTGTTTAACAACTTTAACTTAAGGTTTGTTCAGATCTGGACTAATTTCAAACTATGCATATGAGGACTTACCGGATTTGTCTTAAGTAGTTTCCGGCCTCATTTAAACTTGTTGTTCTTATGTTGTTTCGCTGTGCTTCCTACCTTGCCATGTTTTGCATCCTAAATAGAACTGTCTTGCATCCTACTTGCTTGAGCATATTGTCTTGTTCTTGTGTTGTTCAGGTGTGCTTCCTACTTTGACATGTTATGCATCCTAAGTGCACCTGCAGTGCATCCTAAGTACATCAGACTTGCATCATGTTGATTGTGCATTGCACCTTGTTTGATTTCGTGCCTCACTATGTTCTTGTGTTGAGTAGAGCGGGAAGCCAAGACCGAGAACGAGAACGAGGTTACTACCGACGTTGAGTACGATGAGCCGTCTTACGATCCCATCGACTACTCGACAGGCAACATGACCTGACCCAGATATCATTACTATCTTTTCCTATTGTTAGAAGTCTCGCTCTTTAGCTTATTGCCTCGATGCCCATGTTTGTTTGTCAGCCTCCTATTGTAACCATGAATCAGTTTAACCACCCAACCTATGCAAACCTTTGATTGGCTACGGAGGCTTCGCTCAGCCCCTCTTATAGCATTGCTAGTTGCAAGAGAAGATTTGAAGATTCTTGCTTCATGTTGAAGTTATGTTGGGATATCACACTATATAAATTCTTAACTAAATCATCTATATATTGGTAATGGGTGGAAGGCTAAGCCTCTTGCTTGGTGATTTGTTACACTCATGCCGCCCTAGGAACCGTATAAACCGGTGTTTTGTTCCTTGATTATGCGTTCCTCACACGGTTGGGGTTATGGGACCCCCTCGATAAACCGCTTAGCGCTAAGTCTTTTCCAGGAAGTCCCAACATTGGTACTATTTGCCTAAACAACTAAAAACTTGCATAGGGAGTTATAAACCCTCTTCTTAATCAGCAACCCGGGCCAGTGCACCACATGAGTGTTGGTCCAAACTAGGCAACCTGCGGGGCCACCTTGGGGGAACCCGAGGGCTGGTAAAAACCCGTAGCTTGTCCCATCCGGTCGTGGCCTGAGACTAGATACGCGCGGCTACTGTCAGGGTGTCGGCACGCCGAGATGATTTGCTGGATTAGTCTTACCTTAGTCGGAGTATCTTGAGCACGGGATTCCGAGAATACTCGGGCCTTCCCACCTTGGAGTTGCGACTCCGCGGATCGTGGGATTGTAATGGGCCAAGTTGGAACAGCCCAGTAGGGTTTTGAACTTTCGAAATCCGTGCCCGCGGTTATGTGGCAGATGGGAATTTGTTAATATCCGGTTGTAGAAAACTTGACACCATGTTCAGAACACACTACCAGCGTGAGTAACCATGACGGTCATTTTCCGAAAGGGCTTCGGGAAGTGAACACGGTGGGGTTATGTTTGACGTGATTAGATAGGATCACTTCGTGATCACCTTGACGCTCGTGGCACTTCTCTTCTTCCTCTAAACACGTAAGCTAGTGCTAGTGCAGCTGCAACCTTGTATCTTTCTTCAGCCTTGTTCCACACCCAAGGCTTAGATAGTTCTGTTACCCGGGAACGGGATTTCTGAGTCCTCCGTGGCTCACAGATTCTACACCACACCAGATGCAGGTACTATGGTGAACTACTCAGGTGACGACACAGAGCTGTACTGGGAGTACGATGAAGAACGTAGTCGATACTATGTGCACTATCCCGATGATCAGTAGTGGTTTCTACTAGGGGCGATTCGGACCTGTGGCTTTATGTATTTGGTATCTTTCATTTGGATCTTCACCCGTAGTCGGGTTGTGATGTTATTTGGATGATGTTTTGCACATGTAATGTATTGTGTGATGTGGCGAGTGTAAGACAACTATCCTTTTGCAGTTTCAACCCTATTTTTACATGAGTCGTGCAAAGATACTGAACTTGAGATCATTCCAGAATGGGCTTATACCTTTAAGTCGTGCCTCGACACGTAGGAGGTATAGTCCCATCCTGGGCATTACAAGTTGGTATTCAGAGCCTTCTCCGACCTAGAAGCCCCCACTGATTGATCGAATCATTGACGGTTGAGTCTAGGCACACACTTAAAAATGTTTTGAGTCCTATATATATATATATATCAGAGAGTAGGATTTCTTTTGCTCCTCATCTCTTTTCACTCTGGTGAGGACTCCTGACGATTACTCTTGTCTCTTCTACTCTCAAAATTTCACCAATTTTTTTTGAGGAATCTCGCGAGTATTGTTTGGATTGTTCCGATGTCTTTGTGACGAGAACATTGTTCTCTATGCCTCCTGTCATTTAGGGGTTGTGGCAGTGTCCCGGGGAGTTGAGCTCCGAGGTGTTGTCTTCACAAATATATCGCATCAGTTCTGGAATACTTAAGACGGCCGACATCGAAAACTCTCCTATGCGGTTAGTGGCAAGATAACCCCGACGTCACCCAGTACTGGGAGGTAGTTCGGGAGTATTGCCATAGCTTGTATAGTAGATGTGTTTCGAAGGTCCGAGGTAGACGGTTTCCGGAAATAACTGGTTATGTGTTGAAGGATGGATACAACTGGATGTAGGATTATAGTTGAGTGCGCGATGCTTCCCCTGTATCCCCAACACCTGATTGCATAACTGGAAACTTTCAGAAATTAATAGGTGGGTTCTTCTAGTAGCTCATAGGCATTCTTCCAACGAATGCATGATATTGAGTTCGGGGTTCTACATTGAGTGAAGTAGTTTTATGGGCGTGGTTCCGATCGGGAGTTGCATCTTAAAGGGTCCTTGGCTATGCTGATCCGGGGAATGCAAAACACTTTTGTAACAGGTTCCATAAGCTTTCAGCACGAATATGTTGAACGAAGCTTCTATCTTGTATTTGTTCTATCTGCTCCTTATTGTTTTTATTTACCTTTTGTTCTCTCAAGTGGCTTCTCGTGAAGATTGTTGTTATCATTAAACTGTGGATTACATTCGTTCATTGTTGTTCGAATGTTCTTGCGAAGACTTATGTTGCAATTTCTAGCCATTGATTCAGCTTATATATTCTTTCAATCAATGGCTAATAGTTGTCATCTCATTCAGGATGGCTCCTAAAAGGGTTCCCAACGCTAACCCAGAGGGTGAAGAGGTTCCTGATCGTCCTCCTTCCCCTCCTCCTCCGTCTGAGGCCTGGAGAGCAATTATGCAAGCGACAAACCAGAACACCCAGATGCTTTTGCAAATGATGCAGAACATTCAAGCAAATCAAGCAAATCAGGGTGCTCATGGGAACCAAGGCCAAGGCAATTTGTTCACCCAACCTCACTTTGCTTCGCTCAACCAGTTTCTGGCAAACCAACCAAAGGCATTCAGTTACTGTGTGGACCCTCTAGATGCTGAAGACTGGATAACAGACATCAAGAAACACTTTGCATGCAGTAACGTGAGGCCTGAGGACTATGTGAAGTTTGCCGCCTTCCAACTCAATGACCAAGCCGCTGATTGGTGGCAGCAGTACAAAGACTCCAGAGAGGGACGTGTAATCTCCTGGGATGACTTCTGCAAGGACTTTCGCTCTCACCACATTCCAACAAGTGTCATCGAGGGTATGCGTGAGCAATTCCTCAACCTGAAGCAAGGCTCAATGACTGTCTACCAATATAATGTCAAGTTCCAGAACCTTGCCCGCTATGCCAAGCAAGACATCCCAGATGCCAAGAGCAAGATCTATCATTTCCGTGGTGGTGTGAAGGATGAACTCCAACTAGCTATCACCTTGTTCGAGCCTGATGAGTTTGATCAATTCTATAACATGGCACTTAAGCAAGAGGCAGCCCAGCTCAAGATGGAAGCTTCCAAAAAGAGGATCAGAGATGTTGTTCACTCCTTCTCTTCTTCCCAAGTGGTCGCAAAGCAACAGAAGTTTTGGCTTCCACCTCCTCCACTGATCCGACGTCCCAACAACAACAATAAGAATTCTGGTGGCCGTGGTTTCTCCCACCCACCCAACCCAAGCAATCAGTCAAAGAATCTTTTTCAAGCTTCGAAGTCAAGTGCTCCTTATCACCGTCCTCTCTCAGAAGTGGTTTGCAACAAGTGCACTTAGAAGGGTCATTATGCTAACAAGTGCCCCAACCCAAGGCGCCTTCCGCCTCCTCCACCTGTCAGCACTGCTATTGTCAAGCATAATACAAAGGCAACAAGAGTGAATCTGATGAATGCAACTCAAGCTGATAATTCTTCAGATGTGATACTTGGTAACCTTCCAGTTAACTCTATTCCTGCAAAAGTGTTGTTTGATTCGGGTGCTTCATGTTCCTTCATGTCATATCCATTTGCATCCAAGCATAATGTTCAGTCCGAAGCTTTACCAAGAATTTTGAGTGTTATGTCTCCTGGCAAGAGATTGAGTTCTAGTATGGTGGCTCCGAATGTTTCTATTCACATGGGTGATTATCGCTTTCTGGCTTCTCCGGTTATTCTCGGAAACTCCGACATTGATCTTATTCTTGGGATGGATTGGCTTTCCCAGCATGATGCTCACATTGATTGTGCAAATAAGGAAGTCAAGATTACTCATTCCGACGAAGACGTGATTATCATCGCCTCTCGAGATAACACAATCAGGCTATTCTCTCTCAATGACATGGGCAAGATTAATGCCATCTCTCAAATTCCGGTGGTCAATGAATACAAAGATGTTTTCCCTGAAGAGCTTCCAGGCATGCCTCCACATCGTCAAGTTGAATTCGTCATTGAACTCGAGCCGGTACTGAGCCAGCATGCCGGCGTCCGTACAAGCTTTCCCCTGAAGAGTTGAAGGAGTTGAAGAGACAACTCGATGAGCAAGAGCGTATGGGTCTAATCAGGCCTAGCACTTCTCCTTGGGGCTGTGGTGTCTTATTTGTCAAGAAGAAGGATGGCACGGAGCGCCTTTGCATTGATTACCGGCCATTGAACAAGAAGACAATAAAGAACAAGTATCCGCTCCCCAACATCAATGAATTGCTCGAGCAGCTCAAAGGAGCTAAAGTGTTCTCTAAGCTCGATCTCCGGATGGGTTATCACCAGATCCGTATCCGTGAAGAAGATATTCACAAGACTGCATTCAGAACGAGCTACGGCTCCTATGAATATACAGTCATGTCTTTTGGCCACGCTAATGCTCCACCCACCTTCTCGAGAATGATGCACTACATATTCAACCCCTACACCAACGAATTTGTGCTTGTTTATCTGGATGACATCTTGGTATTCTCCAAGAATGAAGAGGATCACGAAAAGCACCTCCGTCTGGTTCTCGACAAACTCCTTGAACATAAGTTCTATGGCAAGTTCTCCTAGTGCAAATTCTGGCTCGATAAGGTCTTGTATCTGGGCCATATCATCTCTGCTGACGGTATTGCGGTCAACCCCGACAAAGTTAAAGCGATTGTCAACTGCAAACCCGCTCAGAACGTCAAGAAACTCCGAAGCTTTCTTGGTCTTGCTAGGTATTGCAGAAGGTTTGTTGAGAACTTCTCCAAGATTTCCAAGCCTCTCTCCAACTTGCTGCAGAAGAATGTCAAGTACAACTGGTCTCCGGATTGTGATGTGGCATCCAAAACTCTCAAAGAAAATCTCATCTCTGCTCCGGTTCTTACTCCTCCAGATGAGTCCAAGCCCTACGAAGTATTCTGTGATGCTTCTCTTCAAGGACTTGGTGGTGTGCTTATGCAAGACTAGAAAATTGTGTCACACACCTCTCGTCAATTGAAGCCAAGTGAGAAGAACTACCCACACATGATCTCGAGCTAGCAGCTGTGGTACACGCTTTGATCACGTGGAGACACCTTCTGTTGGGCAGAAAAGTCGACATCTTCACCGATCACAAGAGCTTGAAGTACATCTTCACACAGCCGAACCTGAACCTTCGCCAGACTCGTTGGGTTGAAATGATCCAAGAGTATGATCCAAGCATCGAATACACACCTGGCAAGGCCAATGTCATTGCAGATGCCTTGAGCAGAAAGACATATTGCAACAGTCCCCTTATCAAGCCGTTTCAGCCTGAGCTTTGTGAAGCATTGAGGAAGCTCAACCTCCAAGTTGTTCCGCAAGGCTTTCTTGCAAATCTTCAAGTTGCTCCTACCTCGCAAGATCAGATCCGTGAGGCCCAGCTCAGTGATGCTATGGTGCAGAAAGTGAAACATGGTATTGCAAAGGGTACTCCCAAATACAAGTGCTATCGCGTTGATGAGAAGGACACCTTGTTCTTTGAGGACAGACTTGTGGTTCCCAAGGGTGATCTCAGGAAGCTCATAATGAACGAAGCACATGACTCCCTCCTCTTGATTCATCCTGGAAGTTCAAAGATGTACCAAGACCTCAAGCAATCTTACTGGTGGACTCGCATGAAAAGGGAGATTGCCCAATTCGTGAATGGATATGATGTCTGCAGAAGAGTGAAGGCAGAGCATCAACGTCCAGCCGGTCTCCTCCAACCACTTCCTATTCATGAGTGGAAATTCGACCACATTGAAATGGATTTCGTCACTAGGTTTCCCAAGTCCAAGAAGGGGAATGATTCTATCTTTGTGGTGATTGACAAGCTAACCAAAGTAGCTCACTTCCTTCCAGTCAAAGAATCCATCAATGCAGCTCAACTGGCAGAGTTGTACACTTCCAGAATTGTGTCCCTACATGGCATTCCTCAAGTTATCTCCTCAGACCATGGAAGTTTGTTCACATCCAAGTTCTGGGACTCCTTCCAGTCTGCCATGGGCACTAAGATCCGTTTCAGCACTGCGTTTCACCCTCAAACTAGTGGTCAAGTCGAAAGAGTGAACCAGATCCTCGAAGGCATGCTCAGAGCTTGTGTCATCTCTTTTGGCATGAAGTGGGAAGCTTGTCTTCCATTTGCCGAGTTCTCTTACAACAACAGTTTCCAAGCAAGTGCCGGCAAAGCTCCGTTTGAAATCCTCTATGGCAGAAAGTGTCGTACCCCTCTCAACTGGTCCGAGACTGGTGAACTTCAACTTCTTGGCAATGACTTGATCTCAAAAGCCGAAGAAATTTGCAAAGTCATACGTGAGAATCTCAAGGCCGCTCAGTCGCGTCAAAAGAGCTACTATGACGGCAAGCATCGTGATTTGGCCTTCAACATTGGGGATCATGTCTATCTCCGTGTTTCTCCTATGAAAGGCACCCAAAGATTCGGTATCAAAGGCAAGCTTGCTTCTAGATACGTGGGCCCTTTCAAGATCCTTGGCAAAAGAGGCGATCTAGCCTATCAACTTGAGCTCCCTTCTAACTTCGCTAATGTTCATGATGTGTTTCACGTGTCTCAACTCCGCAAGTGCTTCAAGACACCTGAACGCACCATTCTGTTCGAGGAGATTGATCTTCAACAAGACTTGTCTTATCATGAGCACCCCGTTGCTATTCTTCAAGAAACCGAGCGCAAGACCCGCAACAAGTCAATCAAGTTCTTGAAAGTTAAGTGGTCACACCATACCGACCGGGAAGCTACGTGGGAACGACAAGATCACCTTCATTCCGAGTATCCTTCCTTCTTCCAGTCCTAGATCTCGGGACGAGATCTTTTCGTAGTAGACGAGAGTTTGTAATGCCCCGGATGTAACACTTTCCCTATATGGCAATAGATAAACTTTGGCTTCATCATTTCCTTCCGGGTTCTTGTTTCATTTCGGGTTTCTCCATTTTGTCGTGTGCGTGTGTGCATTTCATCCATGTCATGTTGTCATGTGCATTGCATTGCATTTGTGTTGTCACTTGCATCCGGTCCCACTCGTCTCTTCCCATTGTCCGTTTCGAGTTCCGACGCTCTCACACGTGCCTGTGGCATCCCCGAGTCCTTCTTTCGTATGTGGCCGTGTAACGTTTCCGGAATGACGTGAGACTTGTCGTGCAATGTTGTTTTGGTACGTGTAGGCCGCCTGTCAAGTTTCGTCGCATTTGGAGTTCGTTTGGTACTCCAACGGTTAACCTAGTGGGCTAAAAGAACCTCTTCTTTGAGGCCCAAGACCCCCTCCACAACAGCCCACCAACCCAGCACAACCCTTCCCATCATCTCGGTCGTCGAATTGTGATCGCGTGGCTGAAAACCGCTCCTCAATTGGACTCTCCTAGCTCCTTGTGCCTATAAAAACGCCCCCCCATGTCATTTTCGTCCAAAAAACCCTAGTCCACCGCAACCGCCGCCGCCGGACACGTCCGGATGGACCGAACACGTGTGCCCGGACGCGCCGGACCTATCGCCGCCCGCCACCTGTCCATCACTGCCGTCCCACCGCGCCGGCCCACGAGGCCCGATGCGGGCCCGCCACCGCCGCCATCCGGGCCGCGCCCCTCCGCGTCTCCGCCTCCGCGCCGGCGAGCTCCGCCCGGGCCGGCGAGCTCGCGCCGCCACCTCCGCCACCCGCCGACGCCCCGGCCCCGCCACCGATCTCCGACGACCTCGCCGCCTCTCTGCACCGAGGACGCCGCCCGGCTCGCCTCCGGCCAGCCCCGCCGGCGCCGATCTCCGCCGCCCTCCGAGCTGCCGCCCACCTCCGGCGCCTCCTCGGCCGGCCCCGCCGCCGTCGTCGCCGGCCGGCGCCGCCGCCGCCTCTAGCCCGATCGGGCGAGGTCGATCCCGATCCGCCGCCGCGGGAGAAACCTAACGGGTCCCGATCCGCCGCCGCGGGAGAAACCTAACGGGTCCCGATCCGCAAACCCGCTCCGACCCGCAACCCGATCCGCGTTGACCCGATCCAGATCTGAGGTTGTTTTTTTTCTCCTAAGTCCCTGATATTTTGTTGTCTGATGGCATCTTTGCATGGCGATACCTTTTTGTGTGTATGTCTAATTTGTGCATATAATATGTCAAAATGATCGTGGTGATGTGTACTACGTTTTGGTACATTATGTCATGCTTATTTGAGTCCATCTAGATGTCTTAATCTTCGTGACAAGAGTGCTACTTGATATAAACTGCTGCTACTTGTTATTTTCATGCCATGTTTGAGATGTGATAACTTGGTGCATGTTTATCCAAATGAAGCAAATGATATGTCAAAATGTTCATCATGAGATGCTCTACATGATGGTTGATGTAGCATGCATGTTAGGGTTCTTATTGCCATGCTAAACTTGGTTGCAAAAGTGCATGTGGCTGTTAGGTTTTGTAACTTGTTACGAGATGCCTAGTTGAGGAGCTCGTTACTATTGATGTGTTTGTCCCCATGTCACATGCCCATATGTCTTGGATTCTCCATCATGTGTTCTTTGCAGTGGTGCAAACATTTTGCCATGTTATGCCTTGAGGTGACTTAAACATGCTTGCAAACATGCCATGCCAACTTAACTGTTTTAACACTTAGTGAAATTTCACTAAGTCTGGAATCTGTCATATCCTGATGCTATGTTTGCTTGATGCCCTAGGCAAATCCATGTTAGTTTTGGGGTGGCCATTAATCATTACTTGATGTACATGTTGTTGTCTATCCATCCATGTCCTCACTTGCTCATATGGCTTGCTGTAGCTTATTTAATTCTTGCTCCCAAGTTGCTATAAAATATTATTGTCAGGTTTTTAATGCCATGATCAAAATGTTGTAGCTTGTTGCTACTGATCCATGCCTCCTATGGAGTTGCTCCAATGGAGTTGTTTGCTGTAGGATATGTCTACTTCATGTCCATGCTTCTTACCAGCATGATTGAGTGCTATAGAGTATATATTTCTTGCTCCAAAGTTGCTATGTGGATGTTAATCTCAGCTTTGCATTGTTTCTTGTTTCGAGTGTATGCATTGATCCGTTGCTCCGTTTTGAGCGTGCCCTACATGAAAATTGTGTGATTTTTCATGTAGAATCATAATATCATCTTGTTAACATGGTTGGAGTATGTTTGCTTGGTGTTTGGGTTCATTTTGCACCGTTGCCATGCTTAACTTGTTTTGCTCATATCTTCTAGACCGTAGCTCCGTTTTAAACAAACTTTATATGAAACTTGACTAGAATTTCGTGTAGATTATCATGGTGCATGTTAACTTGCTGTTTAACAACTTTAACTTAAGGTTTGTTCAGATCTGGACTAATTTCAAACTGTGCATATGAGGACTTACCGGATTTGTCTTAAGTAGTTTCCGGCCTCATTTAAACTTGTTGTTCTTATGTTGTTTCTTAGTGCTTCCTACCTTGCCATGTTTTGCATCCTAAATAGAACTGTCTTGCATCCTACTTGCTTGAGCATATTGTCTTGTTCTTGTGTTGTTCTGGTGTGCTTCCTACTTTGACATGTTATGCATCCTAAGTGCATCTGCAGTGCATCCTAAGTGCATCAGACTTGCATCATGTTGATTGTGCATTGCACCTTGTTTGATTTCGTGCCTCGTTGTGTTCTTGTGTTGAGTAGAGCTGGAAGCCAAGACCGAGAACGAGAACGAGGTTACTACCGAGGTTGAGTACGAGGAGCCGTCTTACGATCCCATCGACGACTCGACAGGCAAGATGACCTGACCCATATATCATTACTATCTTTGCCTATTGCTAGAAGTCTCGCTCTTTAGCTTATCGCTTCGATGCCCATGTTTGTTTGTCAGCCTCCTATTGTAACCATGAATCTGTTTAACCACCCAACCTATGCAAACCTTTGATTGGCTACGTAGGCTTCGCTCAGCCCCTCTTATAGCATTGCTAGTTGCAGGAGAAGATTTGAAGATTCTTGCTTCATGTTGAAGTTATATTGGGATATCACACTATATAAATTCTTAACTAAATCATCTATATATTGGTAATGGGTGGAAGGCTAAGCCTCTTGCTTGGTGATTTGTTCCACTCATGCCGCCCTAGGAACCGTATAAACCGGTGTTATGTTCCTTGATTATTTGTTCCTCACACGGTTGGGGTTATGTGACCCCCTCGATAAACCGCTTAGCGCTAAATCTTTTCCAGCAAGTCCCAACATTGGTACTATTTCCCTAAACAACTAAAAACTTGCATAGGGAGTTATAAATCCTCTTCTTAATCAACAACTCGGGCCAGTGCTCCACATGAGGGTTGGTCCAAACTGGGCAACCTGCGGGGCCACCTTGGGGGAACCCGAGGGCTGGTAAAAACCCGTAGCTTGTCCCATCCGGTCGTGGCCTGAGACTAGATACGCGCGGCTACTGTCAGGGTGTCGGCACGCCGGGAGGATTTGCTGGATTAGTCTTACCTTAGTCGGAGTATCTTGAGCACGGGATTCCGAAAATACTCGGACCTTCCCACCTTGGAGTTGCGACTCCGCGGTTCGTGGGCTTGTAATGGGCCAAGTTGGAACACCCCTGCAGGGTTTTGAACTTTCAAAAGCCGTGCCCGAGGTTATGTGGCAGATGGGAATTCGTTAATATCCAGTTGTAGAAAACTTGACACCATGTTCAGAACACACTACCAGCGTGAGTAACCGTGACGGTCATTTTCCGAAAGGGCTTCGGGAAGTGAACACGGTGGGGTTATGTTTGACGTGCTTAGATAGGATCACTTCATGATCACCTTGACGCTCGTGGCACTTCTCTTCTCGCTCTAAACACGTAAGCTAGTGCTAGTGCAGCTACAACCTTTTATCTTTCTTCAGCCTTGTTCCACACCCAAGGCTTAGATAGTTCTGTTACCCGGGAACGGGATTGCTGAGTCCTCCGTGGCTCACAGATTCTACACCACACCAGATGCAGGTACTATGGTGAACTACTCAGGTGACGGCACGGAGCTGTACTGGGAGTACGATGAAGAACGTAGTCGATACTATGTGCACTATCCCGATGATCAGTAGTGGTTTCTACTAGGGGCGATTCGGACCTGTGGCTTTATGTATTTGGTATCTTTCATTTGGATCTTCACCCGTAGTCGGGTTGTGATGTTATTTGGATGATGTTTTGCTCATGTAATGTATTGGGTGACGTGGCGAGTGTAAGCCAACTGTCCTTTTGCAATTTCATACCTATTTTTACATGAGTCGTGCAAAGATACCGAACTTGAGATCATTCTAGAATGGGCTTGTACCTTTAAGTCGTGCCTCGACACGTAGGAGCTATAGTCCCATCCTGGGCATTACAGAGGCATAAGTGAACATACTTGCATGTTATGAGAGAAAGATACAGAAAGAAATAGCTTTCAGATGAACAGAAACCACTTGTGGTGAAGTTACATAGTTTCAATGGATCAAAACAACGGTAAAAAGAGAGATCTATTTACCGCACTGAAGAACTGCTAGACAGGACGAGATGGATGCCGAGCAGATTGATCTTCCGTGCCCTAACTTGGTGGCGGAAGACACCTATGGAAGCGGCGGAGAGACGAGGTCCGCAGCCGGCGGGAAGACGGTGTCGAAGAAGTCATGGCAGCTAAGCGCTTCGTCTCCGGCGTCAACTGGAGCTAGCGGAGGCGCTAGGGTTGAGCGAGATGGCGAGAGGTGGGAGAAATAATAATGACCACGAGGGTGGAGTATTTATAAGGAGAGATGGCAGCGCAGTGCAGTTACGCAGGTGCCCCTGGCGGTTCACATCTGAACGACACGTGGCTAGCATGCAAATTATGGAGAGTTGAGCCATGAACCCACGCACGCTTGGTTTGTCGGATGGACGTTTCGGTTTCTCCGGTTTTCGGGCAAAAAGGATAAGGCATTGAAAACAGATTTAAATGTGTCTCTCTATATCTTCATCTAACAGAGACACAGTGAAGACATTCGACACGTGTCAACAGAATGCATATGAAGAGATAGAGAGAGTTTGGAGAGATAAGCATAGAGAGGGTTAGGGTCCGATCACATTCACTTAGATCCAAATAGTTTGAAAACATAGCTATAAGTGAATGCTGTAGATGACAGAACACACACACACACACACACACACACACACACACACACACACACACATATATATATATATATATATATATATATATATATATATATATATATATATATATATATATATATATATATATATATATATATATATATCAGAGAAACCAAACAGATCAACATTGAGAAGATAAATCTTGAAGACAAACAATGTTGAAGACAAATCATGCAAGAAGATAATGCAGTCAAGACGCCAAATGAAAACTTCAAGAAGGTTTGGTGGTGGCGTTACCCGTCGTATAGGAAGTATTAGACCAGGACATGACACACAATTATCGTGGCGCTCCAGAGTTAAATTCCACATTAATGTATTCACACTCAGAGTGTATGTATTCCTGAATCGAAGACGACATATGTTACTTCGTGTGTTGCACATCTAAGTCATCAAAATGCATAAACGTTAGGATGTGTGTCCAATCACATGACATTTGAGGATTCTAGGATATTTAACTCACACCGCAGCTTGCAAAACCTTTTCTCATCCAAGGGCTTAGTGAAGATACCTGCGAGTTGCTCTTCAGTGTTGACATGTATGATTTCAATGTCCTTGATCACATGATCCCTGAGAAAGTGCTGACAAATCTCAATGTGCTTTGTCTTCGAGTGTTGAACGGGATTGTGAGCAATCTTGATGACGCTCTCATTATCACAGAAAAGAGGCACCTTCGTCATGTTGATGCCATAGTCCCTAAGAGTTTGCTTCATCCAAAGAAGCTGAGCGCAACAAGATCCAACAGCAATGTATTCAGCTTCAACGGTGGAGAGAGACACTGAGTTCTGCTTCTTTGAAGACCAACAGACAAGAGATCGTCCAAGAAAGTGACATGTGCCTGATGTGGACTTGCGATCAACTTCTTCACCAGCATAATCAGCATATGAGAATCCAACAAGATCAAATATAGATCCCTTGGGATACCATTATCCTAGTGTTGGGGTGTGAGCCAAGTATCGAAGAATTCGCTTCATAGCGAGGTGATGCAATTCCTTTGGTGCCGCTTGGAATCGAGCACACATGCAAACGCTAAGCATTATATCAGGCCTAGATGCACATAAGTAGAGTGAAGAACCAAACATGGAGTGGTATACCTTTTGATCGAACTCTTTACCATTGGCGTCGGAGCCCAGTTGACCTTTGGTTGGCATTGGCGTCGTGTACCCTTTCCAATCTTGCATTCCAAACTTCTTCAGGCAATCTTTGAGGTATTTCTCTTGAGATATGAAGATGACATTCTTCTGTTGACGAATTTGGAGACCAAGCAAGAACTTCAGCATCATGTATCCAAACTCATCACTTTATCTTTCGTCAGTGCATCCGAAGATAATGTCATCCACATAGATTTGGCATACGAACAGTTCACCATCACATGTCTTCGTGAAGAGTGTGGGATCCAGTGATCCAGGTTTGAAGCCTTTGCTCTTCAAGAAGTCTTTGAGTGTGTCATACCATGCACGAGGTGCTTGTTTGAGGCCATATAGTGCCTTGTTGAGCTTGTAAACCATGTCAGGACGCTTTGGGTCTTCAAAGCCAGGAGGTTGTGCAACATACACTTCTTCTTCAATTTTGCCATTCAGAAAGGCACTCTTTACATCCATTTTATACAGAAATATGTTATGGTGGTTGGCAAAAGCCAGCAGTATGCGAATGGCTTCAAGCCTAGCTACTGGAGCAAAGGTTTCATCGAAGTCAATTCCTTCTACTTGAGTATAACCTTGAGCAACGAGACGGACCTTGTTTTTGACAACTTGACCATGCTCATCTTGTTTGTTGCGATAGATCCATTTGGTGCCAATGATGTTATGCTTCCGTGGATCAGGATGCTTAACAAGCTCCCATACATTATTCAGCTCAAACTGTTGAAGATCTTCTTGCATTGGTTGAATCCATTCAGGTTCCAGAAAGCTGCTTGAACATTCTTGGGTTAAGATATTGAAACGAATGTAGAGTGACCATAAAAGTTGGCTAGCCGAGTTGCTTTTGAGCGAGTAAGTGGACCAGTTTCATTGAGGCTATCAAGAATCTTTTCAACTTGGACTTCATTAGCTACTCGAGGATGAACTAGGCAAATACTTTGCTCATGCTATTGATCATCTTCTTGTTCAGAATTGGCTTCAGGCTGAGCATTGTCTTCAGGATGACTGGTTGGAGAGATAATGATTTCCTCTTCAGTTGGTTCCTCATTGGGTACAATTTGTCCTGTACCCATTTGTTTGATAGATTCACCGGGAGAAGCTTCATCTAGCACATCTGACAGGTGCTCTCTTTGCGAGCCATTAGTTTCATCAAACCGCACATCTACGGTTTCAACCACTTTATAGTGAAAGAGGTTGAAGACCCGATAGGTGTGCGAATCCTTTCTGTAACCAAGCATAAAACCTTCATGTGCTTTCGTTGCAAATTTGGAAGTGTTATGTGGATCTTTGATCCAACACTTAGCACCAAAGACCTTGAAATAACTGACATTTGGCTTCTTACCAGTCAGAAGTTCATTTGATGTTTTCTTGAAGAACTTGTGAAGATAAACTCTGTTGATGATGTGGCATGGAGTATCAATGGCTTCAGGCTAGAACTTTCTTGGCGTCTTCTATTCATCAAGCATAGTATGTGCCATCTCGATGAGAGTCCGGTTCTTGCTCTCAACGATGCCATTCTGCTGAGGTGTGTATGGAGCGGAGAACTCATGCGTGATGCCCAATGTATCAAGATAGGTGTCGAGCCCAGTATTCTTGAACTCAGTTCCATTGTCACTTCTGATATGCTTGATCTTGATGCCATAGTTGTTCATGGCTTGATTGGCGAATTGTCTGAAGACATCCTGCACCTCAGTCTTATAGAGGATTATATGCAGCCAAGTATATCTAGAGTAGTCATTAACAATCACGAAGCCATATAAACATGCGGTTGTAGTGAGAGTAGAGTAGTGAGTAGGGCCAAATGAGTCCATGTGAAGCACCTCGAAGGGACAAGATGTAGTCATGATTGTCTTCGAGGGATGCTTGGCCCTAGTCATCTTTCCAGCTTCACAAGCGCCACAAAGATGATCTTTCTTGAACTTGACGCCCTCGATGCCTATGACGTGATTCTTCTTGGCGAGAGTGTGTAGGTTTCTCATGCCTGCATGACCTAGTCTTCGATGCCAAAGCCAGCACTCTGAAGCTTTTGCTAGAAGACAAATGGCGAGCTATGGTCCTGCAGAGAAATCTACCATATACAGATCACCTTTTTGATGTCCTTCGAAGACTAGACACTTGTCAGATTCCATAAGTACAAGGCAACGATATTTTCCAAATATCATAATCATGTTTAGATCACAAAGCATAGAGACTGACATTAAGTTGTATCCAATGGATCCAACAAGCATCACTTTGTCCATGTGTTGATGCTTTGAGATAGCAAACGTGCCAAGTCCCAATACCTTGCTTTTACCAGTATCTGCGAATGTGATGTGGATTTTGGGAGAAGGACGTAGAGTTGAGTCCATGAGAAGACGTCGATCACCAGTCATGTGGTCGGTGCATCCACTATCAATTATCCATTCAGTGGCTTCTAAAGTAGTACCCTACAAATCAGTTAGCGGCATAGTCTTCACAAAGAGAAGTGTGAAGCATAAACATTTGATGAACAAGAATGCTATCAAAGTTAAGATCCTTGTTCGGCATGATAGGAAGTTTGTCAAGAAACCATGGGACGAAATACATGGTTAGACCATTTGGATATTTAATCTTGCGTCCCACAAGTGTTTTAGGTCCACATCATTGGCTTCAGAAGATGATTTTCGACTGGAGACCTTTCCCTGCAAGAGAAGTTAATTCTTCTTAACCATCCACATCTTTAGGGGTGGCTTAGAAGCAATAAGTCTAAGTGCAGCATCTGAGAATTTCTGCTTAGGAGCCCTAGCAAATAGCTTAGCAGGAGATGAATAATACTCATATGAATATGTAGAGAAGTTCTTTGTCTTATGGACAAAGTGGTTAGATGAAACATGCTCATATTCACGAGTTTGATGATAATGTCCCTGCAAAACATTTGCGTTACTGTGACCCAATGTGGTCCTTTGTCTGTATGAAGTCTTTGGACCATATGAAGCCTTTGGCCTAGGGTTGATCTTCTTTCCTGGTGGTGTCATGATGACGTTCACTGGAAGCTTTTCGATAAGACTTCTCAGAACCCAGATCTTCTTCATAGGTGATCCATTCCTGCATTAGTTCCAATGAAGCTGGCAAACACTTTACCATTCTGATGCTTGAACAATTTATATTTTGAGTCAAATGACTCGTCAATGACAACAGGGGTAGCACAAGTGAAGCCAGACAAGGTAGATGGATCTATTGGTGGACCCTTTGTAGCAGCCCATGTGGTTTTGGGATACTGCTCAGGCTTCCAGTAAGAACCATCAACATTCATTTTCCTTTCGAACCCAACACCCTCTTTCCTAGGGGTTCGGTTCAGAATCTGTTTCTTGAGAACATCGCACATTGTCTGATGCCCTTTGAGGCTTTTGTACACACCTGTTTCAAGCAATGTCTTCAACCTAGCATTCTCATCAGCAATAGCAGTGGTTTCCTCAGTAGAGGGGTTAGTTACCACATCAACAGTTGAAGATATTGCAATTTCAGAAGCAGTAGAGCATTCAGCAACAGAAACATCATTGTCACGCTCAAGACATTTTAGACAAGGTGGCACGAAGTCTTCCTGAGCGGAATTAATCTGTTGGGCGAGTAGTGAATCGGTTTCCTTTTGAAGATCATCATGAGATGCTCTGAGTTTCTCAAGGTCTTGCTTCCTTTGAATATAATCATAGGAAAGCTTCTCATGAGTAGCTGAGAGAGTTTCATAACGACCTTCAAGTTCAGTATACCTTACATGAAGATTTTTTATGTCTTCAATTAAGGATTGAGTTCGATTCATTTCCTCGTCCAACAGATCGTCACTTTTGTCTAGCAACTTTTGAATATGTTCCATAGCATTTTGTTGTTCAGTTGCAATTTTAGCAAGAGTTTTATATGTGGGTTTGGATTCACATTCAGAGTCATCTTCACTGGAGGTCTGAAAGTAGACATCGCGTGAGTTTACCTTTGCACCTCGCGCCATGAAGCAGTAGGTTGGAGAAGAGCCGTCCTCGTCATTTGCTTTGGCATCGATGGAGTGACCATTATCGTCAGTGTTGAAGATGGACTTGGTGACAAATACCGAGGCTAGAGCTAGGCTAGCTACGCTAGAATCAGATTCCTCCTCAAATTCCACCTCTGCCTCCTCAGAAGCACACTCCTCCTCTGAATCCATTTCCTTGCCAATGAACGCACGAGCCTTGCCAGATGAACTCTTCTTGTAAGACCAAGAATTTGATGAAGACTTGGATGAAGACTTTGAAGGTTTCTTTTCTTCTTGTCGTCAGAGTCATATTCCTTGCTCTTCTTCTTTTTCTTGGATTCATTGTCCCACTTAGGACACTCAGATATGTAATGGCTAGGCTTTTTGCACTTGTGGCATGTTCTCTTCTTGTAGTCACGAGAGGAAGCCTCATCGTTTCTTGAGCTGGATCTTGAAGACTTTCCGAAGTTTTTATTCCTTGAGAACCTTTGAAACTTCTTCACAAGCATAGCTAGTTCTCTACCAATGTCTTCAGAATTGTCAGAGCAGCTGTCAGAATCTTCTTCAGATGAGGACACAGATTTAGCCTTCAAGGCTCTGGATCGACCATAGTTGGGGCCATAGATATCTCTCTTCTCAGATAGCTGGAACTCATGTGTGTTGAGTCTATCAAGTATGTCGGACGAATCAAGACTTTTGAAGTCAGGTCGTTCTTGAATCATCAATGCCAAGGTGTCAAATGAACTGTCAAAAGACCTCAATAGCTTCTTCACAACTTCATGCTTGGTGATTTCAGTGGCGCCAGGAGCATGAAGCTCATTGGTGATATCAGTGAGGCGATCAAATGTAAGCTGGACATTTTCATTGTCATTTCTCTTGAAGCGATTGAAAAGATTGCGAAGAACATCAATCCTTAAGTCTCTCTGTGTTCAGACGCCTTCATTGACCTTGGACAGCCGGTCCCATACCAGCTTGGCTGAATCCAGTGCACTCACACGTCCGTACTATCCTTTGGTCGGATGACCACAGATGATGTTCTTGGTGGTTGAGTCCATTTGAGAAAACTTCTTGACATCAACAGGGATGGCACCTTCACCAGCCTTGGGAACACCAGTCTTGACGACATACCAGAGGCCATTGTAGATAGCTTCAAGATGCATACGCATCTTATTCTTCCAGTAGGGGTAATCAGTCCCATCGAAGACAGGGCATGCAACGGAGACTTTGATTATCCCTGCAGTCGACATAACTAAAACTCCAGGTGGTTAAACTGAATCACACAGAACAAGGGAGCACCTTGCTCTGATACCAATTGAAAGTGCAAGTTATCGACTAGAGGGGGGGTGAATAGGCGATTTTTACGAAAGTCCTCAAAACACGATATCTTTTGAAGACATGCAGATGAAAAGAACCTATATGATAAGCAGCGGAAGATAAACGACTCTAGGCACACAATAGTCAAGTAAGCATCATAGAAATAATACGAAGACTATTGATGGCTAGATAACGTGGATCTGGATGGGAGATATAAATGAAGCTAAATAGGGGACAATCTTCACACAGTGAATTCAAACAGATCAAACAAACAAGCAATGACTTCACGAAGACATACTGTAATGTAAATGAGTTGGAAGATAGAGCTGGTAGCTTTGAGATACGGCGAATTCGGTAGACCAGTTGCTGTTGCTGTGACAACTGTACGTCTGGTTAGGGAGGATGAGATTGAACTCTGAAGACCGTGTCTTCACCTTATTCCCCTTGAGCTAAGGACACCCAGTCCTCGCCCAATCACTCTGATAAGTCTTCAAGGTAGACTTCTGAACCTTCACATACTTCTTTCATCGGTGATCCACAATGAATCTTGGATGCTCAAAACGCGATGCCTAACCGACTGGAGGATACATAGTCCTCAAGTGTAACAAGTCTTCAGGTCACACAGACAAAAAGACTTCTGTGATGCCTAACACTCTTTGGCTGTGGGTGTTTTGGGCTTTGTCCTTGCAAGGATCTTTTCTATCAAAGGCTTCGGAGGTGGGTTGCTCTCAAACAACAAAAGCCGTGCACTAACTCTGAGCAGCCACCAATTTATGGTGTAGGGGCTGGGCTATTTATAGCTAGGAGGCAACCCGGCATGATATGTCCGAAATGACCCTTGGTCACTAAGGAACTGACACATGTCCAACGGCCGGATTTTGAACACACGCGTTAGCTTTGCTTGAGCTCCAAGTAAAGCTGACTTATCCAGCTCTGGATAAGATTTGCTCTCATTGTCTTTGTTTGAAGACATATGTGTTTGGTTGAGCATCACTTCAGTCATCTGACTATGTTCACTTGGACCCTACTTAACAGTACAGTGGTCCCTATGACTCAAGAAAGAATAAAAAGAACTATGAAAGAGACTATGTCTTCGCATTCTATAGTCTTCAATGAATGTCTTCATATGTCATTATCTTCATGTGAATGTCTTCACGAGCCACCATTGTCTTCAATGTCTCCACACATTTTTAGGGGTCATCTCTGGAAGGTAAACCGAATTAGTGAGGGACTACTACCTTTGTTATCCTGCAATTCTCACAAACACGTTAGTCCCTTGATACGTCTCCAACATATCTATAATTTTTGATTGTTTCATGCTATTATATTATCTGTTTTGGATGTTTAATGGGTTTTAATATACACTTTTATATGATTTTTGGGACTAACCCATTAACCTAAAGCCTAGTGCGAGTTTATGTTTTTTCCTTGTTTTTGAGTTTCGCAGAAAAGGAATATCAAACGGTGCCCAATTGACCTGAAACTCAACGGAGGTTGTTTTTGGACCAGAAGAAGCCCAAGGAGTATTGGAGATGGACCAGAGGAGTCCCTAGGCCACCACGAGGGTGGGGGCGCACCCTACCCCCCTGGGCGCACCCCCTATCTTGTGGCCGCCTCGGGGACCCCTCTTACTTGTTCCCGACTCCAACACCTCTTATATATACCCAAACTTCCTGAACATAACCTAGATTAGGAGTTCCGCCACCGCAAGCCTCTATAGCCACCAAAAACCAATCGGGCCCCTGTTCCAACACCCTGCCGTAGCGGGAATCCCTCTCCGGTGGCCATCTTCATCTTCCCGGTGCTCTCCATGATGAGGAGGGAGTAGTTCATCCTTGGGTTTGAGGGTATGTACCAGTAGCTATGTGTTTGACCTCTCTCTCTCTCTCTCCCTCTCTCGTGTTTTTGAGAAGGCACGATCTTGATGTATCGCGAGCTTTGATATTATAGTTGGATCTTATGATGTTTCGCCCCCTCTACTCTCTTGTAATGGATTGAGTTTTGTCTTTGAAGTTATCTTATCGGATTGAGTCTTTAAGGATTTGAGAACCAATGGGATATTCACGTGATCTACTTGATGTATGTTTTGGTGATCAACTTGCACGTTCAGTGACCTTGTGAACTTATCCATAGGGGTTGGCACACGTTTTCGTCTTGACTCTCCGGTAGAAACTTTGGGGCATTCTTTGAAGTACTTTGTGTTGGTTCGAATAGATTAATCTGAGATTGTGTGATGCATATCATGTAATCATGCCCACGGATACTTGAGGTGACAATGGAATATCTAGGTGACATTAGGGTTTTGGTTGATTTGTGTCTTAAGGTGTTATTCTAGTACGAACTCTTGGATAGATCGAACGGAAAGAATAGCTTCGTGTTATTTTACTACTGACTCTTGAATAGATCGATCAGAAAGAATAACTTTGAGGTGGTTTCGTACCCTACAATAATCTCTTCGTTTGTTCTCCGCTATTAGTGACTTTGGAGGGACTCTTTGTTGCATGTTGAGGGATAGTTATATGATCTAGTTATGTTATTATTGTCGAGAGAACTTGCACTAGTGAAAGTATGAACCCTAGGCCTTGTTTCAAAGCATTGCAACACCTTTTATGCTCACTTTTATCATTAGTTACCTTGCTGTTTTTATATTTTCATATTACAAAAACCTATATATACCATCCATATTGCACTCGTATCACCATTTCTTCGCCGAACTGGTGCACCTATACAATTTACCATTGTATTGGGTGTGTTGGGGACACAAGAGACTCTTTGTAATTTTGTTGCTGGGTTGCTTGAGAGAGACCATCTTCATCCTACGCCTCCCACGGATTGATAAACCTTAGGTCATCCACTTGAGGGAAATTTGCTACTGTCCTACAAACCTCTACACTTGGAGGCCCAACAACGTCTAATAGAAGAAGGTTGTGTAGTAGACATCAAGCAATTTCTGGCGCCGTTGCCGGCGAGGTGAGTGCTTGAAGGTATATCTTTAGATCTTGCAATCGAATCTTTTAGTTTTTTGTTTTATCACTAGTTTAGTTTATAAAATAAAACTACAAAAAATATGGAATTGAGGCTGCCTCTTATGCTTCATCTTTTTAATATATTCCGTGAAAACGATGCGAAGGAAAATTGTGCTCAAGTACTAGAGGAAGAAAGCATTAAAATGTTTGGCACTAAATCTTTGAATGATGAGCATGATTGCAATCTTGTTAGTATGAACTCTTTGAATATACATAGTACTAATGATGATTGCACTAGTCATGATGAAAATATCTCATATAAGCATGTCAATTATTTTGGTGTGCATAGAGTTTGCAAGTACACACCAAATAGGGAATATAGATTTTGCAAGAGGCTTAAGCATTTAGAAACTAGATGGTTGCAAGAAAGACTAGATGTTTGTGCTGATAAATTAATTTTTCTTAGCCATCCTTGTGAACTTTGCAATGAACGTGATCATTTAAATATTCAATGCAAATTGTTTCATGATCGAATCATGTCCAAAAATTGTGATGACTTGATTTCCATTGCACATCATAATGAACTTAGTTTGCTTCTGGGTAATGAAGAAATGAAACGTATAACTAAGGATATTCCAGAATTTGTCCTTGATAAAGTTCTTGATTTCGATCTAGAGGAAATTTATATGTATTGTGCTATGAAGTGCATTGAAAATCCTTATATTTCCAATTACATAAAGTCAAGAAAAACAAATAGAAGATGAAGAGAATACTAATGAAAGGGAATAGATTTCCCAATATCCTCCTATTCTTTCTTATGATGAATCAGGTAACGAGGAGGAGCCTCTCATTAATAAGGATCTCAAAAAGAGGATTAAATCCATACATAATGTGAAGAAGGAAAAGAAAAGACGGAGAAGAAAAGGTAAAAAGGTATCCCTCCCAAATGATGTTGCTCCTATTACGCATTGTGATGATGATAATTGCTATACTGTTGGTGTTATCCATACTATTAATGATGAGCGTGATTATGCTTATGATATGAAAAGGCCCAAGCTTGCGGATGCTATGTTTGATGAGAATGATATGTGTTCGCACACGAACACGTCATCGTGTACCTCCAAAGCCGAGGGTGATGCACCGCAGCTCGCGTCGAAGGAGACTCGTCCGGAAGCGCGGTACGCAAGCAATCCGGTGGGCACTTTTGTAGACCCGAAACCCCACACGCCAGGGAGGGACACCGTATGGACGCACGGCGGTAATGGGCTGCCCTAGATCGGCCTAACCGCCCCTAGGGCCTTGACGTTCGCCGCCCTGCAACAAGAAGAACAGACGAAGAACGAGGAAGAAGAAGAACTAGGCTTAAGGAGAAAAGGTAAAAGATAAAAAGTGGTTGATGAATTGATCGATTGTGTGTTGTTCAATCGGCCATCACCCCTTAGGTATATAAGAGGCGGCTGGACTTCCATTGATGGAAAAATGCTTGGATTCACGTCCAAGACCCTAGTCAAATTCGGATTGGTTTTGTCCGAATTTTCTAAAACTGTTCGGTTTAAACTGGCTGCACCTTGCAGGTAATTTTTGAGGTGGTAAACGACATCGGATGGAAAAGAGCCCAAAAGCAATCTTGACCGTTTCAATGAGACGAACAACTTTCTCGTTGAACATTTTTCGATTTGAAGCCATCTTCTAGGCCAAAACGGTCACGCAAAACAGGCTGTTATTCACGCTACCCATGAGACACGTGGCTGCTGGGGCGCGCCACTTATGGCTCCGTGATAAGACTGCATTCGGATGGCTGTAACTTTTTCATACGAACTAGGATTGGGACGGTTTTATATCAAAATCTACCATTTCGACGAGACGAAGACAATTATTGTATAAAATATTTCCATATGAGGCAGTCTTGGTGGTGTTATCAGCCAAATATTGTTCTGAATACAAAATCTCAGTATTTCGAACACAACTTCGGCCTTCGAGATGAGATTGGATGGCGATGACCCAAACTTCAAAGATGTTCACATGGACAATACGAAACTTTTTTGTGTATATCCCTTCTCCATTTGGGGTCATATTAATTAAGTTATTGACCGTGCCAAAATCTGGTGTCAACACATGCCCCCTATTTTTCGGCAAAACTTGGATGCCGAAAAATAATTTGCACATAGCTTGTTCTAAGGACGATGTCAACACTCCATCGGCCATTTTTCCTGTTTTTTGGACGATAAGTATATATCGACCATTGCTTGTTTGAACCTCTTGATGCAAACTTGGGTGAAAACTTCTCAGCTTCTATAACAATTCGGTGATAAGGTTCCATAGATCAAAACCATCCGCCGAACCATATTGTTCACCCTTTCGCTAGGATTTTGCAGATAATCAAGAATTAACTTCCCCCAATCCTTACTTCTCCTGCATAAAAATTTCATTAGTGGCCGAAGCTGTGGACTTCGGTTCGGCCTTACATATCTTGACAAGACGAAGTATCGGCTATTGAGATAAATGCAATACACCATGATTAACATAGTAGCCGGATGCTTGCTGTGCCAACTCTTTCGAATTGTCAAGTCTAAATATATGAACAATTTTAATGCAACCCAATGCAAATTTTGCATCTAGACATACTCCAAGATAAACTATAAGTGATTCATCAAAACATTGATAACTCTTGGATATTTGTTGCACTATTCATAACGAATCACCGAAAGCCTCAATATGTATAGCACCTATAGCAAGTAAAAGAGTCGATCCGAATAACAATGCATATTCGGCTTTGATTAATTGTGCATAAAAATATTCTAAGCAGCATGAGGCTTCAAAAAATCGTACCACAAGGAGATATATAAACAACACCAACACTTTGGCCATTGCTACGAATTCAACCATCAAAACATAATCTCTATAGTACTAGAAAGGCAAGGCTAATATCAATATTATGCATGTCATAAATCCGATGTTCAACAATAAAATCAACTATGATTTGGCCTCTTATAGATCTCAAAGATGCATAAGCTGAATCATATCCAAACAAAGTATAAGCCCACTAGCCAATTCTGCAACTATGAATTGGTCTATGCAACGTATATTCAATGATGTCTCAACTCCATTCAATCATAATATATGCATACATATGAATTTCCATGAGCACATACCTTGTCTCCCTCTCTAATCGAACCAAGGACGATGTTAGAATACTACACCTTCCATGCATTGACATACCCTTAGGACGATAGATAAATATCAGCCATTACCATGTAAACTTCATTCAAAGCACATATAGCCGAATTAAACAAATGAAATGACAAATCAAGTATATCGGCCCTTTAGTTCAGCAACAAACTTGTAGCTAATCAAATGTATAGTGACTTGGTAATACCCTTTCATGACCTAAGAAATTATATTACATCCATGGATTAAAACAAGCCCATTGAGAGTTACCAATCATACCTGATGACCAATTCCATGGCATAAGCGTTAATGGCATAGTTGAAGAATATGGATAATGTGTAGACCAAAGATGTTGAAACCTTCGGCTTGGTCCTTCATAGTTTTCACTCTTTTCCTTCTTCACCTTTGTTACACTTCTTGTAATGGAGGCTTTCACATAATTCTTCTTTTCAGCACTTCCTTTGGGAACCCATGCCATGTTCCTTTCTTCAAGTTCTTGTGCACTAAGTTTTTGTATTTTTTCTTTTGCCAATACGATAAGCCGAGCGGGCATCTCGACTGTGATTCTGTTTTGACCAATGGAAATTCCTTTTTGGCCTTGTGCACTCTCAACTTCTTTTCTTCAGATTTGGCACTTCGACTCTCAATAATGTGTTGCTTTGTCTCATTGCCTTTAGTAGCCAATGTCAACACTTTAATTAGCTCTTTTTCATTTGAGGTCAAATCTGCAGTTGCACTCTTACGACCATCTCTTTTAACACTGTTAACTTGCTTGACCACTTCTTTCTTCTTCCTTGAGCTCTGGACCGATTCCTTATGATTGAAACGGTCTTTAACATGTGATTGTTCAAATGTTGATCTTCTCGGAGCTGCATAATATTGGTGACATGGTATAAAATAAGATGAAGAATGTGCCCTTGTATCATACCTATCCCATGATGGATATGGATCTATATGAGCATAGGGAGGCATCCACAGCATTGGCATTGGCGGCCCAAAATAAGGATATGAATATGTTGCATTAAAATTCTCACTTTGCCAATACCAATCCTCATATTTGCGCCTTGGGGTCGATCTTGGTTTCTTTGCATGATTTGACCGATAAGTATTCTTCTCTTCCCTCTTCTTTTGATATTTATCCAATAGTTCAGTGAAGGTGATTTTTGATCTCTTACACTTGCGCTTATTTTGGCCTTTGCTTTCTTTTGGTTTTCTTTCATCGATCATTGGATTTGCTTGCTGCCCCCAGTCCTTGGCGTCTCCATTGTAACTTCAATAGAACTCATGCCTTCAAGAATATTTTCATTGTGCTCTTGAACAACTTCTTTACTTGAAAGGTTGATTTCATCACCTACAACTTTTACCTTCTCTTTAAATGGATCGGCTTGAAGCAGCCGATGCAAAAAGTTTTTGCCATCAGGACCAATCGGAATAGACTGGTCATCTCTTGGTGTTTCCACAAATTTCAATCGTCCTTTATCAATAGCCAATTTAACTATTTGACGAAACATGTTGCAATCCTCAAAATTATGCTCAGACGAATCATGCAACTTACAATACATTTGTCCCTGGATGGATGGCTTGACATGGTGATCAAGAATTCCAATGTAATTATTTTTCCGCAACAAATCAAATATTTGATCACACATGCTTGAATGGAAGGTAAACCTTTTATTTTCTAACCGCTCTTGCTGTGAGAACGGCTTTGGAGTTAGGCAAACCAATGGTTCGGATTTTGTATCACCCCATTCGGCTATGAATTTTATTTTGCATTCTCTTACCGATGTCATTGGATAAGATATTATACTAGCATTGGTTTTCTGAAAAGAATCTAACCTTGGCTTTAAATTTATGAAACAAAAATAGTTAGAACACGCATGCCTCAATTGAGACCAAGAGTAAGCCAAGTATGAAAAAAACAAAGCTACCCATGTAGATATGAACTTTAAATAAAGCAACTGGGCAAGCTTTGGCTGCAACAATAAGTCATTATCGGTCTTTATAAATGGCGTAATGGGTTGACCGATATGTTCTGTAATGATTTTATTGCTAACAAGTAAATTACCCTTCTTCATTGGTCTTTCAAAATTACTTAAGAGGATTTTTCTAATAGATGCATCAACAATATAGTTTTGGCCAAATCCGAAAATAGTTAAATTACTTGCTAAACATACCTCTTCAAATATGTTGGGAGATCATGATGGTGGTGTGACTTGAACAATATCTTGCTCCGCCTTTGTATGGCTCCCCAACGCCTCTTCATCATCTTTTTCTTGATTCCGTGCATCATTACACTGAAGATTTTTGTCGGCCGAACTTTGTTCGGCTACTTGTTCTTGGCCTTGAAGCTTGTCAATTTCTACGGCACGGAACTCATAGGGCAGGAAGTAGGTTCCATTAACTTCAGAAAAATCAAGCACTGTTGTTTTCCTATGCTTGCCATGCCCGTTCTCAGTAATTCTTGCCTTGTTGGATTTGATGCATTCAGAATATATACTACTTGATTCGGCTTTTTTCAATCGAAGCACTTTCATGTTCCGAATCATCCTTCTTTACATTCATACTACCAATTGGCAAGGCTTGTTTTATTTGGGCCAATTCCCTATTAATTCTCTCTTGGCGAAGTACTTGCACCCTATCACGCAAAGCTTTAACTCCCCTCTCAATTTCAGCTTGCTCTAGATCAGTTTGCCCCCCAATGCTTTTAGGATCTTTCGGCAATGAACTGTTAGTGTTTCCGAAATTCTGCAACTATGTAGAGGGTGTATAATATGCTGCGGCACTAGGTGGAGATGTATGCACTGGTGTATAACAATATGGTCTCTCACCAATTCTATCAATTGATGAAGTTTCATCTTCTTGCAAAACCTTAGCCTTTATGGCAGCATAATCAGGATACAACCCCTTTGCATATTGTTCAAGGCAAAGAGCACTAATCTTCTTGTTTTGTGCCAAGCTCTTTTTTAGCGCTGCCACAACCGCTTCTGGAAGGGATTGCTCCACAATACTTTCAGATTCTTTCGGCAATGATTCATCAGTGTTGTCGAAATTCTTGAATTGCGTAGAGCATGCATTATACGCTACAATATTAGACGAATACATGTCCACTCCTGGAGATTTTTCACTTATTCGGCTATGACCATGAAGGTGCGGAGCCGAATTATGAGCATCTACAATTGTATACGGTGCCGAAAAATTACTAGCATGAGGTGTAGCATATGATGGTTGAGAGTAACTGGCCGAATAGCTAGTAGTAGCATGGCCAATTCTCCTATCCACCAGCAAGGTTGGATTCACATATTGCAAATTAGTTGCCGATGAATAAAAGGCTGGAACAATTTCTTGTATGCTATTGGAAATTTTAATATGAGGTGTTTCAAATTGATTAACCAAACCCATCATGTTGTTCATCGGCATATGCATTTGTGGGGTTGCCGATGCATGAGAGTTTGGATACATATGTTGTATGTTACTAAAATTATAAGAATTTGAAGCATGAAGATTGTTTTGCATCGGCCCTTGCGCATAATTAGATGCATGATTAATAAAACTAGGGCTAGCCGATACATTATGCTCATAGGTGATCTAGCAACAACATATGAATTATTTGCATCTACAAAGGGGAGTTGGGTATTCATATTACCTTTGTAGATTGCAGCAACTTGATGACGATCTCTTCGTAGCAAGAACAAACTGGAGACTGTTCAAAGCTTCGTCCCCAGCGGAGTCGCCAAAAAGTGTGTTCGCACACGAACACGTCACCGTGTACCCTCGACGCCGGGGGTGATGCACCGCAGCTCACGTCGAAGGAGACCCGCCGGAAGCGCGGTACGCAAGTCAATCCGGCAGGCGCTTTTGTAAACACGAAACCCCACACGCCCGGGAGGGACCCCGTCAGGGTGCGCGATGGCTATGGGCTGCCCTAGGTCGCCAAAAAGTGTGTTCGCACACGAACACGTCACCGTGTACCTCCAACGCCGAGGGTGATGCACCGTAGCTCGCGTCGAAGGAAACCCGTCAGGAAGCGCGGTACGCAAGCAAACTGGCGGGCACTTTTGTAGACCCGAAACCCCACGTGCCCGGGAGGGACACCGTCTGGACGCACGGCAGTAATGGGCTGCCCTAGATCGGCCTAACCGCCCATAGGGCCTCGAGGTTCGCCGTCGTGCAACAAGAAGAACAGACAAAGAACGAGGAAGAAAAAGAACTAGGGTTAAGGAGAAAAGGTTAAAGATAAAAAGTGGTAGATGAATTGATCGATTGTGTGTTGTTCAATCGGTCGTCACCCCTTAGGTATATAACAGGCGGCTGGACTTCCCATGCAAGGAAAAGGCTTGGATTCACGTCCAAGACCCTAGTCAAATTCGGATTGGTTTTGTCCGAACTTTCCAAAACTGTTCGGCTTAAACTGACTGCACCTCGCGGGTAATTTTTGAGGTGGTAAACGACATCGGATGGAAAAGATCCCAAAAGCAATCTTGACCATTTTGACGAGACGAACAACTGTCATGTTGAACGTTTTTCGATTTGAAGCCATCTTTAAGGCCAAAATGGTCATGTGAAACAGGTTGGTATTCGCGCTACCCATGAGACACGTGGCTGGTGGGGCGCGCCAGTTATGGCTCCGTGACAGGGCTGAATTCGGATGGCTGTAACTTTTGCATAAGAACTTGGATTGGGACGATTTTTATATCAAAATCAACCGTTACGACAAGATGAAGACAATTAATGTAGAAAGTTTTTCCATATGAGGCAGTCTTTTGGTGTTATTAGCCGAATATTGTTCTGAATACATAATCTCAGTATTTCGAACACAAATTTGGCCTTCGAGATGAGATTGGATGGCGATCGCCCAAACTTCAAAGATGTTCATTTGGACAATACGAAACTTTTTTATGTAGATCACTTCTCCATTTAAGTTCATATTAATTAAGTTATTGACCGTGCCAAAATCTGGTGTCAACAATATGTTTCAGAATTTTTTTGCTGCAATTAATGTTTGTCCAAGCTTGAGGATGTTATGTTTAAAGAAGATGATAGTTTTAGTCTGCCAAGTTTTGATGAGCAAATTTATTATGATGATAGCATGCCTCCTATTTATGATGACTATAATTATGAAAGTGGGTTTGGAGAGGTCATGACTTTATTTAGTAATGATTCCACTATCTTGGAAGAGGTTTCAATTGATTATGGTGAGAACAAAGTTGCTACTTATGATGATTATTGTGATGACACTTATGCTATAAAAAGTAGTGATGATTATATTTATAAAACTTGTCATGAATATGATTACCCTTTTTCTGAACATTACTCTTTTAATGTGGAAACAATTTATAGTATTCAAGTTTCTTATGATACTCTCACTATTCTGAATGAGAAGAATTTTGCTTATGTGGAAAGTAGTAAATTTTCTATGCTTATGGATCATGAAAAGAATGCTTTATGTGATGTTTGATACGTATTCAATGTATCTACTTTTTCAAACCCTTTTGCCCTTGTTTTGGACTCTAACTTGCATGATTTGAATGGAACTAACCCGGACTGATGCTATTTTCAGCAGAATTGCCATGGTGTTGTTTTTGTGCAGAAATAAAAAGTTCTCGGAATGACCTAAAAATCCACGGAGAATTATTTTGGAAAATATAAAAAATACCTACGAAAAGATCTACGTCAGGGGACCCACACCCTGTCCACGAGGGTGGGGGGCGCGCCCCCTGCCTCGTGGGCCCCCTGACGCTCCACCGACATATCTCCGGACCCATATATTCACATTCGAGGAGAAAAAAATCAGAGAGTAAGAATTATCACGTTTTACGATACGGAGCCGCCGCCAAGCCCTATTCTCTCTCGGGAGGGCTGATCTGGAGTCCGTTCGAGGCACTGGACAGTGGAGGTCATCATCATCAACCTTCCTCCATCACCAATTCCATGATGCTTACCGCCGTGCTGTAGCGACCACGATCCGAATGGACCGAAGTCTCTGTGTTTCAGTGTCAACCACACACTTATTACATCGAATGTACTTGAAGGATTTATAACAGAGTGGCAACCACACACTTATTACATCGAATGTCTCCAAAGAGAACTTATTACAAAAGTCTATGGCTTAGGCCATCAAACATAATAACAGCGGAAGGCTTGGAAAGTAAGTGAGTCCATCAACTCCAACGGCATAGCTGAGTGCATGACAAACGACCTAGAACGTCTTAATCCTCGTCTGAAAAGTCTGCAACGTAATATGTTGCAGCCCGAAACGGGTCAGCACATGGAATATGCTGGCAAGATAACACAGAGGATGCAAGTAACTGAAGTAAAGGTTACACTATATACATATTTGGCTGGTGGAGGCTCTAGGTTAAAGTTTTTGCATAAAGCCAAGTTTTCCCTACAACAAAGGAATAAATTTTATATTTAACTATCATGGTAGTTGAAACATCATTGAGAAGGTACCTCCAACTCAATCCCAAATTAAAGTAATCATTAACTCAACAAATTAAACTTTAGAGTGATGAGATCAACCAATAATTCAAGTACCAGATACTCAAGATTGTCCATAACCGGGGACACGGCTAATCATGATCAGTTTGTACACTCTGCAGAGGTTTGTGCACTTTCCCACAAGACTTGATCTCCTCCATTGGATTTCTCGCACTACATGGTGTTTGAGAAACGGATGACCGAGACACTGTCTTTCAGAAGCATTTACTCCTTACCCCGAGTGGACCCGTACACCTACTTTCCCCTACATCTGCTAGTCCACCACTGAAAGAGCTCACACAACTTACTCATACTATGCCAGATCCCATATTGGCATTGTGGCTGCACACGGAAGTTTCTAGCATGAATATTTTTAAGATCCCTTTGAGCCTGGGTGGCATTTCATAGGAAAAATCACATGGAACCCCGGACTTTCCTAGGACAACACTGGATTCTCCAGGTGCCTTGCAACCAATCCACCCAGATATGTATTCAAGTAACCACCTTTAGTTGAACCATTAATTAACAACTCACATCTCTCATGGATTTCACTCAAACCCAAACCACGTCTACGAGCATAGCATGGCAACCTAAGCATAACGTAGAAGTAACTCCCGAGGGTTTGAACAATAATGCAGGTAATATGTTCTACCTCAATCTACTTCCCAGTCCCACAAGTTATCAGATTCTACTCATGCAATGTGTGAGGGTTTGATGTAATGCATAAAAATTGGGTAATAAAAGGTATGATCAAAGTGTTACTTGCCTTGCTGACGATTCGCAAAACCTAGAGACTCGTAGTAGCACGCTTCACAGTCCGGGTATTCCATCGCAAGCAAACAATAGCATACATAAGCAAACAAGCAATAATGCACAAACAAAACCCCAAAAGATAAGATATAACCAGAAAGTCCAACTTAAGAACTCCAGTTTGCAAAAAGAATGAAATTGAAAGAAGCAACGAAACTCAAACTGCGAATGAAACGAGCTCCGATTACTAATTTGATCTAGGGTCAAGTTTTACATTAGCCAATACTTTTTTCAAGTTGGTTAAACGGAAAGAGGGCGTCGAGACGAAGATCTGGGATTTTCAATCACCTGATTCTGTCTCTCGAGCGAAAAGAAAAACGAAAAACAAGATCAGGGAAGAAATTGCACTCGAAAATAATCGCGGATAAATACCACAAAAAAGAAAACTGACGAACAGGCTAACGAACGAACGTTCGCTGTCTGCGGCTAACGGGAGAACAACGTTCGTTAAAACGAACGTACAGACGAACGTCCGCTGAATAACTAAACCGTAGAAAAACCGATCTATCCAAAAAAACGGATCTAGGGTTTCTAAAAAAAAATGATTGGTTAACCGAAAAGAACCGGCGGCGGCGGCTACCTCGAAAAAGACATCACCAGCGGCTACTCCGGCGGCGACGGCGACGGGTCCGGCGGCGGTGGCGCGAGGCGGCGGCGGCGCACAACAGCGGCGGCGGTGGCGCGGCTGGCGCGGCAGGCGGCGGCTAGGGCAAGGACGGGGCGGGCGAGGTGGACTGGCTTCGCGGGCCGGCGGCGCGACTTATAAAGGCCCCGGCTAGGGAGTCCTAGCCGGTCACGACCCGGAGTCGGTTCCCTTTTTTTATTTTTTTTTAAAACGAATCCTGACGTAGTAAAACTAACAAAAGAAATACTAAACGGACTCCAAAAATCCCGAAATAAATTTTCACCGTCCTCTAATAATATTTAGGACAAAGTGAACATTTTTCCAGGACCTAAATGCAATTTTGAAAAACGCATATTTTTCCTATGCAAATAAAATCGTAAATAAATCCAAATAAAATACCAAAAGTGATTTTAATATTTTTCCTCCAATATTTCTGTTATTTTGGAGAAGTCATATTATCTCCGCTCATATATTTTATTTAGAAATATTTTTAGGAGAGAAAAATAATTAATACCAACGCTATCCTCGTTCCGGTATTCGAGAAAACTCAAATACAAAAACGGTAGAATTCCCAACTCTCTCCGTAGGTCCTTGAGTTGCTTAAAATTTTCGAGGATCGCCACAAACAAAAATGCAAAGAAATATGCAACGCAGTATGATATATGTATAATATTCCAAATTGAAAATTTGGGATGTTACAAACCTACCCCCCTTAGAATGAATCTCGCCCTCGAGATTCGGCTTGGCTAGAGAACATGCGTGGGTGGTCCTTGCGTAGATCATCTTCTCGTTTCCAGGTGGCTTCTTCCTCAGTGTGGTGACTCCACTGAACTTTGCAAAACTTGATAACCTTACTGGGGGTGACTCTGCTCGAAAATTCGAGAATCTTAACAAGCTTCTTCTCATAAGTCAGATCACTATCCAACTGAATTGCTTCCAGGGGTACTGTGTCTCTAAGCGGGATATCGGCCATCTCTGCATGTCACTTCTTAAGCTGCGAAACGTGAAACACGTCGTGCACTCCTGACAATCCTTCGGGCAACTCCAACTTATAGGCAACCTCTCCCATGCGTTCCAAAACACGGTAAGGTCCCACAAATCTCGGGGCTAGTTTTCCCTGGACTCCGAAACGTTTAACTCTTCGTAGAGGCGATACTCTCAGGTACGCTCTGTCTCCGATTTCTTAAGCTATCTCCTTGCGCTTCGAGTCTGCGTAACTCTTCTATCTGGACTGAGCTACCTTCAGTCTATCACAAATCACCTTAACCTTCTCTCTAGATTCTTTGATCAAGTCCGGTCCAAACAACTGTCGGTCACCATCTTCATCCCACATTAACGGTGTTCGGCATCTCCTTCCGTACAATGCTTCGAACGGTGCCATCTTCAAACTGGCCTGGTAACTGTTGTTGTATGAGAACTCCGCGTAGGGAAAATTATCACCCCAACTGGATCCATAATCTAGCGCACACGCTCTCAACATGTCCTCCAGAATCTGATTGACTCTCTCGGTCTGTTCATCGGTCTGCGGGTGAAAAGCTGTGCTGAATTCCAGCCTCGTTCCCAAGGTCTGGTGTAGCTGATGCCAAAACTTTGAGGTGAACTGTGTTCCTCTATCTGATACAATGGTTCTCGGAACTCCGTGTAGACATATGATCCTGGTCATGTATATCTTGGCCAACTTCACACTGGTGTATGTGGTTTTCACGGGGATAAAGTGGGCTACCTTGGTCAAACGGTCCACTACTACCCAGATTGAGTCATATCCTGATTTGGTCCTGGGCAATCCGGTGATAAAATCCATGCCAAGCTTCTCCCACTTCCATTCGGGTATCGACATAGGCTGTAGCAATCCTGCTGGCTTCTGATGCTCTGCCTTTACTCTCTCGCATACATCGCATACGGCTACATACTCGGCAATATCCTTCTTCATTCCCGTCCACCAGAAACGTTCCTTCAAATCCAAATACATCTTGGTGTTTCCGGGGTGTATCGAGTATGGCGAATCATGTGCTTCCTGCAGTGTCAACTTCCTGATCTCCGGGTCGTTGGGCACATAGATTCGATCCTCAAACCACAAGGTGTCGTGTTCATCTTCACGAAATCCTTTGGCTTTTCCTTCACTCATCCTTTTATTTATCTCAGAAATCTCTTTGTCCTCCTTCTAGGCTTCGCGTATCTTTCCCAGCAATGTTGACTGAACCTCCAGCGTTGCAATGAAACCTCTTGGGACTATATCCAAACGAAGCTCCCTGAGATCTTCTGCTATCTCCTGGGGCAATCCCCCTTTTACTAAGGTATTCACATAGCTCTTCCGGCTCAAAGCGTTTGCAACGACATTGGCCTTTCCTGGGTGATAGTGCAGCTTCATATCATAATCTTTTATAAGCTCCAACCATCTCCTCTGTCTGAGGTTCAGCTCCTTCTGAGTGAAAATGTACTTCAAACTCTTGTGATCCGTGTACACATCACAACAATTTCCAATAAGGAAATGTCTCCAAGTTTTCAGTGTGTGCACTACAGCTGCTAACTCCAGATCGTGCGTTGCATAATTCAACTAGTGCGGTCGCAGTTGACGGGATGCATAGGAAACAACTCTTCCATCCTGCATAAGTACTCCTCCAAGTCCTAAGCATGAAGCATTGTAGTATACTAGGAAATCCCTGCGTATATCGGGCAAGATCAGCACTGGGGCTGTCGTCAACCGTTTCTTCGACTCCTGGAAACTTTCTTCGCACTCCTCAGTCCAATCGAACTTTGTCTCCTTCTTCAACAATGTTGTCATTGGCTTAGCAATCTTGGAGAAATTTTCTATGAATCTCTGGTAGTATGCCGCGAGTCCAAGAAAATTGCGGATTTCTCCAACTAAAGTGGGTGCCAACCATTCAGTGTCTGCTTGTACTTTGACGGGGTCCACTGCTATACCTTCTCCCGATATAACATGCCCTAAGAATCCAACTTCCTTCAACCAAAACTCACATTTGCTAAACTTGGCATACAACTGATGTTCTCTGAGCTTCTCCAATACCATACGCAAATGCTCTTCATGTCCCTCTTCATCCTTCGAGTACACCAAAATATCATCAATGAATACCACGACGAACTTATCCAAGAACTCCATGAACACCCTATTCATCATACTCATGAAGTAGGCAGGCGCGTTAGTCAATCCAAATGACATAACCGTATACTCATATAGCCCATACCTTGTGGTGAACGTTGTCTTAGGTATATCCTTCTCTCGAATCTTCAACAAGTCATTGACCATCGGCAGCGGGTACTTATTCTTAATAGTCACTTCATTCAATGCACGATAGTCAATGACCATTCTTAAAGATCCATCCTTCTTCTCGACCAAAAGCACCGGGGCTCCCCAAGGTGATGAACTTCGGCGAATAAATCCTTTCTCCAATAACTCCTTAATCTGCTTCTTCATATCTTCCAGATCATTCGCTGGCATCCGATACGGTCTCATAGATATTGGTCCGGTGCCAGGCAACAACTCAATCAAGAACTCAATATCTCTATCCGGTGGCATGCGAGGTAGCTCCTCTAGAAACACATCCGGATAATCCTTTACTATCGGCACTTCCTCCTGAACAACTCCCGTGAGAGAATGTACTTGTGTCCTTATCGGCGAATGCCTAGATACATACTTAATCCTTTTTTCCTCCGGGGTGGTAAGCAAAATAGACTTGCTGGCACAATCGATGTTACCTCCATACTTCGATAGCCAATCCATACCTAATATCATGTCCAATCCTTGTGACTCCAAAAGTATTAGGTCTGAGGGGGAAAACATGTCGTCCAATGGTCAATGGCATTTTAAAACATCCTTGATTTGCAATATATTCCGCTCCGGGTGAACTTACTATCATGGGGGCCATGAGGACTCTAGTGGACAACTTATGTCTATTTACGAATCCACTTGAAATGTATGAATGCGATGCAATAGTATCGAAAAGAACTACTGCGGTAAATGACTTAACCAAAAACTTACCGATCACCGCATCTGGTTGTTCGTCAACCTCCTCCACGGTCACGTGGTTCACTTGTCCTTTGTTGAACGGGTTGGGCTTCTTCCCGGCGCTTCCATTGCCATTCCCATTCTTAGCTTTAGGGCACTCCGTGGCATAGTGTCCATTCTTCCCGCACTTGAAACATGTGATGTGGCTCAAATCCCTCTTAGCGGGTGTGGATGCAGTAGAGAGGTTCTGATTATTGTTTCCTCCATTCCCATTCCCATTCTTGGAGCCATTGTGGTTGTGGGAACTTCCTCCTGTGTGGTTGTGGCTTCCATGGTTATGGGTGTATCCTCTCGAATTCGGAGTGAATCGGGGCTTCTGCCGGGCTCCAGAATTATTTGTTCCTTGTCCATACTTCCTCTTGCGGCTCTCAATCTGCTGTTGCTCCCCTTCAATCATAAGAGCTTTATCTACCAACTCCTGGTAGTTGTTGAAAGTTGCCACCATTAACTGTACGCTCATCTCATCATTTAGCCGTTCCATAAATCTCTCCTGCTTGGCGGCATCTGTGGCCACATCATCTGGGGCGTAACGAGATAGGGTACTAAACTCGTCCACGTACTGAGCCACAGTACGATTTCCTTGGCGCAAGTTGCGAAACTCCCGCTTCTTCATGCTCATAGCTCCAGTCGAGACATGGGCAGTACGGAAAGCTTGTTGAATCTGCTCCCAAGTGACATTGGCTATAGGGAAAGTGGCTGTGTAATTCTCCCACCATGCTGCGGCTGGTCCAGACAACTGGTGTGCGGCAAATCGCACTTTCTCAGCATCCGAGCAATTGGCGGTGGTCAAATCCCTTCCAATCCTGCGCAGCCAGTCATCAGCAACTACTGGTTCAATGCTGCTCGCAAACACCGGTGGTTGCAACCTTAAGAAACGTGTCAGTTTGTCCATGGGTGGTGGTGGTGGAGTGTTGTTGTTGTTGTTTTGGTTGTTCTGAGTGTTCTGGACAAGAAGTTGTATCAAATTGTTCTGCTGCTGGATCAACTGAGTGAGCTCAAGGGGAAACTCAAATCCGGGCTCACGTCTTGGAGGCATCTGATGGCTGTAGAGGGAAGAGATTAGGATAGAATTGAGGTCTAAGAGAAATCACTACCCATATGCACATGAGACAAACATAGTCATATCACACCAATCAATTTCAAGCAAGGTCTTACAAGATCTAACTAACGTTACAAAAGTGCTCTAAATACTACTTTGTGGGGGAAAAATACTAGTCATAGGGTGGTCATCTAAAATTTTTGATCGGCAGAAGACTCCATGATGTCTGCTCCAGCTTCATCTTCATAGTCTTCGTCTTCACTATCATCGGGGTCTGAATCTGTGTCGTCGATGATGATGTAATCTTCAGAATGAATCTCCTTGGGTTCTTCTTCCTCTTCTTCTCCTCCTGGTGCTGGATCTCCCATGAATACTCCTAGTTTCCTTGTCAAATCATCATTCTTCCCCACTAGTATCAACATATCCTCCTCATATCTGTCACGAGTAGACTTGAGTTCTTCTTCAAGCTCCAAGTTCCTGGTTAGTGTCTTCTTCAAATCTATCATCCCAGCGCACATCTCGGCGTCCACAAATCTGGTAGATAGTGTCCTTCAGCTCCTGCTTGTAGACTTCTCCGATTCTTCCCATAGTGATGTGGGCTGCCATACTCTTGCCTAGGCTCCAGGTTGGTGCTTCAAAAGAAAACTCTATTGGCTCAGTGGATGGTGCGAAGGTTCTCCTGGGAATTTGAACTTGAATGCTCCATCGCTCCTCTTCTGGTAAGGTGGCGGTGTATGTCCCGGTAAAGCTTGGTATTCCTATGTTCAGGTACCTAGTGACTTCCTTCAAGTGTCAGCCAAAAGGTGTGTCTTCATCCGGTTGCGTGAACTTGTTCCTTGGGTCCACCATCCTAACGAAGTAGAAAATGGAGAGGAGTCAGAAATGAGTAGAGAAGAGTGACCTATGGTTTATCTTAGTGGTCGTGTCCTACATTCAACGTGTGCTCTGATACCATCTTGTAGCGACCACGATCCGAATGGACCGAAGTCTTTGTGTTTCAGTATCATCCCTGGATCGGTAATGCTGACACACATCGTACTTGAAGGATTTATAACAGAGTGGCAATCACACACTTATTACATCGAATGTCTCCAAAGAGAACTTATTACAAAAGTCTATGGCTTAAGACCATCTAACAAAATTACAACGGAAGGCTTGGAAAGTAAGTGAGTCCATCAACTACAACGGCATAGCTGAGTGCATGACAAACGACCTAGAACATCTTACTCCTCGTCTGAAAAGTCTGTAACGTAATATGTTGCAGCCCAAAACAGGTCAGCACATGGAATATGCTGGCAAGATAACACATAGGATGCAAGTAACTGAAGTAAAGGCTACACTAAATGCATATTTGGCTGGTGGAGGCTCTAGGTTAAAGTTTTTGCATAAAGCCAATTTTTCCCTACAACAAAGGAATAAATTTTATTTTTAACTATCATGGTAGTTGAAACATCATTGAGAAGGTACCTCCAACTCAATCCCAAATTAAAGTAATCATTAACCCAACAAATTAAACTTTAGAGTGATGAGATCAACCAATAATTCAAGTACCAGATACTCAAGATTGTCCATAACCAGAGACACGGCTAATCATGATCAGTTTGTACACTCTGCAGAGGATTGTGCACTTTTCCCACAAGACTCGATCTCCTCTGTTGGATTTCTCGCACTGCATGGTGTTTGAGAAACGGATGACCGAGACACGGTCTTTCAGAAGCATTTTCTCCTTACCCGGGGTGGACCCGTACACCTACTTTCCCCTACATATGCTAGTCCACCACTGAAAGAGCTCACACAACTTACTCATACTATGCCAGATCCCATATTGGCATTGCGGCTGCACACGAAAGTTTCTAGCATGAATAGTTTTATGATCCCTTTGAGCCTGGGTGGCATTCCATAGGAAAAATCACACGGAACCCCGGGATTTCCTAGGACAACACTGGATTCTCCAGGTGCCCTGCAACCAATCCACCTAGATGTGTATTCAAGTAACCCCCTTAAGTTGAACTATTAATTAACAACTCACATCTGTCATGGATTTCACTCAAACCCAAACCACGTCTACGAGCATAGCATGGCAACCTAAGCATAACGTAGAAGTAACTCCCAAGGGTTTGAACAATAATGCAGGTAATAGGTTCTACCTCAATCTACTTCTCAGTCCCACAAGTTATCAGATCCTACTCATGCAATGTGTGAGGGTTTGATCTAATGCATAAAAACTGGGTAATAAAAGGTATGATCAAAGTGTTACTTGCCTTGCTGACAATTCGCAAAACCTAGAGACTCGTAGTAGCACGCGTCACAGTCCGGGTATTCTATCGCAAGCAAACAATAGCATACATAAGCAAACAAGCAATGATGCACAAACAAAACCCCAAAAGATAAGATCTAACCAGAAAGTTCAACTTAAGAACTCCGGCTTGCAAAAAGAATCAAATCGAAAGAAGCAACGAAACTCAAACTGCGAAAGAAACGAGCTCCGATTACTAATTTGATCTAGGGTCAAATTTTACAGTAGCCAAAACTTTGTTCAAGTTGGTTAAATGGAAAGAGGGCGTCGAGACGAAGATCTGTGATTTTTAATCACCTGATTCCGACTCTCGAGCGAATAGAAAAACGAAAAACAAGATCAGGGCAGAAATCGCGATCGAAAATAATCGTTGATAAATACCCCGAAAAATAAAACTGACGAACAGGCTAACAAACGAACGTTCGCTGTCTGCGGCTAACGGGCGAACAACATTCGTTAAAACGAACGTACGGACGAATGTCCACTGAATAACTTAAACGGAGAAAAACCGATCTACCCTAAAAAATGGATCTAGGGTTTCTCGAAAAAAACCGATCGGTTAACCGAAATGAACCGGCGGTAGCGGCTACCTCGAAAAATACATCATCGGCGGCGGCGGCGGGTCTAGTGGTGGCGGCGGGCGGCGGCAGTGGCGGCGGGCGGCGGCAGCGGCGGCGGCGGCACGAGGCGAGGGTGGCGGCAGCGGCGACGCACAGAAGCGGCGGCGGCGGCGGCGGCGCAGATGGTGCGGCAGGCGGCGGCTAGGGCAAGGGCGAGGGCGAGGCGGGCTGGCTTCGCGGGCCGGCGGCGCGACTTATAAAGGCCCCGGCTAGGGATTCCTAGCCGGTTACGGCTCGGCGTCGTTTTTTTTAAAACGAGTCCTGACGTAGTAAAACTAACAAAAGAAATACTAAACTGACTCCAAAAATCCCGAAATAAATTTTCACCGTCCTCTAATAATATTTAGGACAAAGTGAACATTTTCCCAGACCTACATGCAATTTTGAAAAACGCATATTTTTCCTATGCAAATTAAATCGCAAATAAATCCGAATAAAATACCAAAAGTGATTTTAATATTTTTTCCTCCAATATTTCTGTTATTTTGGAGAAGTCATATTATATCCGCTCATATATTTTATTTAGAAATATTTTTAGGAGAGAAAAATAATTAAAACCAACGCTATCCTCGTACCGTTATTCGAGAAAACTCAAATACAAAATCGGTAGAATTCCCAACTCTCTCCGTATGTCCTTGAGTTGCTTAGAATTTTCGAGGATCGCCACAAACAAAAATGCAAAGAAATATGCAATGCAGTATGATCTATGTATAACATTCCAAATTGAAAATTTGGGATGTTACACGTGCGTGAGTAATTCCATCGTAGGCTTGCTGGACGGTGATGGGTTGGATGAGATTTACCATGTAATCGAGTTAGTTTTGTTAGGGTTTGATCCTTAGTATCCACTATGTTCTGAGATTGATGTTGCTATGACTTAGCCATGCTTAATGCTTGTCACCAGGGGCCGAGTGCCATGATTTCAGATCTGAACCTATTATGTTTTCATGAATATATGTGTGTTCTTGATCTTATCTTGCAAGTCTATAGTCACCTACTATGTGTTACGATCCAGCAACCCCGAAGTGACAATAATCGGGACCACTCCCGGTGATGACGGTAGTTTGAGGAGTTCATGTATTCACTATGTGTTAATGCTTTGGTCCGGTACTCTATTAAAAGGAGGCCTTAAAATCCCTTAGTTTCCAATAGGACCCCACTGCCACGGGAGGGTAGGACAAAAGATGTCATGCAAGTTCTTTTCCATAAGCACGTATGACTATATTCGGAATACATGCCTACATTACATTGATGAACTGGAGCAAGTTCTGTGTCACCCTAGGTTATAACTTTTACATGATGAATTGCATCCGACATAATTTCCCATCACCGATCCAATGCCTACGAGCTTTTCACATATTGCTTGTTGCTTATTTACTTTTCCGCTGCTACTATTACAAAAACTACAAAAACACTACCGTTATGTCACACCCTGCATTTTGTAACATGTTATTTGCATCAATGAAGCATGAAAATTTGGACCAGCAATTTTTTTGGCATCATTTGGCTTTTATTTGGAATTGAGTTTTTCTTCATATGCTTTTCATGTGCTCATTAAAGTCAACTATTACCTCTTGTAGAATTCATCTCCATATCCAAAACTTCTGCCCAATGATCATGCCAAATGTTATATAACAGTATAGTATTTTCTTACAAAATTAATTTGGCCAAAATGTATTTTATAAATTTAGTATTCCAAAAACACCTGAATTAAGGTTTGCACTGCAAGTGCTTGATTTAGGGTGAGAAAATTATTTCAAAAAGTATATTTGAGACCTAGTAGTCATAGGACTCCCAGAAACTACAAAAGTATAATTTTAAAAGTTATTTTCCTATTTTATTTAAAAGCTTTTTCTTAAGGCCAGAAATGGTCTTTAATAGGGAAAAATTATTTAAGTATTTCAAAAATATTTGCCAAATTCAGGGAGACTCATAGGACATATATTGTCCATATATAAGAGTTTCAACACTTGGTCATGTTCAAAATAATGGGCTAATCCCTCCAAAACCCTTTCTGGATATTTCAAGCTTTTGAAATATTTACAAAGGAAATATTCTCCAAAAATTCCAGAGAAATTCTATCATGTCATATATGACATATTTGATGATCTTGCCAAGTCCCATGCCTTGGGAAGCAAGATAACATCCTCAAAACCCTTCATAACCATTCTGTCCATATCTGAAGTTTGAGCAACTTGACATTGCCAAACTTGTCCAAATGCTCTCAAAATTGGTGCACATGCTAGAATGGCCTAATAAGGCATCTAGACCAAATGGCACAAGATTTGGAGTAGAGAAACTTGATCAGAATACCCCAAAACCCTTTCTGTTCAAATGCAAATTTGAACAACTTTACATTACCAACTTTTTACCTGGAGCTTCAAACTTTGTGGGCATGATCATAACCCCAAATGATGAAACTACACCAAGTGGTGCATCAAGGGGAGATGATTAGATTGACTTAAACAAGATGAAGCCATTTTTGTTGATTTCTAGGGTTCACCAAAGTTACATTGGCTAGTTTCTTCAAATGAGCCCAAATTTGGTGAAACACCCTATTTTCACATAACATTCAATCCTGTTAAGTGTCATGGCAAGTGGAGATCATTTGCTTGACCAAAACTTGATCAAACACCTTCTGCCAAATTACCAAAACCATCTTCTTGATCACTCTTACTATTTACCTTGGCCTGAACTTTCTACCACAGCTTCATCTAGTTACTATCTACCCCCAGTAACTCCCCCATGTCCACAGCTCCATGATTGAGGGGTGAAAACCCTAGTTCACCTTGCTGGACAGCCAAAATTCACCAAGTTACCAGCTTCACCTCTCTCTCCTTGATCATCCAGAGCATCCAAAGCCACAGCCGAGCTGCTAGCTTCACCCTGGACCCCCCCAGACACGGCGGACGCGCCCAGAGGGCCAATGGCATGCCATGGCATGCGATAAGGCCGCTCCAGAGCGCGCTACAGTGCGCCCCGCACTGTAGCTTCGCCCAATCGCCTGCCCCCGACCACCTCGAGCTCTCCCCTCGCGCCTTCCAACGCGCCTCGACGTCTGCGACCCTCCCCGGCGCTGTCCCCCTCCTCCTCCGCCCTCCAATGACCGCCTTCGCACGCGCGCTGGCCGCCCGCAGCCTCCACTCGTCGGGCTCACACGCGCGCGCTGTCTGGAGCCTTCCCCGCTCCTCCTCTCCCCTCTACTAGGCGTAGGACTCGTCCACGAATCTCCCCGACTCAAAAACAAGCACCAGAACGGCCTCTGGCCTCGCGTGCGACCTCGCCAGCGCACGAGTCCATGGTGGACCGTGGGCTCGGCTATATAAGCATGCCCAAGCCTCTCCAATGGCACCAACAGCCTCCCCTCACCCACAGCAACACGCCAGTAAAACTCAATCGCCCCCAGAGAGCCTCAGTGCTCGGGATCGACCGGAGCTCCGCCGCGTCGGGCAACCGGCGATCTCGCAGTACAAGCCCTCTCAGCTCCTCCTTTTGCTCGATCTAGCACCGCCGTGCCTCACTGATGCATTCCCCTCTCTTTTCCCCTTCTGCAGCTGCCGGAATCAGCCGGAACAGCGACCTCCCGACGACCCTCCGCCGTCCCACCTCGCCGCCGGCGAACCAGGCCTCTCCGGCGAGTCGCACCACCACCACTACATCCGTGACTCGCTGCTGAGTCCATCCCTGCCCTCCGTTTGCCCCACCGTGCCCGGAATCGTCGCCGGTGAGCTCGTCGTCGCCGTGGCCGCAAGGTTGAAGATGATAGACAGGCCCCGCCTGTCATCCTCACCACCCTCTCTCTCCCCTCGCAGTCGCTGATAGCCAGGCCCCGCCCGTCAGGTTTAAAATCCTGACGTGCACGCGCTGGCTCCCGAGCGGCTGGGCTGTTAGCCCTGGGCCGTGCACTGTGGCCATTCTGGCCCAGTTGCACAGGGCCTTTTCTTCTTTTTCTTTTCTGTAAAGTTTCAAATAATTTTACAGAAATGAATATTTGTCCAAATAAATTAATTCCAATTCCTAAAATCTTGTAATATTCCAACCTATTTAATGGTGTCACTTTCACACATATCCATGAAACTTTTCTGCTCTATTCAAATTTAAATTCAAATTTGAGCAATAAAACTCCTGTTCTAAAATCCTTAGATACCATTCTGCAACTCCAAAACTCCAACTAAGAATTTTTGCCATCTTAGTTTTCCCCCTAGTATTTAACAAAAATAAGTTGACATTTTTCCGAGCACTTTGATTTTTCTGTTTTCATTATGGTCTTATTTTCCCGTTGTTATTTTGCGAGGATTAGATCCCGTATTTGACGAAGTTGCTGAAGAAGGAGAAGGAGAAGGAGAAGGATTTGAAGACTTTGAAGACCAAGCCAATCCAGGCAAGCAGCCCTTTGACCATGATACACTTGAGTTCTCCGGAACCCGTTTGTTTCCGATTGCATGATGATAAGAGTTATGGTGGTGACCTAGTTTGAAACCACCACATGATGCATGTTTGCTCATAACCTTGCTATGTGCTAGATGCTTTGCATATGGTTAGTAGTGATGCTTAGAGATGCATGTGTGCCATGATACCTTCGTGGTTGCATTCTTTCGAAAAACCCGTCGGGTGCCATTCATGCCCGAGGGAGATGGTGAGATGGGTAACCACTTGATGACGAAGTGGTGTACCGAGACAAGTATGTGTGATGTTTTTCAAACGAATTGGTTTAAGTTGCGACCGTTATTCCAACCATACATGTGCAACCACTCTACCCCTTATGGGACGGGGCTTTATTGATTACTTAGGCCGATACTAGCATGGTGCCCGCATTACTAGTGACGGGAAGACTTGAGGTCTTTCCCGGGACGGGGTCGTGCTTGGATAGAAGACCATGACTGTTTTCACATGGCACCGGACACACCGTTGGTCCCTTCAGGTACGCGTGACATTGAAATTAGGGCAAGTCCTGTGATCTATTGTTTGTACTCGAGGGCCGTGTACCAACGAGTGGACTCTATGTTAGTGTCGTCTAAGGAAAGATAATGACCGGGTGCTTCCCCCGAGTACTTGAGGTACTGCGGGATCGTGGGTGACAAGAAAGCTTCCCGGATCTTGTGGGTAAAGTGTACAACCTCTGCAGAGTGTAAAACTATTCGAATAGCCGTGTCCACGGTCAAGGACACTTGGTTAACCGCTCTTGGGCTACGTCCAATGTTTGCGAAACCTTGTGTGTGTGTATGATGAGTCAAGGTGGTGACTTGACTCGATGAGATGAATCATAATCATGTTGATATCGGTAACCTTTCATCAAGGTTACGAGAAATTATTGATGCATATACTTGATGGCAGAATATTTATTCTAACTCGTAGCTAGATTGCTCGGTGTTGTTAAATTGCATTGTTACTTTGAACCACATCATGGGTTGCTTGCGAGTACATTCAAAGTACTCATTGGCTTGCCACTGGTTATTTAATTGGCCAGTCATGGAGGAACAGGAATATGAAGAAGAGTTCTTTGGAGACGAACATGAGAACTAGGACGCTATCCCAGTCAGAATGCATGTAGGGTTAAGGCAGATGGCATGGGTTCTACTTATCATCGAAGACTTCCGCTATTTGAATTATTTGCTATTCAGCCCGTGAGGCTTTATCTATGTAAGACTTGGCCATAATGGCCTTAATTTGTGTAAGACGATATGTATGGATGTAAAACTCTTGTTATTCAGCTTCTGTGTGTTCAGTGATCATTGATCTCTGGGATCACTGTACACGTGCATTCGGTGATCTCGACTCTTAAGTCGGGGTCCCCACACGTTACTTTTATTGCTGCTACCGCTATCTCCATATTACTTTGCTACTAAACTACCTTGCTGCAGATATTCAGTTTCCAGGTGTGGTTGAATTGACAACTCAGCTGCTAATACGTAAAATGATTCTTTGGCTCCCCTTGTGTCGAATCAACAAATTTGGGTTGAATACTTTACCCTCGAAAACTGTTCTGATCCCCTACACTTGCGGGTTATCAAGACTATTTTCTGGCGCCGTTGCCAGGGAGCATAGCTCTATTCTTCAAGTCACTTGGGATTTATATCTGTTGATCACTATGAAGAACTTGGAGGACTAAAAAACCAAGATCTTACCCTCAGCTACAAGGGGAGGTAAGGAACTGCCATCTAGCTCTGCACTTGATTCACCATCTGTTATGGGTAAATTTGTGACACCTAATCCTCCTATTGAATCTGATATGTCGTATGTTCTTGATGATGCCACTTCTGCTATGTATGATGAAACTACTTCTATGCTTGATAATACTGTGCCACTAGGTGAATTTCTAGATGAGCAAATTGCTAGGGTTAGGAAGAATGCAAATATTGAAACTAATAATATTTATGAAAGTGATGACGAAGCTTCTCACCCTAGATATGAATTGCCTGTTGTTCCTGAGGGTTATGTTATGGATGAAGAAACTGCTAGAGACTTTCTTGCTTGGAATGATAGATATGATCTTAAGAAATTATTAGCTAAGCTAAAAGAAATGTCTTTGAATGCTAGAATGAAACATGACCCTGCTTTTGCTACTTCACCTATGTTTGTTACTGATAAGGATTATGAATTCCATGTTGATCCTGAGTTAACTACTTTGGTTGAATCTGATCCTTTCCATGGCTATGAATCTGAAACTGTTGTGGCACATCTTACTAAGTTGAATGATATAGCCACCCTTTTCACCAACGATGAAAAGATTCGTTATTACTATATCCTTAAGTTATTTCCGTTCTCGTTAAAGGGTGATGCTAAGACTTGGTTTAATTCTCTTGATCCTGGTTGTGTGTGTAGTCCCCAGGATATGATGTATTACTTCTCTGCTAAATATTTTCCCGCTCATAAGAAACAAGCTACCTTACGGGAAATATATAACTTTGTGCAAATTGAAGAAGAGAGTCTCCCACAAGCTTGGGGGAGGTTTCTCCAATTACTTAATGCTTTTCCTGATCATCCTCTTGAGAGTAACGATATACTTGCTGTCTTTTATAATGGACTAACCGATGCTTCCAGAGACCACCTAGATAGTTGTGCTGGTTGTGTTTTCAAGGAAAGAACAGTTGATCAAGCTGAATTACTATTGAATAATATGCTAGCCAATGAAAATAATTGGACACTTCCTGAACCAGCCCCTAAGCCAACTCCGAAGAAAAGAGGTGTTCTATTTCTCAGTCCCGAAGATATGCAAGAGGCGAAGAAATCTATGAAGGAAAAAGGTATTAAAGCTGAAGATGTTAAGAATTTACCACCTATTGAAGAAATACATGGTCTTGATAACCCGACACAGGTAGTAAAGGTAAATTCTCTTTATAGATTTGATGAAGGTGATATTCCTCGTTATAAGTCTGCTAGCCAATGCTTAGATGAGTTTGACAATTTCATTATGAAACAAGAAAACTACAATGCTTATTTTGGTAGACAATTGCAACGTAATGCTTATATGTAATGCCCCAGATGTAACACTTTCCAATTATGGCAATATATGAAACTTTGACTTCATCAATTCCATTCTGGGCTCTTCTTTCATTTCGGGTTTCTTTGTTTTTTCGTGTGCGTGTGTGCATTTCATCCATGTCATGTTATCATGTGCATTGCATTGCATTCGTGTTGTCACTTGCGCCCGGTCCCACTCGTCTCTTCCCGTTGTCCATTTCGAGTTCCGACACTCACTCACGTGCCCGTGGCACCCCCGATTCCTTCTTTCGTGTGTGGCCGTGTAACGTTCCCGGAATGAGTTGAGACTTGTCGTGCATTGTTGTTTCAGTACGTGTAGGCCGCCTGTCAAGTTTCATCGCATTTGGAGTTCATTTGGTACTCCAACGGTTAACCTAGTGGGCTAAAAGTACCCCTTCCTTTTGGCCCAAGATCCCCTCCACAATAGCTCACTAACCCAGCACAACCACCCCCATCCTCTCGGTCGTCGGATCGTGATCGTGTGGGCGAAAACCGCACCCCATTTGGACCTTGCTAGCTCCCAAAATCTATAAATTAGCCTCCCCACGTCCATTTTTCGGGCAAACCCTAGCAACCTCCTCACTGCCGCCGCCAAAGACGTCCAACCCGGCCGGACGTGTCCGACTTGCCCCCACTTCGCCATGTGTTGCATCCCCATTCGCCGCCTCCGCAGCGCCCACTTCACCGCAGTCGGACCCCGCGCGGGCCCGATCCGGGCCCTCCCCGGCCCACCGGCCCGAGCGCCGTCCCCGCCACCTCGCGCGTCGGGCCGACCTCGTCCCTGCCGCCGATCCGCCGGCGCGGCCCCGCGCCGCCGACCGCCGCAAGGACCGCCGCCGCCCAGCGCCGGCCCGAATCCCCGCCGTCGTCCGCCTCTCACCTTTGCGTCGCGGGCGTGCGCGCCACCGCGGCCGACTGCTGGCCCGCATCCCCGCCGCCGGTCGCCGGCGAACTCCGGTGCCCCGCCGCCAGCAAGTCCCGCCGCCGCAGCCCTCCATCTCCGCCGCCACGAGCTCCGGCACGAGCTCCCCCGCTGGCCCGCGCCTCCACCGACCCCAAGCACCGCCGACCGCCGCCCCGTCGTCAACTCCGGCGAGCCTCCGACCATCTTCTCCAACTCTGGCAAGATCCCGCGGATCGGGACCAGATCCACCGGTCCCCGATCCAAACACCCGGATATCCCCGTCCCGCGTTGACTTCGACGGAGGTGTAATTCCAGAAGTCCCAGATCTGCTATATTTTGTTGCTTCCTTTGGATGGCTGTAACTTCGCGCTCGTAGATCCGTTTTGGGCGTGTGATATATCAAAATGATAGTGGTGATGTGCCCTACATTTTGTTCCATTGTGGCATGCTTATTTGAGATCATCTTGATGACCTAATCTTCGTGACAAGAGTGCTACTTGTTATAAACTGTTGTTACTTGTTAATTTGATGCCATGTTTGAGACATGATAACTTGGTGCATGTTTATCCAAATTGAGCATATGATATGTCAAAATGTTCATTGTGAAGTGCTCTACATGATGGTTGCTGTAGCATTCATGTTAGGTGTCATATTGCCATGTTAATCTCTGTTGCAAAAGTGTATGTGGCTGTTACGTGCTGAAACTTGTTATGAGATGCTGTTTTGACATGCTCTTTGCTGTTGATGTGTTTGTCCCCATGTCACATGTCAATATGTTTTAGAAGCACCATTATATGGTCTTTGTTGTGGTGCAAACCATTTTTCATATTTTGCCATGAGGTGACTTAAACAAGCTAGTAAACATGCCATGCCAATGTTACTGTTCTATACTTAATGAAAAAACTGCTAAGTCTGGAATCTGTTTTAACCTGATGCCATGTTTGCGTGATGCCTCACTCATTTCCATGCTTGTTTTGGAGTGGCCAATGATCATTCCTTGTTGTCCATGTTTTTGTCTATCCATTAATGCCCTTACTTTCACATATGGCTTGATGTAGCTTATTTATTTCTTGCTCTCAAGTTGCTATAAATTATGTCTGTCTGGTTTTTATCAGCATGATCAATTTGGTGTAGCTTGTTGCTATTGATCCATGCCTCCTATGGAGTTGCTCCAATGGAGTTGTTTGCTGTAGGATATGTCTACTACATGTCCATGATCGTTGCTTAGTGGAGTTGATATGCATGTTGTTTTGTGCCTTCGAAGGCGGCCTCGTGATGATGTTTTTGCCTTCCCAAATTTTGGCTAAGTCTGGATAATTTTGTTGCAACTTGCCATGCTTGGTTAATTGCGTTCTAGTAGTTTTTTGGGTGTGTTCTAAGTTCATAATTCTTAAGTATCATGTCTACTTCATGTCCATGCCCTTTGTCTCCATGTTTGAGTGTTGTAGCATAATTATTTCTTGCTCCAAACATGTCATTTGGCTGTTAACTGCAGCTTTGTATTAATATTGTTTTGCTTGTATTTCGCAAACCGTGTGTCTGTTTTTGGCGATCCTTTTATCGATTTCAACCGAAATCTTCCCCTCTATCCAATGGCACACTTGGTTTTCCAAGATGAGGCTTTCTTCATCATCTTCTCCTTAGGTTCAAGTTTTCCACATGCATACACATCATCATACTTGCATCATGTTGATTGTGCATTGCACCTAGTTTGATATTGTGCCATGTTGTGTTCTTGTGTTGAGTAGAGCCGGGAGCCGAGGCCGAGAACGAGGTTCCTACCAAGGTTGAGTACGAGGAGCCGTCTTACGATCCCATCGACGACTCGACAGGCAAGATGACCTGACCTAGATACCATTACTATCTTTGCCTATTGCTAGATGTCCCGCTCTTTAGCTTATTGCCTCGATGCCCATGTTTGTTTGTCAGCCTCCTATTGTAGCCATGAATCTCTCTAACCACCCAACCTTCGATTGGCCACGTAACCTTCGATCAGCCCCTCTTATAGCATTGTTAGTTGCAGATGAAGATTTGAAGATTCTTGCTTCATGATGAAGTTATTGTTGGGATGTCACACTATATAATATGTTAACCAAATCATCTATATATTGGTAATGGGTGGAAGGCTAAGCGTCTTGCTTGGTGTTTTTTTTCACTCATGCCGCCCTAGGAACAGTTTAAACTGGTCTTATGTTCCTTGATTATGCGTTCCTAACACGGTTGGGGTTATGGGACCCCCTCGGTAACCCGCTTAGCGCAAAAGCTTTTCCAGCAAGGCCCGACATTGGTAATCCATTTGCCTTATAACTAAAACTTGCATAGGGACTAGATATCGCATGGACTTAATTAACAACCCCCGGGCCAGTGCTCCACATGAGTGTTGGTCCAAACTAGAGCACTGTGCGGGTCCGCCCCTTGGCAACTTGGGGTATTTGGCACCTGTACACTTCGCTCATCCGGTCGTGGCCTGAGACTAGATACGTGCGGCTACTGTCAGGGTGTCGGCACGTCGGGAGGTCTTGCTGGATTAGTTTAACCTTAGATGGAATATCTTGAGCAAGGGATTCCGAGAATACTTGGGTCTTCCCACCTTGGAGTTGCGACGCAGATCGGGAGCTTGTGATGTGCTAAGTTGGGACACCCCTGCAGGGTTTGATCTTCCGAAAGCCGTGCCCGCGGTTATGTGGCAGATGGGAATTTGTTAATACCCGGTTGTAGAAAACTTGACACCATGTTCAGAATACACTACCAGCGTAAGTAACCGTGACGGTCATTTTCGGAAAGGGGTTCGGGAAGTGAACACGGTGGGGTTATGGTTGACGTGCTTAGATAGGATCACTTCGTGATCACTTTGACGCTCGTGGTACTTCTCTTCTCGCTCTAAACACGTAAGCTAGTGCTAGTGCAGCTGCAACCTTATTTTCTTCAGCCTTGTTCCACACCCAAGGCTTAGATAGTTTTGCTAACCGGGAATGGGATTGCTGAGTCCTCCGTGGCTCACAGATTCTACACAACACCAGATGCAGGTACTATGGTGAACTTGTAATGCCCCGGATGTAATACTTTCCCTTTTGGGTATATAATATATCTCCGGCTTCATCTATTTCCATTCCGGGTTCCTTGTCTTTCGGGTTTCGTCGTTTTGTCGTGTGCGTGTGTGGCATTCATTCATATCATGTAGACATGTGCATCGCATTGCTTTTGTGTTGTCGGTTGCATCCGGTTCCGCGTGTTTCTTCCCGTTGTCCGTTTTGCTTTCCGGAGCTCCCTCACGTGTCCGTGACGTCTCGTAGGCCTACTTTGTTGTTCGGGCGTGTAACGTTACCGGTGTGCCGCGAGGTTGTTGTGTGTGTTGTTGTTTTGTTGTGTGCAACCCGCCTCTCAAATCTCGTCTCGTTTGGACTCCGTTGGCTATCCCATCCGTTGTTCGTGTGGGTCCAAAGTGCCTTCACTTCGTGTCCCGGAAACACCCCTACTGCGGTCTTTTATCTTCTCCTAGGTCCATCTAGACTACCCCCGCGATCGGATCCGTCGGATCGCGATCGGAGGGCTCCTAACACCCTAAATCCCCCTAACCCTAGAAAACTGCTTTATATAACATCCCATGTCCATTTTTTGGGCATCCCTAATTCCTTTCCCCTTCTTCCCCTTTTTTTTTCTTAGATCCAATCTACCATTTGGCCACTCCTCCTCAATCCCGAGGGAACCAGCCGATCCGGCCAGTTCCCTCGATCGCCTCCGCAGCCGCCAACCTCGACGCCCAGGTCGACGCCCGCATCGAGCATCCCTCCATTCGATCGACCGGCCGACTGGACCGCTTCGCTCCAGCCTCCTTCGATCCCACGCCGAGGCCCGTCGGGACCACTTCACCGCGCCTCCCGCTCGGCCTTCCCCGCCGGCCCAGCGCCCCGACTCCACCGGCCCACTTCACCGCGCCCGCATCGAGCCTTCCCAGCGTCGCCGCGCCAGGTCCCCACTTCCCCGATCGCCGCCTTGGCCGTACAGCGCGCGGCCCGTCCGCCCTTCGCCACCGCGGGCTCCCTCCGCTCGCCAGCGCGCCGGGCCGTCCCCACCGCGCCAGTCGCCGCGGCCCAGGCCGGGCCTCCCTCGCTCCTCCGATGCGGGCCCAGGCCACCGAGGCCCACACCGCCGCCACTCCGCGCCGCCAGGCTCCCTCCGCACCGGGCCGCCTCCGCCCACCGCGGGCCGCCTCCCTCCCGCAGGCCGCAGCCGCCAGCGCGGGCCTCCCCGGCCCAGGACGCCGCCGCGCTACTGTAGATCCGGCCCGAGCCCATCTCCTTCTGTCCAGATCTGGATCTAAGGTTGTTTAATTTTCCCTAAGTCCCAGAATTGTTAATCTGTGATGCAATGTTTGAACTGCCTTAACTTTTTGTCTGTTGCTCCGATTCGCGCGTATAATATGTCCAGACGTTCTGGAGACTTGCTCTACGTTTTATCTATTGTTGTCATGCATGTTAGAGATCATTTAGGTGCTTGTTTTGCTGTTGCAAGAGTGCATCATGATATAAACTGCTGCTATGTGATGTTTTTATGTCATCTTTGCCATGTGATATCTTTTAGCTCGTTTGTCCGAATGATGCAAATGACATGTCCACGTGTTCGTCTTGCCATGATCTACATGTTGTATGTGATAGGTTGCATGATAGATTTATTATTGCCTTGTTATCATCATTGCAAAGTGCCATGTGGCTGTGATGTTGTTTCACTTTGTATGAAATGCCATCTTGTTGAGCTCGTTGCTATCGTTGTGTTTACCTCAATGATGCATGCTTGTGTGTTTCGGGATCACCTTCATGTGTACTTTGATGAGGTGCTTACCTCTTGCCATGTTTAGTTTCGAGGTGACTTAAACATGCTCTTTTATATGCCATGATGATATTGCTGTTTTAGGACTTAGTGGTTTTTCACTAAGTCTGAAATCTGTAACGTTCCGATGCCATGTTCGTGTGATGTTCTAGGACAAACCATGTTAGTTTTGGAGTGGATCTAGATTGTTCCTTGTAGTATATATTGTTGTCTTTCCATTCATGTCCTCACATGTCTATTTAAGTGGCTGTAGAATGTTTATCTTTTGCTCCAAAGTTTCAATAAAATTCTGCTGCCAGAATTTTATTGTCAAGTTCAATATGTCAAAGATCATTGCTATTGATCCGTGGCTCCGTTGGGGGTGCAACTTTGGACTTAGTTGCTTTAGTATATGTCTAGTTTGTGTTCATGCCCTTTGCCATGTTATTTGAGTGCTGTAGCTTAATTATTTTGTGCTCCGAAGTTGCTATGTTGCTGTAATTTTCAGCTTTCGCTCAATTCTTGTTTCGGGCTTAACTTTTAGCCCGTAACTCCGATTTCAGCGAATCTTATATCAAACTTGATTGTTTTTCCGTATAGATTCATAATATCAGATTGTTTTCATGTTTTGAGGTGTTTTTCTTGAGTGATGTTTTACGTGCTCCATGTGCATCCTTAGTGCATCCATCATGCATTCATCTTTTTCGAGTGCGCATTCCATCTTGTTGATTGGTGCTTGGTGTGATTGTTTTGTTTAGAGCCGGAAGCTGAGACCGAGTACGAGGTTGAGCACGAGGTTACCAACGAGGTTGAGCACGAGGACCCTTATTACGATCCGAACGACTTCTCTTCAGGCAAGATGACCGAACCCCGATAACATTACTATCTTTGCCTATTGCTAGTAGTCTCGATCTATAGTTTTTGCCTCGATGCCCATGATCTTCTTGTCAGCCTCCTACTTGTAACCAATTGCCATGTTTAACCAACCTACCTATGCAAACCGTTGCTTGGCTAAGTACGCTCCGCTCAGCCCTTCTTATAGCATTGTTAGTTGCAGGTGAAGATCGAAGATGCTTGCTTCATGTTGAAGTTTGGTTGGGTTATATCACACTATATAAATGCTTAAAATGAAATCATCTATATATTGGCAAGGGTGGAAGGCTAAGCCTTTTGCTTGGTGATTTGTTCCACTCATGCCGTTAGGATCCGTATAAGCTGGTGTTATGTTCCTTGATTATGCGTTCCTAACACGGTTGGGGTGTATGGGACCCCCTCGATAAACCGCTAAGTGCTAAGTCTTTTCCAGCAAGTCCCAACATTGGTACTATTTGCCTAATAACAAACTAAACCTGCATAGGGAGTAATTAACCCTCTTTCTTAATCAACAACCCCGGGCTAGTGCTCCACATGAGTGTTGGTCCGAAACGGGGGTCCTGCAGGGCCGCCTTGGGGCAACCCGAGGTATCTGGCTCTGATACCAACTTGAGATCATTCTAGGATGGATTTATGCCTTTAAGTCGTGCCTCGACACGTAGGAGGTATAACTCCATCCTGGGCATTACAGAACTACACAGGAGATGGGACAGAGCTGTACTGGGAGTTCGATGAAGAACGTGGGCGATACTACGTGTCTTACCCAGAGGATCAGTAGTGGCTTCTACAAGGGGCGATCGGACCTTGTGGCTTTATTTATTTGGTATCTTTCATTTGGATCTTCATCCGTAGTCAGACTGTGATGTTATTTGGATGATGATTGCTTATTGTCTGTAATGCCCCGGATGTAATACTTTCCCTTTTGGGCTATATATATATATATATATATATATATATATATATATATATATATATATATATATATATATCTTTGGCTTCATCAGTTCCATTCCGGGTTCTTCGTCTTTTCGGGTTTTCGTCTTTTTGTCGTGTGCGTGTGCATTCATTCATATCATGTAGTAATGTGCATCGCATTGCATTTGTGTTGTCGTTGCATCCGGTCCCACTCGTTCCTTCCCGTTGTCTGTTTCGAGTTCCGAAGCTCTCTCACGTGTCTGTGGCATCCCCGAGGCCTACTTTGGTGTCTGGCCGTGTAACGTTTCCGGTTTGGCGTGATACTTGTCGTGCGACGTAGTTTTGGTGTGTGTAAACCGTCTGTCAAATCTCGTCGCGTTTGGAGTTCGTTTGATGCTCCAACCGTTATTCTCGTGGGCTGAATGTACCCCCCCCCCCTTTGAGGCCCAATGCACCCCTCCAACAGCCCACCAAACCAACCCAAACCCCTCCCTTCATCTAGGCCATCCAATTGTGATCACGTGGCCGAAAACCTCACCTCATTTGGACAACCCTAGCTCCTTGTGCCTATATAAACGTCCATCTTCCCCAAATTTTGCGTCCTGAAACCCTAATGCTTCCACAGTTCGCCGCCGGTGCTTCCACCGTTGCACCGCGGTGCTTCCACCATTGAGCCGCCGTGCTTCCGGCGTCCCAGCGAGCCGTGCTTCCGAGGTCTCCGTTCGTGCTTCTGAAGTGCACTCGCTGTGCTTCCGTCCGACGAGTGGGCCCCGCGCCGTCATCTCCTTCCTCCGCCGCCCGTCTTCCCTGCCGCCGGCCGCTCCTCCGCGCCGCCCTCTCCAGCGAGGTGCCCCGCCGCGGGGCCAACGCCTCACCGCCGCCGCCTCCTCCCGTTCCCGCGCCGCCGGCCAGGCAGGTCACCGCCGCCACCGGCCCCGCCACCGGCCACCGCCTCCTCCCCTCGGCTCCCGCCTCCCGCGGGCCGGGGAGCCAGCCGCCCCGTCGTCCGAGGCCTCTGGCCTCCACCGCCGGTCGATCTCCCCCCGATCGGGAGGATCTCCTCTCCTTCGATCCGATCGGCTAGGAGCCCTAGCGGGCCGAAGCCCACTCCGCAGATCCGGCCCGTTAGGCGCCCGATCCGTCAGCCCGCTTCGCCTGGTGGACCCGCTCCGAGGCCGCGTTGACTTTGATGTTGACTGAGGTTGTTTTTTTCACTAAGTCCTGGTAGTTTTAGTTTCTGGTGCTGTTTTACATTGTGGATAACTTTTTGTGTGTTGGTCCGATTTGAGCAAATGATATGTCAAGATGATTGTGGTGACTTGTACTACGTTTTGTTCCATTGTGACATGCATGTTTGAGGTCATCTAGATGCTTAAATATCTGTTGCAAGAGTGCTACTTGTTATAAACTGCTGTTATTAGTTGTTTTCATGCCATGTTTGCAATGTGATATCTTGGTGCATGTTTATCCAAATGAAGCAAATGATATGTCCACATGTTCATCATGTAATGCTCTACATGTTGGTTGCATTAGTTTGCATGATAGATTTCATCTTGCCATGTTTATCTCCTTTGCTAAGTGCTAGTGGCTGCTATGTTGTTAAACTTGTTACGAGATGCCTAGTCGAGGAGCTCGTTTCTATTGATGTGGTTGTCCCCTTGATGCATGCTTAGATGTTTTGGACTCCCCATCATGTGTACTTTACTGTGATTCTTACCACTTGTCTTGATATGCTTTGAGGTGACTTAAACTTGCTCACAAAGATGCCATGATGTTACTACTGTTTTAACACTTAGTGAAATTTCACTAAGTCTGGAATCTGTAATTTCCAGATGCCATGTTTGCTTGTTGTTCTAGGCAGATCCATGCTAGCTTTGGGATGACTCTTCATGATTCCTTGTTGTATAAGTTGTTGGCTATCCATTCATGCTTTCACATGCTTATTTGAGTGGCTGTAGCATATTTAACTCTTGCTCCCAAGTTGCAACAAATTACTACTATCAGGTTTTTGTTGTCAAGTTCAATATGTCATAGCTTGTTGCTATTGATCCATGCTTCCTTTGGAGATGCTCCAATGGAATTGTTTGCTGTAGGATATGTCTAGTTTATGTCCATGCTCCTTGCCATGATGTTTGAGTTCCGTAGACTATTTATCTCTTGCTCCGAAGTTGCTATGTGGCTTTCAATTTCAGCTTGTGCATGTTTATTGATTCAGGTGTATCTTTTAACCCGTTGCTCCGTTTTGAGAAAGTCATATATGAAACTTGTGTGATTTTGCATGTGGATTCTTATTATCCTATTGTTATCATGTTTGAAGTATTTTTTTGCTTGATGCAATTTGCCATGCCCCTTGTGCTGTAACACTGTGCTTCCTATGTAGAATTTCTGTGCTTCCTAAGTGCATCGGCAGTGCTTCCATAGTGCATCAGCCATGCATCCAGTAGTTTTGTGCATTGCATCTTGTTGATTTCGTGCCTTGTGTGTATGTGTTGAGTAGAGCCGGAAGCCGAGTACGAGTACGAGAACGAGGTTACTACCGAGGTTGAGAACGAGGAGCTCTCTTACGATCCCATCGACAACTCTTCAGGCAAGATGACCTGACCCCGATAACATTACTATCTTTGCCTATTGCTAGAAGTATCGCTCTACAGTTTTGCCTCGTTGCCCATGTTTTCCTGTCAGCCTCCTATTGTAACCATGATCCTGTCTAACCACCCTACCTATGCAAACCATTGATTGGCTATATGTAGGCTTCGCTCAGCCCCTCTTATAGCATTGTTAGTTGCAGGAGAAGATTGAAGATTCTTGCTTCTTGTTGAAGCTTGTTGGGATATCACAATATATTAATTATTAAATGAAATCATCTATATATTGGTAATGGGTGGAAGGCTAAGCCTTTTGCTTGGTGATTTGTTCCACTCATGCCGCCTAGGAACCGTATAAACCGGTGTTATGTTCCTTGATTATGCGTTCCTCACACGGTTGGGGTTATGGGACCCCCTCAATAAACCGCTAAGTGCTAAGTCTTTTCCAGCAAGTCCAACATTGGTACTATTTGCCTAAATAACTAAAACTTGCATAGGGACTAGCTATCCCTTTTATATTTAATCAACAACCCGGGCCAGTGCTCCTCATGAGTGTTGGTCCAAACCGGGGGTTCTGCGGGGCCGCCTTGGGGAGACCCGAGGTATCTGGTATACACCTGTAGAATCGCCCATCCGGTCGTGGCCTGAGACTAGATACGCGCGGCTATTGTCAGGGTGTCGGCACGTCGGGAGGATTTGCTGGATTAGCCTTACCTTAGTCGGAGTATCTTGAGCACGGGATTCCGAGGATACTTGGGCCTTCCCACTTTGGAGTTGCCACTCCGAAGATCGTGGGCTTGTCATGGGCCAAGTTGGAACACCCCTACAGGGTTATGAACTTTCGAAAGCCGTGCCCGCGGTTATGTGGCAGATGGGAATTTGTTGATATCCGGTTGTAGAAAACTTGACACCATGTTCCAAATACACTACCAGCGTGTGTACCGTGACGGTCATTTTCCGAAAGGGTTTCGGGAGGTGAACACGGTGGGGTTATGTTTGACTTGCTAGTTAGGATCACTTCGTGATCATCTCTCGTCCGAGGCACTTTCTCTTCTCGCTCTCTTTTACGTAAGCTAGGCTAGTGCTGCTGCAAACTCTTGTTCTTTCTTCAGCCTTGTTCCACACCCAAGGCTTGGATAGTCGTGTTACCCGGGAACGGGATTGCTGAGTCCTCTGTGGTTCACAGTTACTTCAACACACCAGATGCAGGTATTATGGTGAGCTACACAGGCGATGGCACCAAGCTAGACTGGGAGTATGACGAGGAGCGTAGCCGTTACTACGTGAACTATCCGGTTGATCAGTAAAGCTTCTACTAGGATTCGATCTAGACCTGTGGTTCTATGTTATGTTTGGTATCTTTCATTTGGATCTTACCCTTAGATGGGCTGTGATGTTTATTTGAATGTTGTTTGAACATGTAATGATTTGTGTGACGTGGCGAGTGTAAGCCAACTATCTTTTCAATTTTCATCCCTATTTTACATGAGATGTGCAAAGGTACCAAACTTGCGATCATTCCAGAATGGGCTTATATCTTTAAGTCATGCCTCGACACGTAGGAGATATAGTCTCATCCTGGGCATTACAAGTTGGTATTCAGAGCCTTCTCCGACCTAGAAGCCCCCACTGTTTGATCGAATCGTTGACGTTCGAGTCTAGGCACACACTTAAAATGTTTTGAGTCCTATATTTATATCGGAGAATAGGAATTCTTTTGCTCCTCATCTCTTTTCACTTTGGTGAGGACTCCTGACGACTACTCTTGCCTCTTCTACTTTCAAAAATTGCACAATTTTTTTTAGGAATCTCGCGAGTATTGTTTGGATTGTTGCGATGTCTTTGTGACGAGAATATTGTTCTTGATGCCTCCTGACATTAGGGGTTGTGGCAGTGTCCCGGGGAGTTGAGCTTCGGGGTATTGTCGTCACAAGCATATCGCGGCAGTTCTAGAATACTTAAGACGGCCGACATCGAAAACTCTCCTATATGGTTAGTAGCAAGATAACCCCGACATCACCCAGTACTGGGGAGGTAGTTCGGGAGTATTGCCATAGCTTGTATAGTAGATGCATTTCGAAGGTCCGAGGTAGACGGTTTCCGAGAACAACTGGTTATGTGTTGAAGGATGGATACAGCTGGATGTAGGATTAGAGTTGTGTGCGCGATGCTTCCCCTGTATCCCCAACACCTGATTGCATAACTGGAAACTTTCAGAAATTGATAGGTGGGTTCATCCAGTAGATCGTAGGCATTCTTCCAACAAATGCAGGTTACGGAGTTCGGGGTTCTACATTGAGTGAAGTGGTTTTATGGCCGATGTTCCGATCGGGAGTTGCATCTTAAAGGGTCCTTGGCTATGCTCATCCGGGGATTGCAAAACCCTTTCGTAACACATTCCATAAGCTTTCAGCACAAAGATGTCGAACGAAGCTCCTATCTTGTGTTTGTTCTATCTGTACCTTGTTGTTTTTCTTATTTACCTTTTGTCTCCCAGTGGCTTTTCGTGAAGATTGTTGTTATCATTAAGCTGAGAATTTCATTCGTTCCTCTTGTTCGAATGATGCTTGTGAAGACTATGTTGCATTTCTATCCATTGTTTCAGCTTATATCTTCTTTCAATCAATTGGTGATTGGTGGTCATCTATTTCAGGATGGCTCCGAAACGGGTTCCCAACGCTAACCCAGAGGGTGAAGAGGTTCCTGACCGTCCTCCTTCCCCCCCTCCTCCGTCTGAGGCCTGGAGAGCGATTATGCAGACTACAAATCAGAACACCCAAATGCTTATCCAGATGATGCAGCAGATGCAAGCAAATCAAGCAGATCAGGGTGCTCCAGGGAACCAAGGCAATTTCTTCAACCAACAGCACCATGCTACGCTCAACCAGTTCTTGGTCAATCAACCAAAGGCTTTCAGTTACTGTGTCGACCCTCTCGATGTTGAAGATTGGATTACTGATACCAAGAAGCATTTTGAGTGCAGCAATGTAAGGCCTGAGGACTATGTGAAGTTTGCAGCCTTCCAACTCAAGGACCAAGCAGCTGATTGGTGGCAGCAGTAGAAAGACTCCAGAGAAGGGTGTGTGATCTCTTGGAATGATTTCTGCAAGGACTTTCGCTCTCACCACATTCCAACAAGTGTCATCGAGGGTATGCGTGAGCAATTCCGCAACCTGAAGCAAGGCTCTATGACTGTCTACCAGTATAATGTCAAGTTCCAAAACCCTGCCCGCTATGCTAAGCAAGACATCCCAGATGCCAAGAGCAAGATCTATCAGTTCCGTGGAGGTCTGAAGGATGAACTTCAACTTGCTCTCACCTTGTTCGAGCCTGATGAGTTTGACAAATTCTATAACATGGCGCTTAAGCAAGAGGCATCCCAGCTCAAGATGGAAGCTTCCAAGAAGAGGATCCGAGATGTTGTTTAGTCCTCCTCATCTTCTCAAGTGGTCGCGAAGCAACATAAGTTTTGGCTTCCACCTCCTCCTGTGATCCGAGCTCCCTACAACAACAACAAGAACTCTGGTGGCCGTGGTTTCTCCTACCCACCCAACCCAAGCAACCAGTCAAAGTTTCAGTCTCAAGGTTCCAAGTCAAGTGCTCCTCACTACCGACCTCTCTCATAAGTGGTCTGCAACAAGTGTGGCAAGAAGGGTCACTATGCTAACAAGTGCCCCAACCCGAAGCGTCTTCCGCCTCCTCCGCCTGTCAGCACAGCTATTGTCAAGCATGATCCGAAGGAAGCAACAGTGAATCTGATTAATGCAGCGCAAGCGGAGAATTTTTCTGATGTCATATTGGGTAACCTTCCAGTTAACTCTTTTCCTGCAAAAGTGTTATTCGATTCAGGTGCTTCACATTCTTTCATGTCATACCCTTTTGCATCCAAGCATAACGTGATCACAGCAGCTTTATCAAGGCAATTGGCAATTTCTTCTCCGGCAAAGCAGATGCATTCTAGCTTGTATGCTCCGGATGTAACTATTCGCATGGGTGATTATTGTTTTCTGGCTAAACCGGTGGTTCTCAGCAATTTCGACATCGATCTTATCCTCGGAATGGACTGGCTTTCTCAGCATGATGCTCAAATTGACTGTGCAAACAAGGAAGTCAAGATTACTCATTCTGATGATGATGTGATTATCTTCGCCTCTCGGGATAACACAATCAGGCTTTTCTCTCTCAATGACAAGGGCGAAATGAATGCCATATCTCAAATTCCCGTGGTTAACGAATACGAAGACGTCTTTCCTGAAGAACTTCCAGGCATGCCTCCTCATCGGCAAGTGGAATTCGTCATTGAACTCGAGCCTGGTACTGAGCCAGCATGCCGGTGTCCGTACAAGCTCTCTCCTAAAGAATTGAAGGAGTTGAAGAAACAACTTGATGAACAGGAGCGTATGGGTCTGATCAGGCCTAGTACGTCTCCTTGGGGCTGTGGTATCTTATTTGTCAAGAAGAAGGATGGCACGGAGCGCCTTTGCGTCGATTACCGGCCATTGAACAAGAAGACAATAAAGAACAAGTATCTGCTCCCCAACATCAATGAATTGTTCGAGCAGCTCAGAGGAGCTAAAGTGTTCTCAAAGCTCGATCTCCGAATGGGCTATCACCAAATTCGCATTCATGAAGAAGATATCCCCAAGACTGCCTTCAGAACGAGCTACGGCTCATATGAGTATACAGTCATGTCTTTTGGTCTCGCCAATGCTCCACCTACCTTCTCAAGAATGATGCACTACATTTTCAACCCCTACACCGGCGAGTTTGTGCTTGTGTATCTGGATGACATTTTGGTTTTCTCCAAGAATGAAGAAGATCACTTTAAGCACCTCCATCTGGTTCTCGACAGACTCCGTGAACATAAGTTCTATGCCAAGTTCTCCAAGTGCGAATTTTGGCTCGATAAGGTCTTGTATCTGGGCAATATCATCTCCGCTGACGGTATTGCTGTATACCCCGAGAAAGTTGAAGCAATTGTCAACTGGGAACCTCCTCAGAACGTCAAGCAACTCTGAAGCTTTCTTGGTCTTGCCAGTTATTGGAGAAGGTTCGTTGAGAACTTCTCCAAGATTGCCAAGCCTCTTTCCAACTTGCTGCAGAAGAATGTCAAGTTCTACTGGTCTCCAGATTGTGATGTGGCTTTCAAAACTCTCAAAGAAAAGCTCGTCTCTGCTCTAGTTCTTACTCCTCCAGATGAGTCCAAGCCCTACGAAGTATTCTGCGATGCTTCTCTTCAAGGACTTGGTGGTGTGCTTATGCAGGACAAGAAAATTGTGGCTTACACTTCTCGTCAGCTGAAGCCAAGTGAGAAGAACTACCCCACACATGATCTTGAACTAGCAGCTGTGGTACATGCTTTGATTACGTGGAGACACCTTCTGTTGGGCAGAAAAGTCAACATCTTCACCGATCACAAGAGCTTGAAGTACATCTTCACACAGCCGAATCTGAACCTCCGCCAGACTCGTTGGGTCGAAATGATACAAGAGTATGATCCCAGCATCGAATACACACCTGGCAAGGCGAATGTGATTGCAGATGCTTTGAGCAGAAAGGCATATTGCAACAGCCTCCTTATCAATCCGTTCCAGCCAGAGCTTTGTGAAGCATTCAGGAAACTCAACCTCCAAGTTGTTCCGCAAGGCTTTCTTGCAAATCTTCAAGTTGCTCCTACCTTGGAAGATCAGATCCGTGAGGCCCAACTCAGTGATGCTATGGTGCAGAAAGTGAAACATGGTATTGCAAAGGGTACTCCTAAATACAAGTGCTATCACATTGATGAGAGAGATACCTTGTTCTTTGAGGACAGACTCGTCGTTCCCAAAGGTGATCTCAGGAAGCTCATAATGGACGAAGCACATGATTCTCTCCTGTCGATTCATCCTGGCAGTTCCAAGATGTACCAAGACCTCAAGCAATCTTACTAGTGGACTCGCAAGAAAAGGGAGATTGCCCAATTCATGAATGAATGTGATGTCTGCAGAAGAGTGAAGGCAGAGCATCAACGTCCAGCCGGTCTTCTCCAACCTCTTCCTATTCCCGAGTGGAAATTCGACCACATTGAAATGGATTTCATCACTGGCTTCCCTAAGTCCAAGAGAGGGAATGATTCTATCTTTGTGGTGATTGACAAGATTACCAAAGTCGCTCACTTCCTTCCAGTCAAAGAATCCATCAATGCAGCTCAACTGGCAGAATTGTACACTTCCAGAATTGTGTCTTTACATGGCATTGCTCAAGTTATCTCCTCAGACCATGGAAGTTTGTTCACTTCCAAGTTCTGGGACTCCTTTCAGTCTGCTATGGGCACTAAGATTCGTTTCAGCACTGCATTTCACCCTCAAACTTGTGGTCAAGTCAAGAGAGTGAATCTGATTCTAGAAGACATGCTCAGAGCCTGTGTCATATCTTTTGTTTATGAAATGGGAAGATTGCCTTCCATTTGCCGAGTTCTCTTACAACAACAGCTTTCAAGCAAGTGCCGGCAAAGCTCTGTTTGAAATCCTCTATGGCAGAAAGTGTCGTACCCCTCTCAACTGGTCCGAGACAGGTGAACGTCAACTTCTTGGCAATCACTTGATCTCAGAAGCCGAAGAAATGTGCAAAGTCATACGTGAGAATCTCAAGGCCGCTCAGCCGCGTCAGAAGAGCTACTATGACGGCAAGCATCGTGATTTGGCCTTCAACATTGGGGATCATGTCTATCTCCGTGTTTCTCCAATGAAAAGCACCCAAAGATTCGGTATCAAAGGAAAGCTTGCTCCTAGATACGTCGGGCCTTTCAAGATCCTTGGCAAAAGAGGCGATCTAGCCTATCAACTTGATCTACCTTCAAACTTCGCCAATGTTCATGATGTGTTTCATGTGTCTCAACTCCGCAAGTGCTTCAAGACGCCTGAACGCACCATTCCGTTTGAGGAGATTGATCTTCAACAAGACTTGTCTTACCGAGAGCACCTAGTTGCTATTCTCGAAGAAATCGAGCGCAAGACCCGCAACAAGTCCATCAAATTCTTGAAAGTCAAGTGGTCACACCATACCGACCGAGAAGCTACGTGGGAACGAGAAGCTCACCTTCGTTCTGAGTACCCTTCCTTCTTCAAGTCCTAGATCTCGGGACGAGATCTTTTTGTAGTAGAGGAGAGTTTGTAATGCCCTGGATGTAATACTTTCCCTTTTGGGCTAAATATATATCTTTGGCTTCATCAGTTCCATTCCGGGTTCTTCGTCTTTTCGGGTTTTCATCTTTTTGTCGTGTGCGTGTGCATTCATTCATATCATGTAGTCATGTGCATCACATTGCATTTGTGTTGTTGATGCATCCGGTCCCACTCGTTCGTTCCCGTTGTCCGCTTCGAGTTCCGGAGCTCTCTCATGTGTCCGTGGCATCCTCGAGGCCTACTTTGGTGTCTGGCCCTGTAACGTTTCCGGTTTGGCGTGAGACTTGTCGTGCGACGTTGTTTTGGTGTGTGTAACCCGCCTGTCAAATCTCGTCGCGTTTGGAGTTCGTTTGATGCTCCAAAAGTTATTCTCGTGGGCTGAAAGTACCCCCTCTTTGAGGCCCAAGACACCCATCCAACAGCCCACCAAACCAACCAAAACCCCTCCCTTCATCTAGGCCATCCAATTGTGATCGCGTGGCCGAAAACCTCACCTCATTTGGACAACCCTAGCTCCTTGTGCCTATATAAACGTCCATCTTCCCCAAATTTTGCGTCCTCAAACCCTAATGCTTCCACAGTTCGCTGCCGGTGCTTCCACCGTTGAGCCGCCGTGCTTCCGACGTCCCAGCGAGCCGTGCTTCCGAGGTCTCCGTCCGTGCTTCCGAAGTGCACTCGTCGTGCTTCCGTCCGACGAGTGGGCCCCGCGCCGTCATCTCCTTCCTCCGCCGCCCGTCTTCCCCGCCGCCGGCCGCTCCTCCGCGCCGCCATCTCCGGCGAGGTGCCCCGCCGCCGGGCCAACGCCTCACCGCCGCAGCCTCCCCCCGTTCCCGGGCCGCCGGCCGGGCAGGTCGCCCCCGCCGCCGGCCCCGCCACCGGCCGCCGCCTCCTCCCCTCGGCTCCCGCCTCCCGCCGGCCGGGGAGCCAGCCGCCCTGTCGCCCGTGGCCTCCGGCCTCCACCGCCGGTCGATCTCCCCCGATCGGGAGAATCTCCTCTCCTTCGATCCGATCGGCTGGGAGCCTTAGCGGGCCGAAGCCCACTCCGCAGATCCGGCCCGTTAGGCGCCCGATCCGTCAGCCCGCTTCGCCCGGTGGACCCGCTCCAGATCCGGCCCACTCCGAGGCCGCGTTGACTTGGACGTTGACTGAGGTTGTTTTTTTCACTAAGTCCTGGTAGTTTTAGTTTCTGGTGCTGTTTGACATTGTGGATAACTTTTTGTGTGTTGGTCCGATTTGAGCAAATGATATGTCAAGATGATCGTGGTGACTTGTACTACGTTTTGTTCCATTGTGCCATGCATGTTTGAGGTCATCTAGATGCTTAAATATCTGTTGCAAGAGTGCTACTTGTTATAAACTGCTGTTAGTAGTTGTTTTCATGCCATGTTTGCAATGTGATATCTTGGTGCATGTTTATCCAAATGAAGCAAATGATATGTCCACATGTTCATCATGTAATGCTCTACATGTTGGTTGCATTAGCTTGCATGATAGATTTCATTTTGCCATGTTTATCTCCTTTGCTAAGTGCTAGTGGCTGTTATGTTGTTAAACTTGTTACGAGATGCCTAGTCGAGGAGCTCGTTGCTATTGATGTGGTTGTCCCCTTGATGCATGCTTAGACGTTTTGGACTCCCCATCATGTGTACTTTACTTTGATGCTTACCACTTGTCTTGATATGATTTGAGGTGACTTAAACTTGCTCACAAAGATGCCATGATGTAACTACTGTTTTAACACTTAGTGAAATTTCACTAAGTCTGGAATCTGTAATTTCCAGGTGCCATGTTTGCTTGTTGTTCTAGGCAGATCCATGCTAGTTTTGGGATGACTCTCGATGATTCCTTGTTGTATAAGTTGTTGGCTATCCATTCATGCTTTCACATTCTTATTTGAGTGGCTATAGCATATTTAACTCTTGCTCCCAAGTTGCAACAAATTACTGTTGTCAGGTTTTTGTTGTCAAGTTCAATATGTCATAGCTTGTTGCTATTGATCCATGCTTCCTTTGGAGATGCTCCAATGGAATTGTTTGCTGTAGGATATGTCTAGTTTATCTCCATGCTCCTTGCCATGATGTTTGAGTGATGTAGACTATTTATCTCTTGCTTCGAAGTTGCTATGTGGCTGTTAATTTCAGCTTGTGCGTGTTTATTGATTCGGGTGTATCTTTTAACCCGTTGCTCCGTTTTGAGCAAGTCATATATGAAACTTGTGTGATCTTGCATGTGGATTCTTATTATCCTATTGTTATCATGTTTTGAAGTATTTTTTTGCTTGATGCAATTTGCCATGCCCGTTGTGCTGTAACACTGTGCTTCCTATGTAGACTTTATGTGCTTCCTAAGTGCATCTGCAGTGCTTCCATAGTGCATCAGCTATGCATCCAGTAGTTTTGTGCATTGCATCTTGTTGATTTCGTGCCTTGTCTGTTTGTGTTGAGTAGAGCCGGAAGCTGAGTACGAGTACGAGAACGAGGTTACTACCGAGGTTGAGAACGAGGAGCTCTTTTACGATCTCATCGACAACTCTTCAGGCAAGATGACCTGACCCCGTTAACATTACTATCTTTGCCTATTGCTAGAAGTATCGCTCTATAGTTCTGCCTCGATGCCCATGTTTTTCTGCCAGCCTCCTATTGTAACCATGATCCTGTCTAACCACCCTACCTATGCAAACCATTGACTGGCTATACGTAGGCTTCGCTCAGCCCCTCTTATAGCATTGTTAGTTGCAGGAGAAGATTGAAGATTCTTGCTTCTTGTTGAAGCTTGTTGGGATATCACAATATATTAATTATTAAATGAAATCATATATATATTGGTAATGGGTGGAAGCTAAGCCTTTTGCTTGGTGATTTGTTCCACTCATGCCGCCTAGGAACCGTATAAACCGGTGTTATGTTCCTTGATTATGCGTTCCTCACACGGTTGGGGTTATGGGAACCCCTCGATAAAGCACTAAGTGCTAAGTCTTTTCCAGCAAGTCCCAACATTGGTACTATTTGCCTAAATAATTAAAACTTGCATAGGGACAAGCAATCCCATTTATATTTAATCAACAACACGGGCCAGTGCTCCTCATGAGTGTTGGTCCAAACCAGGGGTTCTGCGGGGCCGCCTTGGGGAGACCCGAGGTATCTGGTATACACCTGTAGAATTGCCCATTTGGTCGTGGCCTGAGACTAGATACGCGCGGCTATTGTCAGGGTGTCAGCACGTCAGGAGGATTTGCTGGATTAGCCTTACCTTAGTCGGAGTATCTTGAGCACGGGATTCCGAGGATACTCGGGCCTTCCCACTTTGGAGTTGCCACTCCGCGGATCGTGGGCTTGTCATGGGCCAAGTTGGAACACCCCTGCAGGGTTATGAACTTTTGAAAGCCGTGCCCGCGGTTATGTGGCAGATGGGAATTTGTTGATATCCGGTTGTAGAAAACTTGACACCACGTTCCAAATACACTACCAGCGTGTGTACCGTGACGGTCATTTTCCGAAAGGGTTTCGGGAGGTGAACACGGTGGGGTTATGTTTGACTTGCTAGTTAGGATCACTTCGTGATCATCTCTCGTCCGAGGCACTTTCTCTTCTCGCTCTCTTTTACGTAAGCTAGGCTAGTGCTGCTGCAAACTCTTGTTCTTTCTTCAGCCTTGTTCCACACCCAAGGCTTGGATTGTCGTGTTACCCGGGAACGGGATTGCTGAGTCCTCTATGGCTCGTAGTTACTTCAACACACCAGATGCAGGTACTATGGTGAGCTACACAGGCGATGGCACCGAGCTAGACCGGGAGTACGACGAGGAGCGTAGCCGTTACTACGTGAACTATCCGGTTGATCAGTAGAGCTTCTACTAGGATTCGATCTAGACCTGTGGTTCTATGTTATGTTTGGTATCTTTCATTTGGATCTTACCCTTAGATGGGCTGTGATGTTTATTTGAATGTTGTTTGAACATGTAATGATTTGTGTGACATGGCGATTGTAAGCCAACTATCTTTTCAGTTTTCATCCCTATTTTACTGAGATGTGCAAAGGTACCAAACTTGCGATCATTCCAGAATGGGCTTATATCTTTAAGTCGTGCCTCGACACGTAGGAGATATAGTCCCATCCTGGGCATTACATTGTCGGTGTACGAAAAGAGGGGTACACTTTTTGTACCCCTATGACTGTGCACGGGTAGTCTGAGCCACGGGCACTGATGGCTTCTCGCCCCTCTTTGGTTACCCCAAGTGGAAGGTTTGAGATGTAGCGTAGCGGTAGTTTTCCCTTGGCAAAGATACCAAGGATCGAATCCCGTGAGACTCCGAGGGTCGACAAGAAGGTGTCAATAGCGCCAGATACTTTTGCTTGACAGGACCTGCACACAGATACAAATAACTTTGCTCCCAACGAGTACAGAGAGGTTGTCAATCCCTCCGGCCTTGTCGTTTACAAAGGATCAAACGCAAGAGATAATAGTGATAGGTATGACTGCAACTAGTAAATAAGAACAAGAAGTAAATAGCGGGTGTGATCAATGATGGTAATATGGACCGGGGTCCCATGATGTTCACTAGTGATGTCTCTCTCCCAAAATACGATAAAACAACTAAGCGAGGTAAACAAATTACAGCTGGGCAATTGGCAGGATTATGTGCGCAAACCAATGCTAACTATGCTGTAAGAAAGGTAGAGGCTCAAAAGCATGGGCGGTACGCCAAGGCAAGTAGACCGAAATCCATGCATCTATTACTAATCATCCACCTTGAGATATCTATCCAGAACATCTCGCTGGTATTAAGTTGCGAGTCCCACCCATAGTGTAAACTCAAAGCAACAGACAACTGCATTAAAAGAACTTTGCGTAAAGTAAACAATCCTTGCACCCGCAAGTACAAGCACCGTTGTTTCCCCCCTTGTGGCAACATCACATCCCCTAGACTCATGTTTCTGTCACTCAAGCTAGTCATCGAGGGGCATGAACCCACAATCAAGCATAACGTTCCCTCTTGGAGTTACTACCTACTACTTGGCTAAAGCAATAAACAGCAACGGAGAACATGCAAGAATTACTCAAGAACATAAATATAAAAGAGGTGAATCAAATATATTACTCACACAGAATCTGAACATAATCTCATAATCCATCGGATCCCAGCAAACTCAGCATAGCAACAGCATAAAGATTACATATGTGCCTCGATCATGTAGGGCAGCTGACGAGGTCTAATCGGTGAAGAACAAAGAGGGGAGGAGAACATCACATAGCTACTGGTCATGGACCCATGGTCTAAGGGGGACTACTCACAACTCCTCCGGGAAGCATCCATGGTGGTGGAGAAGCTCCCGATGGTGGTTCTCCCCTCCGGCAGGGTGCCGGGAAGAGTTCTCCTGGTGCTCCCGATCTTGGAAGCGCGGCGGCGGCGGAACAGAGATGAGATCGCGAAAAAGGGTTCCATCCTCGAGGGTTTCGGGACGCGGTGTAAATATATGCCAAAGGGGGGCACCAGAGGAGGTAAGGGGGGCCCAGGCGCCCCCCCCCCCCGGCGCGGCCAGGAGGGGGGCCGCCCCCTCAGGGCGCCTGGAGCCCCTCTGCCCCCCCTCTGGCCCTACTTCTGCTGCATGGAAGCTTCTGGAGCGCTGATTTTTTATATATTTTTCCCGGAATTTTTCTGGCAATTTAAGTAATGGGAAAACCTGAAATACAAAAACAGCAGAAAACAGAAGCTGGCACTGGGGTGCACTGAGTTAATAGGTTAGTCCAAATATGATCAAAAGTGTATGGAAGTGCATAAATATCATAGCAATATCACACAAAAGAGGCATGGAGCAAGCAGAAATTATGGATACGTTTTACACGTATCAACATCCCCAAGCTTAATTCCTGCTCGTCCTCGAGTAGGTAAATGATAACAAGCATAATTTCTGTGGTGACATGCTATTAACCATATAAGAACTTTTAAGTAAAGTAATCAAGGCATGTAATCCAATTCAAGTCATAACAAGCAAGAGTCTATATTAGCATTGTAACAAGTAACATAAGAACATAAAGGTGCAAGAGCTCTCGCTGTCCGTGACTCGAATGTCTCCAAATGGTGTTTGCATGCAAGAAAGGCGATAGGGATATATGAGAGTAAAACATAGTTTTTATATTGTTGAGAACTTAATCTACTAAAGTTTCACACTTGGTCTTCTTTGGAATCTTATCTTGACTCATCCCCAGACCGTCAGCCTGGTACAAGTCAAAATGATCCACTCCCTTTTGATATTTTGAGCACCCATGCAATGGATGAGCGTAAGCAAGAAAGTCGACACTTAGGATGGCAAAGAGAAAAATGATAGAGGGGGAAGACAAAAAAGGTGTGAAAGGCTCACATCAATGAGGACAATCATCGGCGAGAGAAAGCCAAATCATAGATATGATGCGAGGAGTAGGGATTGCCATGCAACGGATGCACATATGAGCTAAGGTAAGCTCTCCAATGGAACTAGTGGGGGTGCATCCAATTCGCTTGCTCAAGAAGACCTAGAGCTCTTTTGAGGAGGCTCATCATTGGAATATACAAGCCAAGTTCTATGGTGTAAAGGTCCCCACATAGCTATATGCATAAATGATAATCTCTATGGAGTACAAGGTATAAGATGGAGTACGAGTGTGGATCTCTCAAAAGAAATAGTAGTGTGCCCCCTTCTCTCTTTTTATTTCTTTTTCTCTTTTTTCTCTTTTTTTATTTTTGTGTGGCCTCAATGGCTCTTTCTTTTTATCTCTCATTTGTCCTCTTTGGGATCTTTTGATTTTGTCCTCTTTGGGATCTTTTGATTTGTCCTCTTTTGGATCTTTTCCTCACTTTAGGGGCAACACTCTATGTATTACAAGAAGTATAGAAGATCTTTCACACTTTACAAAAGTACTCAACATAAAGAAAATGAAACTATCATGATGTATGCTAATGTATGCCTCTGCCAGTGTAGCAGGATATGCAATGATACTAGCGCGTCATGTAGCAATGATTAGGGCAAGACCGAACTAGCATGCGGCTCATCGATCAAGCAAAAAGCATGTATGGCATGAAGATCAAGTCATGAGAGGATGGATGTTGCATGGCAATGTATCTCGGAAAGGCTATGGAAATGCCTTAATAGGTAGGTATGGTGGCTGTTTTGAGGAAGGATATAATGTGGCTTATGATGACAGAGCGTATCGTGCCAAGGATTTGGATGCACCGGCGTAGTATGCGCCAACTCTCGAGGTGAGAAAGGGCAATGCACGGTACCGAAGAGGCTAGAAAAATATGGATAGGTGGAAGTGTCAACCTTCGAATACTCACATTAGTCTGAAGAACTCATGCACTTATTATTGGTAACTCTCAATCTAATTAGGAGGTTCACAAAGAGACAAGTACCCCGAGGAGGTGTGTATGGGGGTTTGGTTACCCTTGCTCATCCTCGACCCATGGTACGTTAGTGTACTCTAATATTCGATAGCTCCAAAGATTAGTGATCCATTTAGTAGCTAAAGTTCTCAACTATTTTGTAGGTTTTCGAAAATAAACACGGATTGCCCAAAATACGACATCTATCACTAATAGGCTAAAGCTCTTGACACCAAAAGTTCAGACATTACTCATGGCAATACCTCATAACTATTGCAAGTTACTACTAAAATTAAATAGCAACTTCAATTACCTACTTTAAGTTAAGACACACAACTCAGTGCAACAGACAAACTCTCTTAACAAGATAAGCATGAACACTCAAGAGAGTTCAGCAACCAACTAAACAAACGCTCTTTAAAAATAAAAGCATGAAAACTAAGAGCTAAACATGACAGTAGCTATTGAAAGACAAAGAACATACACAGCAAAGATAAGCATGAAAATCCTATGTTGTGTTCTAGGTTGAAGTGGAGCGTGTTTCTCTCCCACACAAAGAAAGCTGGGTTCTAACTCGTTATGAACAGCAAGCAAAGCTAAAGAAAACTAAAAAGGAAACTAAAAGCAAGACGCTCCAAGCATAGCACATAACGCATGAAGTGATTAAAATATAGTGGAACGAAAGACGAACTGATAATTGTTGATGGAGAAGGGGATGCACGAGGGCATCCCCAAGCTTAGACGCTTGAGTCTTCTTGAATATTTCTTGGGGGTGCACGGGGGCATCCCCAAGCTTGAGCGTTTGACCCTCCTGAATCTTTTTATCATCTTCCCTCGCACACTTGAAAACTCCCTTCATACATAACTCATCATAATCTGATAAGCGAGGTTAGTACCCATAATAAAATAATTTTTCCTTGCTGGAAATAAGGATAATCTTGAAGGGCTACTGTTTCTCAAGATTGCCAAAAGGGTTTTGCAAAGAAAAAGCAAGCTCAAGGTTTGCAAAGCGAAGGAAAGGCAAAACAGGACAGAATCTGTGAAAAACAGACCAGCAGGTAGTAAATATTTTTTTCGGGGCACTTCTGCAACTCAAATCAAAAAACTCAGAACAGACGCCCGAAAGCCAATTGTATAGAGCATGCTGTCGAAAAAATTCAGATCAAAAAGATGATCTGGTGATTTTATACGAATTTTTCTGTCCAAGGACAGAATCTGTTTTCTGGACAGCACGTCACAACTTTTGAACTTTCTTGCAATCGGAGGCTAAACTTGGCACAAAGCTGAAAAGTAAAGATACAATGATGATGCTACTGTAGTAACAAACATCAAGACACAACAAAAGCAAAATAAAACTTTATTCATTGTGGGCTGCTTCCCAAAAGCGCTTTCTTTTATGCCTTTAAGCTAGGCATAATGCAAAGAGATCAAGTTTTATCAAGAGTAAAAGAATAGCTAGCCCGTATAACGGACTCAAAAGGTAACTTAATATTATTTCTAGGGAAGTGTTCCATCCCTTTCTTGAGAGGAAATTGGAATTTTATATTCCCCTCTTTCATGTCAATGATAGCACCAACGGTGCGAAGAAAAGGACGTCCCAAAATAATTGGACAAGAAGGTTCACATTCAATATCCATAATAGTAAAATCAACGGGAACATAATTTTCATTGACAATGATAAGAACATCATCGATCCTCCCCAAGGGTTTCTTTATGGAAGAATCAACAAGACGAACACCAAAAGAACAAGAATCAAAAGGTTTCAATTTAAGCATATCATATATTCTTTTGGGCATAACGGAGGTACTAGCTCCAACATCACATAAAGCATAGCAAGAGAAGTTATTCAACTTAATTTTAATCATAGGATCCCAACCATCTTCTAGCTTTCTAGGTATGGAGGCTTCTACCCTAAGCTTCTCCTCCCTAGCTTTGGTAAGAGCTTTAGTGATATGCTCGGTGAAGGCAAGATTAAGCGTGCTAGCGCGGGGATCTGTAGACATTCTTTGCAGAAAGGTGACAACTTCTGAGAGACTACAATTATCAAAATCAATTTTATCATTATTGAGCAGAATTGTAGTGTCATCTTCTTTGTTTGAATTGCTCTCTATTATAAGAGTTTGAACGTCTTCCCAAGTATGGGGAAGTGTGGGAGCAACTTTAAACAGAGGCTCATACCACTTTCCCGGAAGACCATGCCATGGGCATAACTCCCCATTAAGATTAACATAATCACAAGGTTTATTACTTTTGTAGATCCCGACAGTGGTGATTGGCATGATGGAAGAAGGGGTGTATGTGGGGACCCCGACTCATAAGTCGCGATCACCGAATGCACGTGTACAGTGATCCCAGAGATCAATGCTCACTGAACACACATAAGCTGAATAACAAGAGTCTTACATCCTTACATACCGTGTTACACAAATAGGACCATAATGGTCAAGTCTTGAATATATCATCGCAGCGGAAATCTTCAACGACAACATGGACCCATGCCATCTGCCTTTAACCCTACAGGCATTCTGACTGGGAAGCGTCCTAGCTCGCATGCTCGTCACCAAGAAATCTTCATCATGACCTGTTCTCTCCTGCCTGGCCAATAAAATAACCAGTGGCAAGCCAATGAGTACATTGAATGTACTCGCAAGCAACCCAAGTGTGATAACATAATAATTATGCAAGGCTCTACTGGTAGGTTGGCTGTTTTGCGGAAAGCTAGTTTTTCATATGCAATTATGATCAACATATAACCAGGGCATGCATGTGTCTGTAACAAGTATCAGGAGGTCACAGACATCAATATCGAGAAAGAGTTGTAATCAACTCATGCCCAAGCTCATTGTGACTTCCTCACAATCACATCATCAATATCTCTGAATCGTGTTGTTTCCCAGAAACTTATGGACATAGTCTAAGTAGCACCACCCAACTGTCCTTGACCGCGAACACGGCTATTCGAATAGTTTGACACTCTGCATAGGTTGCACACTTTACCCACAAGATCCGGGGAACTTCCGTGTCATCCACGACCCGCGATACCTCAAGTACCCGGGGTAAGCACCCGATCACTATCTTTCCCTAGACGACACTAACATAGAGTCCACTCGATTGGTAGCAGCCCCGTGCCAAACATTTCACATCTCAAGGTTTGTGGAGACTCGCTCCGTATTCATCACATATCACAAGCATGGGGTACCAACGGTGTGTCCGGTGCCCTGTAAAGACAGTCATGGCCGCCTATCCAAGCGTGACCCCGTCCCGAGAGTGACCTCATGTCGCCCCCGTCACTAGTAATGTGGGCACCATGCTAGTATCGACCTAGGTAATCAATAATGCCCTTTCCCATATAAGGGTAGAGTGGTTGCGCATGTTTGGTTGGGACGGTAGTCACACATAAATCTAATCCATCTTTGTAAACAACACTTCCGTCGAGCCTCGGCACACTACTTCTCCACCAAGTCGTGCCCTAGATCCTCATCAACTCCCAGGGGCATTAGTGGCACCCACTGGGTCATTTGCAAGTATGTCAGACCACACTTGTTTCACTCAATGCATAACCCCGACCCATTTTGCGTAGCCAACTACTATAGCATACATCTATCAATTCCCACCCACATAGCCCTCATAGAAGGTAGGGTCATGTTTGATGCAAGTTTCAACAGTAAAGTAACAGGGGTAGCAACCAAAGTGGTTTCCACCTCAACATAATTTCGATGCATTGAATAATAAGGTGCTATGAGACATGCATAAAAAGGTTTCTTGAACATGGTCAAAGGGCTGCTTGCCTTATTCTTCAGAGTCTTCAAATCTTCTGGTCCATCTCCGAATACTCCATTTATTACGTCAACTAACGATGGAAACAATCATAATAAGCAATACAATCAAAGCAAAAATAAAAGTGCTCTGAAAATAGGAGTTGGACTTTTCTAGGATACCTCTGGTCATATGGAAAATAACCAAGGTGGTTTCATAGGTGTTGGATCAATAGGTAGTTTGGAACATTTCAATGTGATGGAACCAAGGGGTTTACGGATTTGGAAGAAGTATACAGAAATACTTCCTTGAATGATGAGCAAAGGTACCCATCATCAAGTCATGATTTTAGAAGCATTTAGGAGTTGGTTTCACTGGATTTGGATTTGAAATGAATTTCCTAGGATTTTGCAAAGCTGATAAATATGGAGAAATGGCTCAATATTTGGTGGGGTACAGAAAGTATTAATAAAAATGTTCCAAAACTAAGTTTGGACATGACAAGCATCTAGGAACTTGAATCACTGCATTTCGATCAAGATTGAGCTCTCTGTGATTTTCTAAAGTTCATCACAGAAAATGGAATATGGGTATTTGATAAATATTTGTGTAGGAAAAGTCTCTGGAATACTGTGCATGTTGTACCATGTGATAGAGCATGATTTATGGAGCCATAGGAAATTTGAATCATGCAATTTGGAGTTCAAATGAATTATCTAGGCATTTTTGGAGTTGACAGGATAAAGAAAAAGAAAAGGAATAAGGGTTCAACCTTATACAGTGCTCTGGGCGAGGCCCAGCTAACCAACGCCTACTGGGCTCAGCCCAGTGGCTCAGCGGCGGGATGGAGGTGGTGACGCCGAAGGCGTAGTTACGGGGGGCGCCACCACCACAGGAAGGCGCAGCCACCGAAGTGCGCTTCCACTTATCGGGGGGGGCACCCATCAGCTGCTCCCACCGGGCCCGTGGCGCTTACAGGCGGGGCCCGCCTGTCGGGTTCATCGTCCTCCCCCCGCCCGACACAGAGGAGGAGGCAGGGGCGATGCCGGCGCCGTTCCCCGGCGGCTCCGACCGTCCCCGGTGGTGCCCGGCGCACCGAAGGCCCCAGCGGAGCAAGCCGCGCCCATCCCTGGCCTTCAAGCTGGCCGGGAGGAGCAGGAGCGGCGGCGGCCGAGGCGTCGGCGGCGGCTTCGGGTCGAGACGGGGCGGTGCCAGAGATGCTAGGGGGGACGAAGGGTGGAGTGGGAGGTAGCTCCATGGTCCTGGGGTTCTCCTCTTGGCGGCCAACAGAGAAGGGTGAGGAGAGAACGGCCGTGGTGCCCGATGCCGAGCGGTGGCTGGCGGCGGCACTCCGGCCGTGGAGGGAGGAAGAGCGCCTGAGAGGGAGAGGGGGCGTGTCTAGGAGGTGCACGGGAGGGAGGAGAGTCCAGAAGAGGCAAGAGATGCTCGGGGGGAGGCCTTTTATAGCTGCAGCCGCGGTGCACCGTGGGCGACGCCCATGGACGTGCTCGGGCGAGCTCATGGAGAGAGGAGGAGGGCAGGGGGGATAAGACCGACAGCCCGGCAGGTTGCGGACGTCGATGGGACCTCGGGAGACACGGTCTCTCTGCCCAAGGCCGCCTGGAAGCCTCGGTAGGGCCGAGCTACAGTTCCTTGGTGCACTGTAGCGTGCTCCAGAGCGCGCCTTTGGCCGGCATGCTCGTGTCTTTGCTTTCCAGGCCGTGTCCCCCAGTGTCCAGTAGTGCTAGGGAGTAGTAAACAATGGGGAGGCAGTCTTGGATGCTCTGGGGAGCCTCTGGAATGAAGAGAGAGAGAGGTGAAGAAGACGGTGAAAACTGCTGTCCAGCAGTGTAAATTGGGGTTTTACCCCCTCCAATAATTGAGCTGAGGCCATAGAGAGTTGCTGGGGGTAGAGGATGATCTGGGGAAGGTGTGGTAGAAATTTGGGGCAAAGGGAGATAGTAAAAGGGGTCCAAACACTTGTTTTGGTAATTAGACAGAAGGTGTTTGATCAGGTTTTGGGAGAGCAAATGACCTCCAATTGGCATGGCACTTAACATGATCAAATGTCACATATAATTAGGCCCCTACACCAAATTAGAGCTCATTTGGGCAAAGTGGCCAATGTAACTTTGGTGAACCCTAGAAATCAACAGAAATGGTTTCACCATGTTTGAGTCAAGAAAATCATCTCCCCTTGATGCACCACTTGGTGTAGCATCATCATTTGGGGTATTGATCATGCCCACAAGGTTTGAGGCCCCAGATAAAAAGTTGGTAATGTAAAGTTGTTCAAATTTGTATTTGAACAGAAAGGGTTTTGGGGTGATCTGATCAAGTTGCTCTATTCCAAATCTTGTGCCATTTGCTCTAGATGCCTTATTAGGCCATTCTAGCATGTGCACCAAATTTGAGAGCATTTGGACAAGTTTGGCAATGTAAAGTTGCTCAAACTTCAAATATGGACATAATGGGTTTGAGGGGATTAGAGGATGTTTCCTTGATCTTCAAGGCATGAGGCTTTGCAAGATCATCAAATATGTCATATATGACATGATAGAATTTCCCTGGAATTTTTGGAGAATATTTCCTTTGTAAATATTTCAAAAGCTTGAAATATCCCGAAAGGGTTTTGGAAGGATTTGTCCAATATTTTGAACATGACCATGTGTTGAAACTCTTATATATGGACAATATATGTCCTATGAGTCACCCTGAATTTTGGCAGATATTTTTTAAATGATTAAATAATTTTTCCCTATTAAAGACCATTTCTGGCCTTAAGAAAAAGCTTTTAAATAAAATATAAAAATAACTTTTAAAATTATACTTTTGTGGTTTCTGGGAGTCCTATACCTAATAGGATTCAAATATACTTTTTGAAAGATTTTTCACACCCGAAATAAGGTACTTGCAGTGAAAACCTCAATTCAGGGGTTTTTGGAAAACTAATTTTAGAAAATACTATTTGGCCAAAATATTTTTATAAGAAAATTCTATACTGGTCTATACACATGGCATGATCATTGGGAAAAGGTTTTGGGTCAAGGAGATGAAGTATAAGAGTTGGAGGATTTATTTGATTTTTAGAGCACTAACAAACAGCAGACAAAAGTCAAATCAAGCAAAGTCAAAAACACTCAAAAGTTTTTGCAAATCCACATTTTTAACATGAAAATTAGCTTAAGCAATGTGATATGAAAATCAGGGTGTGACAGACCTACCCCCCTTACAAGAATCTCGTCCCCGAGATTCCGAGACTAGGCGTGGAAAGAAAAGCGGAGTCTTGGATACGGGGTAGTCTTCACTTCTCCTTGTTGGTTCTGCTTCCGAGCGGTGCTCCTTGGAATCCTGAAGTGCTTGATGGTAGGGCTTCTTGCTTGATGCCTTCCTTGATAGAGGTTGCTGAGGGGTCTCTTGCATAGGTTAGGTTGGGTTAGCTGTCAAAGGCTCGGTGATCGATGTCCTTGCGGGCATCGGGCTAGCTAGGAGGTAAGAAGTACTTCCAGAGTGGGGGCTCGTGGAAGATTTGTTGCATGGAGGGTATCTCAGGTGGTAGATCTAGCTGGGGAGCCGTCTACCACATGACTTGCAGTGATCTCAAAGGGTCCAATGAACCTTGGTGCGAGCTTCCCCTTGACGTGGAAACGCTTGTTTCCCTTCAGAGGAGTTACCCGCAGGTACACGTGGTCCCCGACATGGAAACTCATGTTCCAACGATGAGTGTCAGCATAGCTCTTTTGCCTTGACTTGGCTGCCTCCAAACGTTCTCTGACTAGTTGGACTTGCTCTTCCGCTGCGCGGAGAATATCCGGTCCAAGGACTAGCCCTTCTCCAGTCTCTGACCAGTTGAGGGGTGTGCGACATCAGCGTCCGTATAACACCTCAAATAGTGCCATCTGAAGGCTCGACTGGTAACTGTTGTTATAGGAGAACTCGGCAAAAAGGGAGACAATCCTCCCACTTGGCTCCATATGCCAAGACATAGGCTCGGAGTCATGACTTCGAGAATCTGATTGACTCGTTCAGCCTGACCTCCGTTCTGTGGGTGGAAAGCCGTGCTGAAAGATATATGGTTCCCAAGGCTTCTCGGAACTTCTTCCAGAACCTCGGGGTGAACTGGGTTCCTCGATCTGACACAATCTCCTTGGGAAATGCCGTGAAGACTTACGATTCGGTCGATGTAGAGAGCTGCCAGCCGGTTGCCATCATAAGGGGTCTTGACAGGAATGAAATGTGCCACCTTGGTCAAATGATCGACTATGACCTAAACAGAGTCATGTCCTCTATCCGACCTTGGTAAACCAGTGACGAAGTCCATTCCGACCTTATCCCACTTCCACTCAGGAACCTTGAGTGGTTGAAGCAATCCAGCAGGTCGCTGATATTCAGCCTTGACCCTTTGGCACACATCACACTTTGCAACATAGGTTGCTATCTCTCTTTTCATCTCGTGCCACCAGAATCGTGCCTTCAAGTCTTGATACAATCTTGGTGTGAGCGTTCCTTTTACACGGAAAAGCTCGGCTCCTTTGAGAGGAGTGGTTTGCAGATACGCCCGGTCTTCAACGCGGAAGTTTACTTCTTGATGACGGTGGTCGGTGTATTTCTTCCTTCTTGACAGGGCGGTCTTCAAATGTCTTCTATCCAGCTGTCTATCGCTTCTTCGTCTTCGGGCAGACAAGTAGGCCATCAAATAATGATGTTACCTAACTTGTCCAATCACTCCATGAGGTCTATGGGGTACGCCAGGTAGGCTGGGGTATTGGTGGTGGTCTCGGTTGAGTATTTGCAGAGGCCTTCCTGACTCTGAGTCAAGGCCCGTGGTCAGAATCTGACCAGGTTGTGGCTCGGTGGGGCTTAAGGGTTTCAAGGTTTCTAGTGAATGAGTGAACTTTTATCATCTTATCCTTAAGCACAGTTTCTGAGATGCCAATAGCTTTATCTAGTACTCCGATCGAAAAAAAGCATCTTCTCGCATAGACCAACTTCAATCACCACTCATGCCATGCATAACCTCAGGATTCTCAAGAGACGGTCTAACAAAATTATACTTGTCTAAGATCCCCGAATCCATATGTACGTCTACCTCTAAAATCCAAAGGTAGATCATACATGCTGCTAAGCTTAACTTAATCTCCACAATCCAAGTACTCAACCTAGCCTTGCAAGTCTTAAGATAATGCATCTCTATTCTAAGGAAACACGTCATATGCCACTCCAAGATTTGTTTCCTTCCTATAGATCAACTCCGATAGCCCGGTAATTCCCATAAATCTCCACATAATCCAACAATTCTACAAATCCGATATATACGGTGTTCCACAAGATCTCAAGTCCCTATGATATCCAAATACTCGGAAGGACTACGCATCACGATAGTAAGTCCACCAAATTCTCATCATCCGGGTCAAGTAAACTCCAAGATCACGACTATAGAGATCTCTAAATCAACTCCGACAAATAATCCAATCTCCTAGGTTATTGTCCACCAAGAAGCATGGTATCATAATCAGGATCATAGGCCTAAATCCAATCTTACTCCGAATCATGCGGACATATCCAGCATCTATACCAACCAGAATCACCTACATAAATCCAAATCTCATGTCCAACGGGCACTTCTACATACTTTCCCAAAGTCATGATCCCACCATCATGAAAACCTCACAATCCATCAAGGTCTCCGATAGTTCCTCGAAGTCACTGATGTAAAGCCACCAAGTCATCTGCCCAATATCCTCGAACTGGTCTATCTATGGCATCGTCAGACCTCGTGCTATATCAGGATGAAAATGTGCTCACTCATCGTGTCCACTAGCTCCTTTACGAACCCAGTGTTGTGCAAGGCTATAAAGGCTTAACTGGTTCTCTCGCTTTACCATGGGTGAGGCACATGGTTAAGGATTCGTGCTGGAGTGTCCCGCGAAGTCTCAAAGGGTCTAGGAAGAGGGTTACTGGTCTGGAGGGTTAAACATAACTCTACGGGGTTGCAATTGATCGTGGAGGTTGTAGCAGAAGTCTTCAGTGCCAGTTGGTTGTCGAGGTAGAATCCCTGGTGCATCTTGTCTTGCGGGTCTTCAATTGGGGAGAGAGAGAGAGAATAGAGGGAAGAAGCAGCGTAGAGGAGGGAAATGCCTAAAGGGGGTTCTATAGTGCAGGTGCAACAAACAGGTGCAAAAAGGCCGAAACAAAAGAAACAAGGCAAGGAAGGTGATATAGCCATGCACTTGTTGCCTGGGGCAAAAGTGCGACTTATATCAAAACACAAACGAATAAAAGCAAACAACACACAATCATGGTTCTATTCGAACCATCATATGGACTCGACTACGCATAGGGGGTACACGACTCATCCTACCCTAGGGGTTCTCGGACTCTGTGTCGTGACTTGTGCCTCGTGCAGTCTTCTGAGCTTCCTCGGATGTTGCTATGCCCCTTGTAGTTGCTTGATGAATGATCCGGGTTGAGCCTGAAGAATCTTCAACATCTTCTCGCCTGATGAGGTGATGGGGTGAAGGTGCCTCCTTGTAGCTGGCGTTGACTTGGTCTTCTCTTGTCTCTTTAATCATGACGATCCCTTGTGCCTTCTGGGGCGTCGAGGGTACCAGGTAGGCAATCCATATGTAATGATAATAACAAGGCATAATATAGGTCCAACATGTCGGTTTCATTGATGTAAACATCGACACCAAGAGCGGGGGACGAAGAGAACCGTTTTCCTGCTCACTATAGTGAGGCGGACCAAATGGCAAGGTTCTCGTCCACCGGTGGTTGTCGATACAACAACGGTAGTGACATGATTACTCTATTAGCGATGCATATCATGATTTTGCATAACCTATAGCCTGGTCATCATAGGCCAATGTTGCATCGTCTTGGGGGTTCTTGTCAAGGGTGTCCCCCATCTTCTGGGTCTTCATGTCCTCACTCATCGAGGGTGTAGTTTCTGTTGGTATCATCTTGTCGTGGTGTCACCAATCTTGCGTGCAAAAGTGGTGTGTGAGTGTTCGGCAAGGTGCATTCCACGAGGATTACAGAAAATCCAGTGGTTAGGGGCATAGGGGTTTTAGCGACCAAGGTTTTGTAGGGGAAGAGATCAAGTATAGCCTAGTTTTCGAAAAACTGAGAAGGGAAGAGAAGTATAGATAGTTTTGAAAACTAGTAATAGTTTTGAAAATAGTTTTGCCCTAACTAACGACCATGCTAACTAAGGCTTCCTACAGTCAGGATGGCTCTGATACCAGCTTTGTGGGGACCTGGACTCATAAGTCGCGATCACCGAATGCACCTGTACAGTGATCCCAGAGATCAATGCTCACTGAACACACAGAAGCTGAATAACAAGAGTCTTACATCCTTACATACCGTGTTACACAAATAAGACCATAATGGTCAAGTCTTGAATATATCATCGCAGCGGAAATCTTCAACGACAACATGGACCCATGCCATCTGCCTTTAACCCTACAGGCATTCTGACTGGGAAGCGTCCTAGCTCGCATGCTCGTCACCAAGAAATCTTCATCATGACCTGTTCTCTCCTGCCTGTCCAATAAAATAACCAGTGGCAAGCCAATGAGTACATTGAATGTACTCGCAAGCAACCCAAGTGTGATAACATAATAATTATGCAAGGCTCTACTGGTAGGTTGGCTGTTTTGCGGAAAGCTATTTTTTCATATGCAATTATGATCAACATATAACCAGGGCATGCATGTGTCTGTAACAAGTATCAGGAGGTCACAGACATCAATATCGAGAAAGAGTTGTAATGAACTCAGGCTCAAGCTCATTGTGACTTCCTCACAATCACATCATCAATATCTCTGAATCGTGTTGTTTCCCAGAAACTTATGGACATAGTCTAAGTAGCACCACCCAACTGTCCTTGACCGCGGACACGGCTATTCGAATAGTTTGACACTCTGCAGAGGTTGCACACTTTACCCACAAGATCCGGGGAACTTCCATGTCATCCACGACCCGCGATACCTCAAGTACCGGGGTAAGCACCCGATCACTATCTTTCCCTAGACGACACTAACATAGAGTCCACTCGATTGGTAGCAGCCTCGTGCCAAACATTTCACATCTCAAGGTTTGTGGAGACTCGCTCCGTATTCATCACATATCACAAGCATGGGGTACCAACGGTGTGTCCGGTGCCCTGTAAAGACAGTCATGGCCGCCTATCCAAGCACGACCCGTCCCGAGAGTGACCTCATGTCACCCCCATCACTAGTAATGTGGGCACCATGCTAGTATCGACCTAGGTAATCAATAATGCCCTTTCCCATATAAGGGTAGAGTGGTTGCGCATGTTTGGATGGGACGGTAGTCACACATAAATCTAATCCATCTCTGTAAACAACACTTCCGTCGAGCCTCGGCACACTACTTCTCCACCAAGTAGTGCCCTAGATCCTCATCAACTGCCAGGGGCATTAGTGGCACCCACTGGGTCATTTGCAAGTATGTCAGACCACACTTGTTTCACTCAATGCATAACCCCGACCCATTTTGCGTAGCCAACTACTATAGCATACATCTATCAATTCCCACCCACATAACCCTCATAGGAAGGTAGGGTCATGTTTGATGCAAGTTTCAACAGTAAAGTAACAGGGGTAGCAACCAAAGTGGTTTCCACCTCAACATGATTCCGATGCATTGAATAATAAGGTGCTATGAGACATGCATAAAAAGGTTTCTTGAACATGGTCAAAGGGCTGCTTGCCTTATTCTTCAGAGTCTTCAAATCTTCTGGTCCATCTCCGAATACTCTGTTTATTACGTCAACTAACGATGGAAACAATCATAATAAGCAATACAATCAAAGCAAAAATAAAAGTGCTCTAAAAATAGGAGTTGGACTTTTCTAGGATACCTCTGGTCATATGGAAAATAACCAAGGTGGTTTCATAGGTGTTGGATCAATAGGTAGTTTGGAACATTTCAATGTGATGGAACCAAGGGGTTTATGGATTTGGAAGAAGTATACAGAAATACTTCCTTGAATGATGAGCAAAGGTACCCATCATCAAGTCATGATTTTAGAAGCATTTAGGAGTTGGTTTCACTGGATTTGTATTTGAAATGAATTTCCTAGGATTTTCCAAAGCTAATAAATATGGAGAAATGGTTCAATATTTGGTGGGGTACAGAAAGTATTAATAAAAATGTTCCAAAACTAAGTTTGGACATGACAAGCATCTAGGAACTTGAATCACTGCATTTGGATCAAGATTGAGCTCTGTGTGATTTTCTAAAGTTCATCACAGAAAATGGAATATGGGTATTTGATAAATATTTGTGTAGGAAAAGTCTCTGGAATACTGTGCATGTTGTACCATGTGATAGAGCATGATTTATGGAGCCATAGGAAATTTGAATCATGCAATTTGGAGTTCAAATGAATTATCTAGGCATTTTTGGAGTAGACAGGATAAAGAAAAAGAAAAGGAATAAGGGTTCAACCTTATACAGTGCTCTGGGCGAGGCCCAGCTAACCAACGCCTACTGGGCTCAACCCAGTGGCTCAGCGGCGGGATGGAGGTGGTGACGCCGAAGGCGTAGTTACGGGGGGCGCCACCACCACAGGAAGGCGCAGCCACCGAAGTGCGCTTCCACTTATCGGGGGGGGCACCCGTCAGCTGCTCCCACCGGGCCTATGGCCCTAACAGGCGGGGCCCGCCTGTCGGGTTCGTCCTCCTCCCCCTGCCCGACGCTGAGGAGGAGGCAGGGGCGATGCCGGCGCCGTTCCCCGGCGGCTCCGGCCGTCCCCAGTGGTGCCCGGCGCACCGAAGGCCCCAGCGGAGCAAGCTGCGCCCATCCCTGGCCTTCAAGCTGGCCGGGAGGAGCAGGAGCGGCGGCGGCCGAGGCGTCGGCGGCGGCTTCGGGTCGAGACGGGGCGGTGCCGGAGATGCTAGGGGGAAGGAAGGGTGGAGTGGGAGGTAGCTACATGGTCCTGGGGTTCTCCTCCTGGCGGCCAACAGAGAAGGGGGAGGAGAGAACGGCCGTGGTGCCCGATGCCGAGCGGTGGCTGGCGGCGGCACTCCGGCCGTGGAGGGAGGAAGAGCGCCTGAGAGGGAGAGGGGGCATGTCTAGGAGGTGCACGGGAGGGAGGAGAGTCCAGAAGAGGCAAGAGATGCTCGGGGGGAGGCCTTTTATAGCTGCAGCCGCGGTGCACCGTGGGCGATGCCCATGGACGTGCTCGGGCGAGCTCATGGAGAGAGGAGGAGGTTAGGGGGGGATAAGACCGACAGCCCGGCAGGTTGCGGACGTCGAGGGGACCTCGGGAGACACGGTCTCTCTGCCCAAGGCCGCCTGGAAGCCTCGGGAGGGCCGAGCTACAGTGCCTTGGTGCACTGTAGCGTGCTCCAGAGCGCGCCTTTGGCCGGCATGCTCGTGTCTTTGCTTTCCAGGCCGTGTCCCCCAGTGTCCAGTAGTGCTAGGGAGTAGTAAACAATGGGGAGGCAGTCTTGGATGCTCTGGGGAGCCTCTGGAATGAAGAGAGAGGTGAAGAAGAGGGTGAAAACTGCTGTCCAGCAGTGTAAATTGGGGTTTTACCCCCTCCAATTATTGAGCTGAGGCCATAGAGAGTTACTGGGGGGG
>LR738712.1:242556172-242648672 GCA_902687465.1 Secale cereale
GGGGTAGAGGATGATCTGGGGAAGGTGTGGTAGAAATTTGGGGTAAAGGGAAATAGTAAAAGGGGTCCAAACACTTGTTTTGGTAATTAGACAGAAAGTGTTTGATCAGGTTTTGGGAGAGCAAATGACCTCCAATTGGCATGGCACTTAACAGGATCAAATGTCACATATAATTAGGCCCCTACACCAAATTTGAGCTCATTTGGGCAAAGTGGCCAATGTAACTTTGGTGAACCCTAGAAATCAACAGAAATGGTTTCACCATGTTTGAGTCAAGCAAATCATCTCCCCTTGATGCACCACTTGGTGTAGCATCATCATTTGGGGTATTGATCATGCCCACAAGGTTTGAGGCCCGAGATAAAAAGTTGGTAATGTAAAGTTGTTCAAATTTGTATTTGAACAGAAATGGTTTTGGGGTGATATGATCAAGTTGCTCTATTCCAAATCTTGTGCCATTTGGTCTAGATGCCTTATTAGGCCATTCTAGCATGTGCACCAAATTTGAGAGCATTTGGACAAGTTTGGCAATGTAAAGTTGCTCAAACTTCAAATATGGACAGAATGGGTTTGAGGGGATTAGAGGATGTTTCCTTGATCTTCAAGGCATGAGGCTTTGCAAGATCATCAAATATGTCATATATGACATGATAGAATTTCCCTGGAATTTTTGGACAATAATTCCTTTGTAAATATTTCAAAAGCTTGAAATATCCAGAAAGGGTTTTGGAAGGATTTGTCCAATATTTTGAACATGACCATGTGTTGAAACTCTTATATATGGACAATATATGTCCTATGAGTCTCCCTGAATTTTGGCAAATATTTTTGAAATGATTAAATATTTTTTCCCTATTAAAGGCCATTTCCGGCCTTAAGAAAAAGCTTTTAAATAAAATATAAAAATAACTTTTAAAATTATACTTTTGTGGTTTCTGGGAGTCCTATACCTAATAGGATTCAAATATACTTTTTGAAAGATTTTTCACACCCTAAATAAGGTACTTGCAGTGCAAACCTCAATTCAGCGGTTTTTGGAAAACTAATTTTAGAAAATACTATTTGGCCAAAATATTTTTATAAGAAAATTCTATACTGGTCTATACACATGGCATGATCATTGGGAAAAGGTTTTGGGTCAAGGAGATGAAGTATAAGAGTTGGAGGATTTATTTGATTTTTAGAGCACTAACAAACAGCAGACAAAAGTCAAATCAAGCAAAGTCAAAAACACTCAAAAGTTTTTGCAAATCCACATTTTTAACATGAAAATTAGCTTAAGCAATGTGATATGAAAATCAGGGTGTGACAGTGTACTCCTCCCACTTAGTGTTTTCGGTGGAACCCATAGCAGCAGCAAGCAAGATAACTATTTTTGTGATTTTTGGTAAAGGAAACTAAAGCAAAACTGAAAGGTAAACTAACAAGACTAAAAAGCAAATATAAAAGATAGTGTGCAACTCCCCTATCTGGAAGAGTGGAGTCCCCGGCAACGGCGCCAGAAAACTTTGCTTGATGGCTTCTCGCCCCTCGTTGGTTACCCCAAGTGGAAGCGTAGCGGTAGTTTTCCCTTGGCAAAGATACCAAGGATCGAATCCCGTGAGACTTCGAGGGTCGACAAGAAGGTGTCAATAGCGCCAGAGACTTTTGCTTGACAGGACCTGCACACAGATACAAATAACTTTGCTCCCAACGAGTACAGCGAGGTTGTCAATCCCTCCGGCCTTGTCGTTTACAAAGGATCAAACGCATGAGATAATAGTGATAGGTATGACTGCAACTAGTAAATAAGAACAGGAAGTAAATAGCGGGTGTGATCAGTGATGGTAATATGGACCGGGGTCCCATGATGTTCACTAGTGATGTATCTCTCCCAAAAGACGATAAAACAGCTAAGCGAGGTAAACAAATTACAGTTGGGCAATTGACAGGATTATGTGCGCAAACCAATGCTAACTATGTTGTAAGAAAGGTAGAGGCTCAAAAGCATGGGCGGTACGCCAAGGCAAGTAGACCGAAATCCATCTGCATCTACTACTAATCATCCACCTTGAGATATCTATCCAGAACATCTCGCTGGTATTAAGTTGCGAGTCCCACCCATTGTGTAAACTCAAAGCAACAGACAACTGCATTAAAAGAACTTTGCGTAAAGTAAACAATCCTTGCACCCACAAGTACAAGCACCATTGTTTTCCACCTTGTGGCAACAACACATCCCCTAGACTCATGTTTCTGTCACTCAAGCTAGTCATCGAGGGGCATGAACCCACAATCAAGCATAACGTTCCCTCTTGGAGTTACTACCTACTACTTGGCAAAAGCAATAAACAGCAAAGGAGAACATGCAAGAATTACTCAAGAACATAAATATAAAAGAGGTTAATCAAATATATTACTCACACACAATCTGAACATAATCTCATAATCCATCAAATCCCAACAAACTCAGCATAGCAACAGCATAAAGATTACATATGTGCCTCGATCATGTAGGGCAGCTCACGAGGTCTAATCGGTGAAGAACAAAGAGGGGAGGAGAACATCACATATCTACTGGTCATGGACCCATGGTCCAAGGGGGACTACTCACAACTCATCCGGGAAGCGTCCATGGTGGTGGAGAAGCTCCCGGTGGTGGTTCTCCCCTCCGGCAGGGTGCCGGGAAGAGTTCTCCTGGTGCTCCCGATCTTGGAAGCGCGGCGGCGGCGGAACAGAGGTGAGATCGCGAAAAAGGGTTCCGTCCTCGAGGGTTTCGGGACGCGGTGTAAATATATGCCAAAGGGGGGCACCAGAGGAGGTATGGGGGGCCCAGGCGCCCCCCTGGCGCCGCCAGGAGGGGGGCCGCCCCCTCAGGGCGCCTGGAGCCCCTCTGGCCCCCCTCTGGCCCTACTTCTGCCGCATGGAAGCTTCTGGAGCGCTGATTTTTTATATATTTTTCCTGGAATATTTCTGGCAATTTAAGTAATGGGAAAACCTGAAATACAAAAACAGCAGAAAACAGAAGCTGGCACTGGGGTGCACTGAGTTAATAGGTTAGTCCAAATATGATCAAAAGTGTATGGAAGTGCATAAATATCATAGCAATATCACACAAAAGAGGCATGGAGCAAGCAGAAATTATAGATACGTTTTGGACGTATCAGGCACCACCACACCAAGCATGGCAGGGGAGGTGAGCCAGGGGAAGACCGAAGCTCGATGGAACTGGAGCAACAGCAAGAACAAGACCACAAAGAGCAAAGGGACAAAGCGGGATCCCTCGGCAAGATCCTTGCCGGGAGCCAGTTTTAGCAGCCTTGGCAAGATCCTTGCCGGGGCCGGCTTTAGCTCCCCCGGCAAGGACCTTGTCGCGGCAACTCGCCCCGCGCCTACGGAGCGGATCACCCTTGAGTCCACTGCCCCCACGGGGCGAGGATTCGGGAGGCATCCCCGTAGTGGCATGCAGATCTTTGTGTAGACATTCAAGATCAGATACAAACTGAGAAGACGATGACCCTTGGTGGGATTCTAGCCAAGGAGGACCATAAGACCTCCGACAAGCACCTTGCCGGGGATGACAACAGGCGCCGCGGCAAGACCCTTGCTGGGGCTCCGGCAAGGCCCTTGCCGAGGACACCCGCAGGGCCACCATCAGGCCCGCACCAACTGAGTTTCCACCGCCTCATGCAGCTGCCGACCCAACCAGCTGGGCAGGCACCTGCTTGACAACATGCAGATTTTCGTGAAGACCCACCATTGCGCCACCTCAGCTGCCTGCCTACCTACATGGCGTCTCAGGCATCGCTGGCCAGGGCGCATGTCAACACAAGAAGGAGCGGCGACGGACAAGACGGATGTCTCCCCCGTCCCCGATAAAGCAAGGACACCTAAGCTAAGCGCATTAAATGCGCCTTGTCATGTAATGCAAGGGATAACCTTGCATCACTGTACCCTTTCCACCTCCTGTGTGCCACTGTGGCAACCCCTTTTCCCTATAAAAGGAGGCCCGAGGCTACCAGGAGAGGGATTCGGCTTTTTAGAACTCCTCACGACTCGGCTTTTGGAGCTCCTCACGCCCCATAGCTAGCCGAAGAACACAAACATATAATCCACCAAAGCAGGAGTAGGGTTTTACGCATCTTTGCGGCCCGAACCTGGGTAAACGAACCGTGTGCTAACTGTTAGATCTGCTCTTCTCTCAACCCCGCGCCCCACAACCGTAGTAGGGATTCTTGTGATCCCATAGGTGTCGATCCAAATACACCGACATCTTTGGCGCGCCAGGTAGGGGGCGCAGTTGTGAGAATCAGCTTTAACAGTTAGTTCCACGCTCCTTCATCATCATGGCACCCAAGAAGAAGACGACGGTGGCGGTTGGCTAGTTGGAAGCCGGACAACCCATCCCGACGTAGGCGAGCAGCGGACCGGTCGCGGAAAGGACCCGGGGCGCTGCTCGCGAAAACCAACGCTGTCCCACCAGCCGGAGTTTGCGAGGTGGCGATGTTTGTGTGCCTGGTAACGGGCCACACACCGCCAGTTACAAAGATGGAGCCAGGCCCTCCGCGAGTGGCGCAGGGCCTTCCAAGATCGCTGCCGCATCACCCGAAGGTGACACAAGGGCCTCCAGGACTCCCACGCCGGCGCCGACATCACGCGCCTCCGAAGTAGCGCGCGACGAGCGGCGTCGTCACGCCGAAGATCCCGGGCGTCGCCACGGGAAGAGCACCGAGCGCCACTCCCAGGACGTAGAAGACCTGCCCGCCCGCCGGAGCGTTGGTGAAAACGGCATGCGACCGCGGGATCATGACGGAGCTCCTCCTGACACGGTCAGGGGTCGAAGCGCGTTGCGGTCCTCGCAGGTTTCACTACCGCTAAACCCAGCCGAAGCCCTGGCGTGCGCGCAGTTGCTCCTCGACTTTCCTCCCGTTATGGGGAAACTCGACGAATGGAGAGCCACCATCCGAAGCCTTGTCGCAGTCGCCAACAAGGATGAACCGAATCCAGCGGAGCTCCCAGATCGACGCTCCGATGGAGTCCCACGCACCGGTGGCAGGGGGACCGGCAGCGCCATGGCCACGGTGCATTCACCTTCTCCTCACCCGATACCGCGTGTGTCGACTCGCCGGGACGTCGCGGGCGACGCCATCTCCATAGTGTCGTCCGACCCACGGAGCCACGGCGACCAGCGTCAAGTTCTTCAGGAGCGAGCTCATGAAGACGCTTGAACCACCATCGAGCGCCGGCGCGGAGCGCGCCACCAGTCAGACAGGCGAGTGGGGCCTGCTATGTACCGCCCAGCACCGGAGAGCCCTGGAGGTCTACCTTACGAGGTAGGCTGTCCGGCTTTTACCCGTGAGCTACGGCAGTTCCAGTGGCCCTCTCACCGCACCTTCAAGCCTGACGTTGGCGAGAAGTACAACGGCAAGACCCACCCGTCAGAGTTCCTCAGCATATACACCATCGCGATGCAAGCTGCCAAAGCTCGCGATGATAAGGTGCTTGCGAACTACTTTCCGTTGGCTCTTAAACCCAACGCCATGTCATGGTTGATTCACTTGCCGGTAGACTCTATTTCCTCCTGGTAGGATTTGTGCCATGAGTTCATTGGCGCCTTTACTGGAGGTCACCAAGCCCATGGCCAAGCAAGTGACCTCCACGTCATACCCCAGAAGGAAGGCGAGAGTCTGCGCAAGTACATACAGAGGTTCAGCCGGGTACAATACAATATCCCCGACGTTCACCCTGCCGCCATCATCAGCGCGTTCCATCAGAACGTGCGTAACCGCAAGATGCGTGAAGAACTGGCGATGACCAAAGTGAAAGATGTGGCAGAACTCTATGTTCTTGCTGATAGATGTGCACGAGCTGAAGAGGGAAGGAAGTACCCCGACGAAGATGCCAGCGCGGAAACCGACTCTTCAGATGACGATACTACCGCCCCAGCAAAGAAAGGCCGGCACCGCAACAGGAAGCGCAAGGGTAAAGCCGTGCTTGCCGTCGAGGGATCTGATGACACCGGCTCCGCCAAGAAAACCAAGGCGGGTGACCCCGACAAGGAAATTGCCGGGTGTGTCGCCTGCAGGCCTTGGCGGTTGCCGAGAAGCCAGGAAACTCCGGCAAGCGATACTGCAAGATCCATCGCACCAAGGGCCATGATCTCCAGGATTGCCGACAGGTTGAGCTCCTTGCTAAGAAGCAGAGGGATGAATATGAGAGGCGGGACAAGGAGAAGGGCCAGGATGGTGCTGAAGGGTCCGGCAAGAAGCGTGACGGCCAAGAAGGCCGTTGCGGCAAGGATAAACAGCAGGAGAGGCCCGCCCGGGGCCGTGACAGAAGGGCCAGGATGGTGCTGAAGGGTCCGGCGACCAAGAATTTCAGAAGGCTACGGAGGCCATGTGCGTAGATGGCGGCGCCTCGCTGCATACTTCTCACCGCCAACTTAAACAGTGGGCGCACAAGATTACAGTGGCAGAGCCGTCGTCCGGTACCCAAAAGCCGCTGAAATGGTCTAGCACACCTATCATTTTTGACACTGATGATCACCCTGATCGCACTACTACGGTCGGGTGCTTGCCATTGTTGGTTTCACCGACAATACGCAACCTCAAGGTGACAAGGATGCTAGTTGATGGTGGGGCCGGCCCGAACCTACTCTCACCCACCGTGATCGAGAAGCTGCAAATTCCTGAGGGAGACCTCGAAGAGACGGGCACGTTTCAGGGGGTCAACCCGGGGAGAAGTCAACCAAAGGGGAAGGTCACGCTGCCCGTGACTTTTGGGAGTGATCTAAACTACAGGACGGAAAGGATTGTGTTTGATGTTGCCAAGATCCCCTTGCCTTACAATGGGATCCTTGGCCGCCCAGCGCTGGCCAAGTTCATTGCAGCGTCACACTACGCCTACAACATCCTGAAGATGCCAGGGCGTGTGGCGATCATCACCATCCCCTCCAATAAGAAAGATGCGTTGACCAACTATACCAGCAAGCAGTTGCAGCAGCTGGCGCTACGAGGGCACTTGCTCCTACCACTGGAGCCCCCGGGGGGGGAGAAGAAGACCGGTGAGACCTCAGACACCCACTACGGCAAGCGCACCTCTTCGGAGTGCTGTGTTCCCGTCGAGGAGGTGCCAGAGAGCTCCACCGAGAAGAAGAAGACCGGTGAGACCTCAGACACCCACTCCGGCAAGCGCACCTCTTCGGAGTGTCGCGCTCCCGTCGAGGACATGTCGGAGAGCTCCACCGGCAGAAACAAGAGGTCTAGGGCCACGCAACCAAGAAGGTTTCTGTCAAGGAGGACGGCACATGAGGGGCTTTCACCATAAGCTCCTCCCTTGACGACAAATAGGAAGACGCGCTCGTCAACTTCCTGCGGGCGAATGTTGACGTGTTTGCATGGCAAGCATCCGACATCCCCGGCTTTCCCAGGGAGGTGATTGAGCACCACCTTGCTGTCTGTCCTCATGCGCGGCCCGTCAAGCAGAAGGTCAGAAAGCAAGCTTTGGAACGACAAGAGTTCATCACAAAGGAGATCCAGAAATTGGAAGCTGCGGGTTTGGTAAGAGGAGTGCTCCATCCAACGTGGTTGGCCAATCCAGTGGTAGTGCGCAAGGCAAATGGGAAGTGGAGGCTGTGTATTGATTACACAAACATCAATAAAGCTTGTCCCAAGGACCCCTTCCCGTTGCCACGCATCGGCCAGATTGTTGACTCCACGGCTGGGTGTGACCAGTTGTCATTCCTTGATGCCTACTCTGCCTACCACCAGATCTTCATGGCAAGAGAAGACGAAAAGAAGACATCATTCATCACCCCATGTGGTACGTACTGCTTCGTACGAATGCCTTTCGGGTTGAGGAGTGCTGGCTCGACATTTGCAAGGATAGTCCAGATTGGTTTTGAACCTCAGCACCATAGAAATATGGAGGCTTATATGGATGATATAGTGGTCAAAACCAAAGAGAGGGCAACCCTTATACCGGATTTACAAGAAACATTTGTAAACCTACGCAAGATCAACCTCAAGCTGAACCCTGAGAAGTGCGTCGTCGGCGTCCCGTCCGGTAAGCTTCTCGGGTTCTTTGTGTCATGGCGTGGGATAGAAGCCAATCCGGACAAGATCAAGGCTATAGAACAGATTGAAGCACCCAAACGGGTCAAGGATGTGTGTCGGCTTGCCGGCTGCGTTGCCGCCATGAGTAGATTCATTTCCAAGATTGCCGAGCACACCCTTCCCTTTTTCAAGATTTTGAAAAAGGCGGGCCCAATGGAATGGACGCCAGAAGCCGAAGCAGCATTGCAAGACTTGAAGAGGTATCTTTCCTCCACACCGATACTAGTTGCGCCTAGGCCACAAGAACCGTTGCTGCTATATTTGGCGGCAACAAACCAGGTGGTTAGCGCCGCACTAATGGCGCAGAGAGAAATTAATGATGAGGTGATAGCAGCGACAGAGCCTGATGCCACTGGTGCAGAGACGACACAGCCGGTTGGAGTGCAGCCAAGGAAGAAAATGCTGCAGCACCCAGTCTACTTTGTTAGCTCCCTCTTACAGGGGGCTACATCAAGGTACTCCGATGTGAAGAAATTGCTCTTCGGCCTTCTTATGGCCTCGAGGAAGCTGCGTCACTACTTCCAGGCACACGAGATCACTGTCGTCACTCGCCTCCCTCTACAACGAATATTGCACAATCCGGATGCAACGGGAAGAATTGTAGAGTGGGCACTGGAGCTGTCCAGCTTTGGCCTCAAGTTTGAAAGTACCTCGACGATTCAAAGCCGAGTCTTGGCAGAGTTTGTTGCAGAATGGACCGCAACGCCTGATGAAGAGGTCCAGGAAACTGCTCTCCCCGGCAAAGAGGCAAGTTGCGACTGGATCATGTACTTTGATGGAGCCTTCTCCTTGCAGGGCGCCGGGGCTGGCGTACTGCTGGTCGCGCCCACTGGAGAGCACCTCAAGTACGTGGTCCAGATGCACTTCCCCAGGGAGGTATCAACGAACATTACCGCTGAGTACGAGGGGCTGCTTGCTGGTCTTAGGATCGCAGCAAACCTCGGAGTCAAGAAACTCATCGTCAGGGGTGATTCACAGCTTGTCATCAAACAAGTCAACAAGGATTACCAGAGCCCGTTGATGAAGGCCTACATCGATGAAGTGAGAAAGTTGGAAGAGCGCTTTGATGGTATACAGGGGGAGCACGTTCCCCGAGCGGAGAACGACATCGCCGATTACCTGTCGAAGCGCACTGCCCTCAAGTTACCTGTGGAACCAGGTACCTTTGTGCTTCAGCTCTCTCAGCCATCCGTTGATCCATCAACAGAGCAGAACAAGAGGAGGAAATCAGAGCCCGGCAAGTACTATCCCGCCGAGCTCCCCGGAGCCGCCGGCAAAGATGTTGCTGGAGACACTAAACCCGCCATTGGACGGCTAGCTCCGGCGGAGCGTCAAGCTCTTGCCGTCGTGACAGCCGCTCCCATGGCAGAGGAAATGCCTTTAGTCCTCGCCGTCGAGCCCCAGGCTCCAGCGTGGGCACAGCATACCATCCGATTCCTCCAGACTGGGGAACTTCCCGAGGAGCAGGAAGAAGAGGAGAAAGTAGCCCGTCTGTCTGCTATGTACCAGTTCATCGATGACGTCCTGTACAGAAAGAGACCGAACGGCGTGAAATTGAAGTGCATCCCTCGAGAGGAAGGACTAGGGCTGTTGGCGGAGATACATGGAGGCATATGTGGATCCCACATAGGGTCAAGAGCCCATGCCGGCAAGGCATTCCGGCAAGGCTTCTTCTAGCTCACTGCCCTCCAGGATGCGACGGCACTGGTCACCAGGTGTGAAGCGTGCCAGTTTCATTCAAAGAAGCTTCATCGACCAGCTCAAGCCCTTCAAACCATTCCTCTCTCCAGGCCCTTCTCGGTCTGGGGCTCGACATACTGAGCCCTTTCCCCCGCACTGTCGGGGGCTTTGAGTACTTTTACATTGAAATCGACAAGTTCACAAAGTGGCCGGAGGTGGAGGCAGTGATGAAGGTCACAGCTCTGTCAGCCTTCAAGTTCTTCAAGGGACTAGTGTGCCGTTTTGGTGTGCCCAACAGGGTCATCACCGACAACGGCACGCAGTTCACAAGTCGCACCTTCATGCAATATACCCAAGACCTCGGCAGCAAAGTCTGTTTCGCTTCCGTTGCTCACCCCCGAAGCAATGGTCAAGCTGAGAGGGCAAACGCTGAAGTGCTGCAAGGCCTAAGGACAAAGACCTTTGACAGGCTGCACAATAGTGGAAGGCGCTGGATTGATGAGTTGCAGGCGGTTCTTTGGTCGATTAGAACGACGCCCAATCGAGCCACCGGCGAGACACCCTTTGCCATGATATACGGGGCAGAAGCAGTTCTCCCCACTGAACTCATATACGGGTCACCTCGAGTGCTCTCTTATGATGAGCTTGAGCAAGAGCAACTGCGGCAAGATGACGCAATGCTCCTTGAGGAAGATCGTCTTCGGGCGGCTGTGAGAGCAGCACGCTACCAGCAAGCCTTGCGCCGCTACCATAGCCGCAAGGTTCATGCCCGTAGCTTTGAGGAAGGTGACCTTATTCTTCGGTGCGTTCAATCGTCCAAGAATACAAACAAGTTGACGCCGAAGTGGGAAGGCCCTTATCGGGTAATACGAGTCACCAGGCCTGACACAGTCCACCTGGAGACCGAAGATGCCATTCCGGTGAGCAATTCCTGGAATATTGAGCATCTTCGCAAGTTTTACCCATAAGGCGCGGCTTGCCGGGCCCCTCGGCAAGCCACCCTTTCGTACAAGCCTTGCCGGCAAGGCATGTAACCCTTTGTACAAAGCCAGGAGTAGACCCTGAGCATAAGTTATAGCATGCATGCAGAGTCGAGTCTCGTCCTTGGTTAGGGTTGATAATGCTTAGTGGCAGCTAACCCCTAGCTTAGAGGTCGAGTTTGCGTCCCTTTGTCTTTCCTCTGTCTCCTTTGGTTCACAGGACGCACAGACATCCTTGCCGAAGCCACTTGGAGAGAAGAAAAAGGAACAGACTAGCACCTAAGCCCCGGCAAGCCAGTGTTGCCGGGGGCTACAAGAGCAACTGCGGCAAGATGACGCAATGCTCCTTGAGGAAGATCGTCTTCGGGCGGCTGTGAGAGCAGCATGCTACCAGCAAGCCTTGCGCCGCTACCATAGCCGCAAGGTCCATGCCCGTAGCTTTGAGGAAGGCGACCTTGTTCTTCGGCGCGTTCAATCGGCCAATTATACAAACAAGTTGACGCCGAAGTGGGAAGGCCCTTATCGGGTAATACGAGTCACCAGGCCTGACGCAGTCCACCTGGAGACCGAAGATGCCATTCCGGTGAGCAATTCCTGGAATATTGAGCATCATCGCAAGTTTTACCCATAAGGCGTGGCTTGCCGGGCCCCTCGGCAAGCCACCCTTTCGTACAAGCCTTGCCGGCAAGGCATGTAGCCCTTTGTACAAAGCCAGGCGCAGACCCTGAGCATAAGTTATAGCATGCATGCTGAGTCGAGTCTCATCCTTGGTTAGGGTTGATAATGCTTAGCGGCAGCTAACCCCTAGCTTAGAGGTTGAGTTTGCGTCCCTTTGTCTTTCCTCTGTCTCCTTTGGTTCACAGGACGCATAGACATCCTTGTCGAAGCCACTTGGAGAGAAGAAAAAGGAACATGCTAGCACCTAAGCCCCGGCAAGCCAGTGTTGCCCGGGGCTACAAGAGCAAAGATTCACACACGGCAAACCAGGGTTGCTGGGGGCTGCAGCTTCAGATAAGTTCTTCATCCCTTATCATGCATTCCATTATGGACTGAGGTATGTGAGACCTCGTTCTTTTCCTTAAGCTACCGTGCTCCCATAACTCTAGGCCCTAGGGCTCGTTCCTGGGACTAAGTTTGGTCATAGTCGCGGCGGCGAAAGGATGAAACGAGGAGCCTGAGCCCACTTCATCCCTGCCTTCGCCAGAGGTGTGAGAAAGGTCGAGCGAAGTAGAGGGACGGCAAGGTCTATTGCCGGGCGAGAAAATGTCTGTCTTAAAGATATCAAGGATTTATTCCTTGTCGTGGGTTTCACCCACAAGCAAATGACCCGGCAAACATCCCTTTTTCATTAAAAACATTCTATTCAGGTACAGTCCGTAGGGAATGAAAAACATGAACAAGGGGATTACAAGTTCGAAATTTAACAGATGCCCGAAGGCTTACAAACTAAAAAGAGATAAGATGCCCGTAATGCCTTACTTGTCCCTCTCCTCAGGAGGTAGGTCAAGGAGGCGAGAAGGGCAAAAGGAGCGCCTAGGCGAGTTACGTGTGGCAAAAGACACCAAGAGGACATCTTGGTGGCCGCCCAAAGGCTGGATGGTGATGGCGGCGCCGGAAGCAGAGCTCGAAGACGAGGCGGCAGGACGTCAGTACGCGTCGAAGGCGTCGGTGCCCGCGTACTCCGACATGATGACCTAGCCGCCCGCCTTCTTCCTCTTCCTCTTCCGCAGCCTTCCTATGCCAGCCGCCAAGGGACGGCCCCGAGAAGTTCAAGGAGCCGGCGACGCGGATGATGCGGTCGGCGGTGCCACCAGGAGCGGCGCCCGACACCTGGTCGAACCCGTCATCCTGCCGTCCACCGCCCTCGTCGTCGCTGCCGCTGTCCTCCTCGTCACCCTCGTTCGAGGAGGAGTCTTCGTCATCGGAGGAGCTCTCCACGCAGCACCTTGCACGGGTCCCGAAGTGCCCGAAGACCTTGACGGAGAGATGGCCATCCTCCATCAACTTGAAATGGAGAGTGAGCCCATCCGTCAGGCTGTGGATACGAGCAACCATCTTCCATCCTTGGCGAAGATACATCACGTGAGGAGCAGGGAAGTCCACGCGGACCCGCGTGCCACTGATCCCGCAGCCCCTCATGTGCAGCCGCAGCGACTCTGGCGGATCCAGCTCCATATCTCGCGCAAAAGGAGTCGAGAGATGAAGGCGACGGCGCGGCGGCCGCCGCAACCTGACGAAGAACTCGCAAGGGTCATCCCCAATATGGCCCTCCACTTGATGAGGAGCTGCTAGCGGGGGCGAGGCCGGCGGGCCGCCCCGTCCTCCTCTCCCTCGAGCGCCCCGGCCTCGCCCACGGCCTCGGCCCCTCCCCCTTTCCCTCATTGTCGGCTCTGCCACTGCGGGTGTAGGAGAAGGAGGGACGCGTTGTCGAGCGGCGACCCTCACCACCACCGTTGAAGGACCGATATTTCCACTCTCCATGGCGAACGGAAGAGAGGAGCAGATGCTGAAGGAGAAAGAAGATGGGAGAGTGCGGGGCACCGTCCCTCCCCTCCCGCTCTTTATAAAGGGGCGTGGCTAGGGCTCGACCGCCCCGCTCGGCCAATCAAGGCGCGGAAGGCGCAGGGAGCCAGGACCGACCCACCGCCCCAACCAGCGACGGCTCGGTTTCCCGCCTCCACCGTTCGTCACCCCAAGCGCATGGGAGGCGCATGGCAGACGTGCAGAACCGAGGGGACGGGTGAGGCGACCTCTCCCCACCCCGTGATCGTGGGGAGTGGACGCCTTGAGGACCGCGCCTCGGCCCCATTTAGTAAATGGGCCGCGTCTCCACACCTCCCCCCGGTTATGGGGAAGGCGCGAAGCCACCTCTATACTGCGACGTGACGCATGCCTGTGGAAACCGCCCCGCGCATGCCGCCCACGTCACGCACGCCCCTCCACCCCGCGCCGCGCGCGCGGATCGTGGGTGGCGCAGCGCGCGGAAAATTTTACCTCGGTAAAAACCGTCCTGCCTACCCGCGCACCGTTCTGGGCCTAGCCCAACAATGCGTCGCGCTTATGTGTTGCCCAGGCCCGGGGGCTCCTGTCGGTGTACAAAAAGAGGAGTACACTTTTTGTACCCCTATGACTGTGCACGGGCAGTCTGAGCCACGGGCACCACCACACCAAGCATGGCAGGGGAGGTGAGCCAGGGTAAGACCGAAGCTCGATGGAACTGGAGCAACACCAAGAACAAGACCACAAAGAGCAAAGGGACGAAGCGGGATCCCCCGACAAGATCCTTGCCGGGAGCCGGTTTTAGCAGCCCCGGCAAGATACTTGCCGAGGCCGGCTTTAGCTCCCCCGGCAAGGCCCTTGCCGCGGCAACTCGCCCCGCGCCTACGGAGCGGATCACCCTTGAGTCCACTGCCCCCATGGGGCGAGGATTCGGGAGGTATCCCTGTAGTGGCATGCAGATCTTTGTGAAGACATTCAAGATCATATACACACGGAGAAGAAGATGACCCTTGGCGGGATTCCAGCCAAGGAGGGCCACAAGACCTCCGGCAAGCACCTTGCCGGGGATGACAGCAGGCGCCACGGCAAGACCCTTGCCGGGGCCCCGTCAAGGCCCTTGCCGGGGCCCCGGCAAGGCCCTTGCCGAGGACACCCGCAGGGCCACCACCAGGCCCGCACCAACTGAGTTTCCACCGCCCCATGCAGCTGCCGACCCAACCAGCTGGACAGGCACCTGCGTGGCAACATGCAGATCTTCGTGAAGACCCACCATTGCGCCACCTCAGCTGCCTGCCTGCCTACATGGCGTCTCAGGCATCGTTGGCCAGGGCTCGTGTCAACACAAGAAGGAGCGGCGACGGACAAGACGGATGTCTCCCCCGTCCCCGATAAAGCAAGGACACCTATGCTAAACACATTAAATGTGCCTTGTCATGTAATGCAAGGGATAACCTCGCATCACTGTACCCTTTCCACCTCCTGTGTGCCACTGTGCCAATCCCTTTTCCCTATAAAAGGAGGCCCGAGGCTACCAGGAGAAGGATTCGGCTTTTTAGAACTCCTCACGACTCGGCTTTTGGAGCTCCTCACGCCCGAGGCTACCAGGAGTAGGGTTTTACGCATCTTTGCGGCCCGAACCTGGGTAAACGGACCGTGTGCTAACAGTTAGATAGCCTCTTCTCTCAACCCCGTGCCCCGCAACCGTAGTAGGGATTCTTGTGATCCCATAGGTGTCGATCCAAATACACCGACACTTATGTAATGTATTGTGTGACGTGGCGAGTGTAAGCCAACTACTCTTTTGCAATTTCATCCCTCTTTTACATGAGTCGTGCAAAGATACCATACTTGAGATCATTCTAGTATGAGCTTATACCTTTAAGTCGTGCCTCGACACGTAGGAGATATATTCTCATACTGGGCATTACAAGTTGGTATTCAGAGCCTTCTCCGACCTAGGAGCCCCCACTGATTGATCGAATCGTTGACGGTTGAGTCTAGGCACACACTTGAAAATGTTTTGAGTCCTATATATATATATATATATATATATATATATATATATATATATATATATATATATATATATATATATCGGAGAGTAGGATTTCTTTTGCTCCTCATCCCTTTTCACTCTGGCGAGGACTCCTGACGATTGCTTATCTCTTCTACTCTCAAAAATTCACTAAATATTTTTTTAGGATCATGCGAGTATTGTTTGAATTGTTCCGGTGTCTTTGTGACGAGAACATTGTTCTTGATGCCTCCTGTCATTTAGGGGTTGTGGCAGTGTCCCGGGAAGTTGAGCTCCGAGGTGTTGTCGTCACAAATCTATCGCAGTAGTTTTGGAATACTTAAGATGGCCGACATCGAAAACTCTTCTATGCGGTTAGTGGCAAGATAACTCCGACATCACCCAGTACTGGGGGGTAGTTCGGGAGTATTGCCATAGCTTGTATCGTAGATGCGTTTCGAAGGTCCGAGGTAAATGGTTTCCGGAAATAACTGGTTATGTGTTGAAGGATGGATACAGCTGGATGTAGGATTAGAGTTGAGTGCACGATGCTTCCCCTGTATCCCCAACACCTGATTGCATAATGGGAAACTTTCAGAAATTAATAGGTGGGTTCATCTAGTAGTTCGTAGGCATTCTTCCAATGAATGCATGATATGGAGTTCGGGGTTCTACATTGAGTGAATTAGTTTTATGGGCGTTGTTCCGATCGGGAGTTGCATCTTAAAGGGTCCTTGGCTATGCTGATCCATGGATTGCAAAACCCTTTAGTAACACGTTCCATAAGCTTTCAGCACGAATATGTCGAACGAAGATTCTATCTTGTATTTGTTCTATCTGCTCCTTGTTGTTTTTATTTAACTCATGTTCTCCCAAGTGGCTTCTCAAGAAGATTATTGTACCATTAAACTATGGATTACATTCGTTCATTTTGTTCGAATGTTCTTGTGAACACTTATATTGCAATTTCTAGCCGTTGATTCAGCTTATATATTTTCAATTAATGGCTAATAGTTGTCATCTCATTCAGGATGGCTCCTAAAAAGGTTCCCAATGCTAACCTAGAGGATGAAGAAGTTCCTGATCGTCCTCCTTCCCCTCCTCCTCCGTCTGAGGCCTGGAGAGCAATTATGCAAGCGACGAACCAGAACACCGAGATGCTTATGCAAATGATGCAGAACATTCAAGCAAATCAAGGTGGTCATGGGAACCAAGGCCAAGGCAATTTGTTCAACCAACCTCACTTTGCTACCCTCAACCAATTCCTGGCAAACCAACCGAAGGCATTCAGTTACTATGTGGATCCGCTAGATGCTGAAGACTGGATAAAAGACATCAAGAAGCACTTTGAATGCAGTAATGTGAGACCTGAGGATTATGTCAAGTTTGCCGCCTTCCAACTCAAGGACCAAGCTACTGATTGGTGGCAACAGTACAAAGATTCCAGAGAGGGACGTGAAATCTCGTTGACTGACTTCTGCAAGGATTTCCGCTCTCACCGCATTCCAACTAGTGTCATCGAAGCAATGGGTGAGCAATTCCGCAACCTGAAGCAAGGCACCATGTCCGTCTATCAATACAATGTCAAGTTCCAGAACCTTGCCCGCTATGCCAAGCAAGACATCCCAGATTCCAAGAGCAAGATTTATCAATTCCGTGGTGGTCTGAAGGATGAACTCTAGCTAGCTCTCACCTTGTTTGAGCCGGATGAATTTGATCAATTCTATAACATGGCACTTAAGCAAGAGGCAGCCCAGCTCAAGTGTGAAGCTTCCAAAAAGAGAATCAGAGATGCTGTTCACTCCTCCTCTTCTTCCCAAGTGGTCGCAAAGCAGCAGAAGTTTTGGCTTCCACCTCCTCCAGTGCTCCGCCCTCCCAACAACAACAACAAGCATTCTGGTGGCCGTGGTTTCTCCCACCCACCCAACCCAAGCAATCAGTCCAAGAATCACTTTCAAGCTTCGAAGTCAAGTGCTCCTTATCACCGTCCTCTCTCAGAAGTGACTTGCAACAAGTGTGGGCAGAAAGGTCACTATGCTAACAAGTGTACTCAAAGGCGCCTTCCGCCTCCTCCACCTGTCAGCACTGCTATTGTCAAGCACAATCCCAAGACAGCAAGAGTGAATCTGATGAATGCAGCTCAAGCAGAGAATTCGTCAGATGTGATACTTGGTAACCTCTGAGTTAACTCAATTCCTGCAAAAGTTTTGTTTGACTCTGGTGCATCACTCAGTTTCATGTCAAGGCCATTCTTTACCAAGCATGAATTCTCATCATCTTATTTGGATAAACCATTGCGCATTATTTCTCCGGGTTCTCTGATGAGATCCAACTCAGTTGTTCCAGATGTATCTATTCGTATGGGTGATTACCGCTTTCTGGCTTCTCCAGTTGTTCTCGGCAACTCCGACATTGATCTTATTCTTGGGATGGATTGGCTTTCCAAGCATGATGCTCACATTGATTGTGCAAATAAGGATGTCAAGCTAACTCATTAAGACGAAGACGTGATTATCTTTGCAGCTCGAGATAACACAATCAGGCTATTCTCTCTCAATGACAAGGGCGAGATTAATGCCATTTCTCTAATTCCGGTGGTCAATGAATATGAAGATGTTTTTCCTGAAGAGCTTCCAGGCATGCCTCCGCATCATCAAGTTGAATTCGTTATTGAATACGAGCCCGGTACCGAGCCAGCATGCCGGCGTCCGTACAAGCTTTCCCCTGATGAGTTGAAGGAGCTGAAGAAACAACTCGGTGAGCAAGAGCGTATGGGTCTAATCAGGCCTAGCACTTCTCCTTGGGGCTGTGGTGTTCTATTTGTCAAGAAGAAGGATGGCACGGAGCGCCTTTGTGTTGATTATCGGCCATTGAACAAGAAGACAATAAAGAACAAGTATCCACTCCCCAATATCAATGAATTGTTCGAGCAGCTCAAAGGAGCAAAGGTGTTCTCAAAGCTCGATCTCCGGATGGGTTACCACAAGATCCGTATCCGTGAAGAAGATATTCACAAGACCGCATTCAGAACAAGCTATGACTCCTATGAATACACGATCATCTCTTTTGGCCTCATAAATGCTCCACCCACTTTCTCGAGGATGATGCACTTCATATTCAACCCCTACACCAATGAATTTGTTCTCGTCTATCTGGATGACATCTTGGTATTCTCCAAGAATGAAGAAGACCATGCCAAGCACCTCCGTTTGGTCCTGGACAGGCTCCGTGAACACAAGTTCTATGCGAAATTCTCCAAGTGTGAATTCTGGCTGGATAAGGTCTTATATCTTGGCCATATCATCTCTGCTGAGGGTATTTCTGTCAACCCCGAGAAAGTTGAAGCTATTGTCAACTGGGAACCCCCGCAGAATGTCAAGCAACTCCAAATCTTCCTTGGTCTCGCTAGCTATTGCAGAAGGTTCGTTGAGAACTTCTCCAAGATTTCCAAGCCTCTCTCCAACTTGCTACAGAAGAATGTCAAGTACAACTGGACTCCGGATTGTGATGTGGCATTCAAAACACTCAAAGAGAAACTCATTTCTGCTCTGGTTCTTACTCCTTCGGATGAGTCCAAGCCCTATGAAGTATTCTGTGATGCTTCTCTACAAGTACTTGGTGGTGTTCTAATGCAAGACAAGAAGATTGTGGCATACACTTCTCGTCAGTTGAAGCCAAATGAGAAGAACTACCCCACACATGATCTCGAGCTAGCAGGAGTGGTACATGCCTTGATCACGTGGAGACACCTTCTGTTGGGCAGAAAAGTGGACATCTTCACCGATCACAAGAGCTTGAAGTACATCTTCACACAGCCGAACCTAAACCTTCGCCAGACTCGTTGGGTTGAGATGATCCAAGAGTATGATCCAAGCATTGAGTACACACTTGGCAAGGCCAATGTCATTGCAGATGCCTTGAGCAAAAAGGCATATTGCAACAGTCTCCTTCTTAAGCCGTTTCAGCCTGTGCTTTGTGAATCATTCAGGAAGCTCAACCTCCAAGTTGTTCCCCAAGGCTTTCTTGCAAATCTTTAAGTTGCTCCTACCTTGGAAGATTAGATCCGTGAAGCCCAACTCAGTGATGCTATGGTGGAGAAAGTGAAACATGGTATTGCTAAGGGTACTCCCAAATACAAGTGCTATCGTGTTGATGAGAAAGACACCTTGTTCTTTGAGGACAGAATTGTGGTTCCCAAGGGTGATCTCAGGAAGCTCATAATGAACGAAGCACATGTCTCCCTCCTCTCGATTCATCCCGGAAGTTCTAAGATGTACGAAGACCTCAAGCTATCTAACTGTTGGACTCGCATGAGAAGGGAGATTGCCCAATTCGTGAACGAATGTGATGTCTGCAGAAGAGTGAAGGCAGAGCATCAACGTCCAGTCGGTCTCCTCCAACCTCTTCCTATTCCAGAGTGGAAATTCAACCACATTGAAATGGGTTTCGTCACTGGGTTTCCCAAGTCCAAGAAGGGGAATGATGCTATCTTTGTTGTGATTGACAAGCTAACCAAAGTAGCTCACTTCCTCCCCGTCAAAGAATCCATCAATGCAGCTCAGTTGGCAGAGTTGTACACTTCCATAATTGTGTCTTTGCATGGCATTCCTCAAGTCATCTCCTCAGACCATGTAAGTTTGTTCACATCCAAGTTCTGGGACTCCTTTCAGTCAGCCATGGCACTAAGATTCGTTTCAGCACTGCGTTTCACCCTCAGACTAGTGGTCAAGTCGAAAGAGTGAACCAGATCCTTGAAGACATGCTCAGAGCTTGTGTCATCTCTTTTGGCATGAAGTGGGAAGATTGTCTCCCATTTGCCGAGTTTTCTTACAACAACAGTTTCCAAGCAAGTGCCGGCAAAGCTCCTTTTGAAATCCTCTATGGCAGAAAGTGCCATACCCCTCTCAACTGGTCTGAGACTGGTGAACGTCAACTTCTTGGCAATGACTTGATCTCAGAAGCCGAAGAAATGTGCAAAGTCATACGTGAGAATCTCAAGGCCGCTCAGTCGCGTCAAAAGAGCTACTATGACGGCAAGCATCGTGATTTGGCCTTCAACATTGGAGATCATGTCTATCTCTGTGTTTCTCCTATGAAAGGAACCCAAAGATTCAGTATCAAAGGAATGCTTGCTCCGAGATACGTGGGCCCTTTCAAGATTCTTGGCAAAAGAGGTGATCTAGCCTATCAACTTGAGCTCCCCTCCAACTTTGCAAATGTTCATGATGTGTTTCACGTGTCTCAACTCCGCAAGTGCTTCAAGACACCTGAACGCACCATTCCGTTCGAGGAGATTGATCTTCAACAAGACTTGTCTTATCGTGAGTACCTTGTTGCTATTCTTGAAGAAACTGAGCGCAAGACCCGCAACAAGTCAATCAAGTTCTTGAAAGTTAAGTGGTCACACCATACCGACCGAGAAGCTACGTGGGAACAAGAAGATCACCTTCGTTCCGAGTATCCTTCCTTCTTCCAGTCCTATATCTCGGGACGAGATCTTTTCATAGTAGAGGAGAGTTTGTAATGCCCCAGATGTAACACTTTCCAATTATGGCAATATATGAAACTTTGACTTCATGAATTCCATTCTGGGCTCTTCTTTCATTTCGGGTTTCTTTGTTTTGTAGTGTGCGTGTGTGCATTTCATTCATGTCATGTTATCATGTGCATTGCATTGCATTCGTGTTGTCACTTGCACCCGGTCCCACTCGTCTCTTCCTGTTGTCCATTTCGAGTTCCGACACTCACACACGTGCCCGTGGCACCCCCGAGTCCTTCTTTCATGTGTAGTCGTGTAACATTCCCAGAAGGAGTTGAGACTTGTCGTGCGTTGTTGTTTCGGTACGTGTAGGCCGCCTGTCAGGTTTCATCGCGTTTGGAGTTCGTTTGGTACTCCAACGGTTAACCTAGTGGGCTAAAAGTACCCCTTCCTTTTGGCCGAAGACCCCCTCCACAACAGCCCACTAACCCAGCAAAACCACTCCCATCCTCTCGTTCGTCGGATTGTGATCGTGTGGGCGAAAACCGCACCCCATTTGGACCTTCCTAGCTCCCAGAATCTATAAATTAGCCTCCCCACGTCCATTTTTCGGGCAAACCCTAGCAACCTCCTCCCTGGCGCCGCCGGACACGTTCAACCCGGCCGGACGTGTCCGACTTGCCCCCACTTCGCCACGTGTCGCATCCCCATTCGCCATCGCCGCTGCGCCCACTTCGCCGCCGTCGGACCCCGTGCGGGCCCGATCCGGGCCCTCCCCTGCCCACCGGCCCGAGCGTCGTCCCCGCCACCTCGCGCCTCGGGCCTACCGCGTCCCTGCCGCCGATCCGCCCGCCGCTACCGCCGATCACCCGACGTGGCCCCGTGCCGCCGGCCGCCGCGAAGACCGCCGCCGCCCGGCGCCGGCCCGCATCCCCGCGGCCGTCCGCCACTCGCCTCCGCGCCGCCGGCGCGCGCGCCACCGCGGCCAACCGCCGACCCGCATCCCCGCCGATGGTCGCCGGCGAACTCCGGTGCCCTGCCGCCGGCAAGTCCCGCCGCCGCAGCCCTCCATCTCCGCCGCCACGAGCTCCGGCACAAGCTCCCCCGCCGGCCCGTGCTTGCACCGACCCCAAGCACCGCCGACCGCCGCCCCGTCGTCAACTCCGGCGAGCCTCCCACCATCTTCTCCAACTCCAGCAAGATCCCGCGGATCAGGATCAGATCCATCGGTCCCCGATCCAAACGCCCGGATATCCCCGTCCCGGAATCCCTCCATCACACGTTGACTTTTGCGGAGGTATAATTCCACGAAGTCCCGGATCTGCTATATTTTGTTGCCTCCTTTGCATGGCTGTAACTTCGCGCTCGTAGATCTGTTTTGGGCGTGTGATATATCAAAATGATCATGGTGACGTGCTCTACATTTTGTTCCATTGTGGCATGCTTGTTTGAGATCATCTTGATGACCTAATATTCTTGACAAGAGTGCTACTTGTTATAAACGACTGTTACTTGTTAATTTGATGTCATGTTTGAGATATGATAACTTGCTGCATGTTTATCCAAATGGAGCATATGATATGTCAAAATGTTCATTATGAAGTGCTCTACATGATGGTTCCTGTAGCATTCATGTTAGGTGTCATATTGCCATGTTAATCTCTGTTGCAAAAGTGTATGTGGCTGTTACGTGCGGAAACTTGTTATGAGATGATGTTTTGACATGCTCTTTGCTATTGATGTGTTTGTCCCTATGTCACATGTCAGTATGTTTTAGAAGCACCATTATATGGTCTTTTCTATGGTGCAAACCATTTTCCATGTTGTGCCATGAGGTGACTTAAACAAGCTTCTAAACATGCCATGCCAATGTTACTCTTTTATACTTAGTGAAAAAACTGCTAAGTCTGGAATCTGTTTTAACCTGATGCTATGCTTGTGTGATGCCTCACTCATTTCCATGCTTGTTTTGGAGTGGCCAATGATCATTCCTTATTGTCCATGTTTTTGTCTATCCATTCATGCCCTTACTTGCACATATTGATTGATGCAGCTTATTTATTTCTTGCTCTCAAGTTGCTATAAATTATGTCTGTCAGGTTTTTATCAGCATGATCAATTTTGTGTAGCTTGTTGCTATTGATCCATTCCTCCTATGGAGTTGCTCCAATGGAGTTGTTTGCTGTAGGATATGTCTACTACATGTCCATGATCTCTATGTGCTTAGTGGAGTTGATGTGCATATTGTTTTGTGCCTCCGAAGGCGGCATCGTAATGATGTTTTTGCCTTCACAGATTTTGGCTAAGTCTGGATAATTTTATTGCAACTTGCCATGCTTCGTTAATTGTGTTCCAGTAGGTTTTTAGGTGTGTTCTCAGTTCATACTTGTTAAGTATCATGTCTACTTCATGTCCATGTTCTTTGTCTCCATGTTTGAGTGCTGTAGCATAATCATTTCTTACTCCAAACATGTCATGTGGATGTTAACTGCAACTTTGTGTGAACATTGTTTTGCTTGTATTTCGCAAACCGTGTGTCCGTTCCTGGCGATCCTTATATCGATTTCAACCGAAATCTTCCCCTCTATCCAATGGCACACTTGGTTTTCCAAGATGAGGCCTTCTTCATCATCTTCTTCTTAGGCTCAAGCTTTCCACATGCATACGCATCATCATACTTGCATCATGTTGATTGTGCATTGCACCTCGTTTGATATTGTGCCATGTTGTGTTCTTGTGTTGAGTAGAGCCGAGAGCCGAGACCGAGAACGAGGTTCCTACCGAGGTTAAGTACGAGGATCCGTCTTACGATCCCATCGACGACTCGACAGGCAAGATGACCTGACCGAGATACCATTACTATCTTTGCCTATTGCTAGATGTATCGCTCTTTAGCTTATTGCCTCGATGCCCATGTTTGTTTGTCAGCCTCCTATTGTAGCCCTGAATCTCTCTAACTACCCAACCTAGCAAACCTTTGATTGGCTACGTAAGCTTCGCTCAGCCCCTCTTATAACATTGTTAGTTGGAGATGAATATTTGAAGATTCTTGCTTCATGATGAAGTTATTGTTGGGATATCACACTATATAATATGTTAACCAAATCATCTATATATTGGTAATGGGTGGAAGGCTAAGCCTCTTACTTGGTGTTTTGTTCCACTCATGCCGCCCTAGGAACCGTTTAAACCGGTGTTATGTTCCTTGATTATGCGTTCCTAACACGGTTGGGGTTATGGGACCCCCTCGATAACCCGCTAAGCGCTAAAGCTTTTCCAGCAAGGCCCGACATTGGTACTCCATTTGCCTAATAACTAAAACTTGCATACGGAATAGCTATCCCATGGACTTAATTAACTACCCCCGGGCCAGTGCTCCACATGAGTGTTGGTCCAAACTAGAGCACTGTGCGGGTCCACCCCTTGGCAACTTGGGGTATTTGGCACCTATACGCTTCGCTCATCCGGTCGTGGCCTGAGACTAGATACGCGCGGCTACTGTCAGGGTGTCGGCACGCCGGGAGGTCTTGCTAGATTAGTTTTACCTTAGACGGAATATCTTGAGCAAGGGATTCCGAGAATACTCGGGTCTTCCCACCTTGGAGTTGCGACTCCGCAGATCGTGAGCTTGTGATTGGCTAAGTTGGGACACCCCTGCAGGGTTTGATCTTTCGAAAGCCGTGCCCGCGGTTATGTGGCAGATGGGAATTTGTTAATATCCGGTTGTAGAAAACTTGACACCATGTTCAGAATACACTACCAGTGCGAGTAACCGTGACGGTCATTTTCCGAAAGGGGTTCGGGAAGTGAACATGGTGGGGTTACGGTTGACGTGCTTAGATAGGATCACTTTGTGATGACTTTGATGCTCGTGGCACTTCTCTTCTCGCTCTAAACACGTAAGCTCGTGCTAGTGCATCTGCAACCTTATTTTCTTCAGCCTTGTTCCACACCCAAGGCTTAGATAGTTTTGCTACCCGGGAACAGGATTGCTGAGTCCTCCGTGGCTCACAGATTCTACACAACACCAGATGCAGGTACTATGGTGAACTACACAGGAGATGGGACAGAGCTGTACTTGGAGTTCGATGAAGAACGTGGGCGATACTACGTGTCTTACCCAGAGGATCAATAGTGGCTTCTACTAGGGGCCATCGGACCTTGTGGCTTTATTTATTTGGTATCTATCATTTGGATCTTCGTCCGTAGTCAGACTGTGATGTTATTTTGATGATGATTGCTTATGTAATGTATTGTGTGACGTGGCGAGTGTAAGCCAACTACTCTTTTGCAATTTCATCCCTCTTTTACATGAGTCGTGCAAAGATACCATACTAGAGATCATTCTAGTATGAGCTTATACCTTTAAGTCGTGCCTCGACACGCAGGAGGTATAATCTCATACTGGGCATTACATTATATGATTGAACGCTTGAGTGATTATCTATCTAGAGTTAAAGGTGAATTGAAACTCATTAGTATACATGCTTCCATGGTTACCACTCAAGTAGAACAAGTACTTAAGGCTCAAAATGATTTGCTCAATGAATTAAATAGTAAGAATAATGACTATGCTGTTAGAGTAGCAACTAGAGGTGGTAAAATGACTCAGGAACCTCTGTATCCTGAAGGCCACCCTAAGAGAATTGAGAAAGATTCTCAGAGAGCTAATTTAGATGCACCTAGTTCTTCTAAGAAGAAGAAAAAGAAAAATGATAGAACTTTGCATGCTTCTAGTGAACATGTAGCTGACATACCTGCGAATCCCAATGATATATCTGTTTCTGATGCTGAGACACAATCTGGTAATGAACATGAACCTAGTGGTAATGTTAATGATGTTGTTCATGAAGATGCTCAACCTAGCAATGATAATGATGTAGAGATTGAACCTATTGTTGATCTTGATAACCCACAATCAAAGAATCAACGTTATGATAAGAGAGACTTTGTTGCTAGGAAGCACGGTAGGGAAAGAGAACCATGGATTCAGAAACCCATGTCTTTACCTCCTAAACCATCCAAGAAAAAGGATGATGAGGATTTTGAGCGCTTTGCTGAAATGATTAGACCTATCTTTTTGCGTATGCGTTTGACTGATGTGCTTAAAACAAATCCTTATGCTAAGTATATGAAGGATATTATTACCAATAAAAGAAAGATAACTGAAGTATAATTTTCCACCATGATTGCTAATTACACTTTTAAAGGTGGAATACCTAAGAAACTAGGAGATCCAGGAGTACCCACTATACCTTTCTCCATTAAAGGAAACTATGTTAAAACTGCTTTATGTGATCTTGGAGCCAGTGTTAGTGTTATGCCTCTCTCTTTATATCGTAGACTTGACTTGAGTAAGTTGACACCTACTGAAATATCCTTGCAAATGGCCGATAAATCAACTGCTATACCTGTCGGTATTTGTGAGGATGTGCTTGTTGTGGTTGCAAATGTTACTATTCTAACGGACTTTGTTATGCTTGATATCCCCGAGGACGATAGTATGTCTATTATCCTTGGTAGACCCTTTTTGAATACCGCAGGGGCTGTTATTGATTGCAACAAAGGCAATGTCACTTTTCATGTCAATGGTAATGAGCATACGGTACACTTTCGGATGAAACAACCTCAGGTCCACAGTATCAATTATATTGGAAAATTTTCAACTATTACTATTCGAGGTTTTGAATTTACTCTTCGTACTATCAAGAAGACATATGACAGTCTTATTGTTGGGCACATACATATCCCCATTGAGGTAACCTAGTGTTATTCGAAAATTGTCCGGTTTCATGTTATTCGGAAAGAGTTTATTAACAAGACCTGATCAACCTTGTTAATGGACTCCTTTTGATGAGCATGGGATAGGTGAATCTAGATAGCACCACCTTCTGTATCCCTTTTTTACTTTCTGTTAATTAGGATAAATAAAGCAAAAATAGTATTCTTTGTCAGTTTCTAGACTTATCCGTGCAATAAAAAATACCCAAAAATAAAAGTTCTCCAAATGCTCTAAAAATTTAATATGATTTTTTCTAGATTATTTGAGAATATATGGCATAGAAAACACCACGAGGGGAGCCAGCACCTGGCCACGAGGTTCCAGGGCGCGCCCCCTGCCTCGTGGGCCCCACGTGCCCTCCCTCCACTTATTCCTGCACCCATACTCTTCTTCTTCCTCGCAAAAAAATCACCAACCAGCTCAAGCATGAGTTCTAGCTCATCTTGCTGCCATTTTCGATCTCCTTGCTCAAAGCACCATTCACCAAACTATTTGAAGAGATTGTTCCTTGGTATGTGACTCCTCCATTGGTCCAATTAGTTTTTGTTCTAGTGCTTTATTTATTGCAAATTTTTGCTACTATGGTGACCTTGTTCTTGAGCTTGCATGTCAAATTTCTTTGGTCCCAAGTAGTTCTAATGTATGATATAGTCCCTAGGTACTTGTAGGAGTTGTTGCTATCAATCTTGTTGAGTTTGGTTAACTTTTATTTTGAGTTACTAAAAATTTCAGAAAATTTCAGAAAAATGCATAGGAAAATCTTCCAAGGTGGTTCTTCAAGGAAGCAAGAACCGAGGCTCGCGTTTCGTGAGCCGGACGATGAACTACTGAGGGAAGCTGAAGTGCGGCCTTGTGAATGGCCGTCAGACGATTTTATGATTCACGTTGGCATTAAGGAAGAATTTGACGCATATGTGCGCAACGCTGACCTCGAGGGCTTTATACAAGATAAGTGCCCTCAATACTGTGGCTTAACTGATACCTTTGTGAGAAGGTTTAAATTTTCATCTTCACGTAATTCTCACACTGTCCTATTTGACCTTTATGATAAATCCTATACCATGGACTTAGAGGATTTTAATGATGCTTGTAAGCTCCTGCAGTGGGGCAGTATGGGTGACCCTCGCAAATCTGAATATATAGATTTCCTTGCTAGTATCACTGTGGGGGAATCTAGACAAATCACACAGGCTACCATGGGGAGCATTCACTTTCCTGCTATTCATTACTTTGCTCTTTTTATTGGTAGATGCATAAACGGTAAAGATGAGGCTTGCCACATGTGTGTCCCTGATCTTAGTGTTCTCAAGAGTGCGGTATTAGGTGATAGACAATATAACTTGGGAGCCATTGTTGCACGTAGGTTACATCATAACAGTTTGCATGGAGATTTATTTGGTGGGATTTATGCCACTCGCATAGCCCGCCGTCTTGGTGTGCCTGTACATGAGAATGATTAACCTTTGCCGCCTACTCATTAGGATTACAATGCCATGACTAGTCACCGGTTTATAGAGAAGGATGAACAATCCCTCAAATATCGACTAATCTTTAATAGGCGTCATGCCGTCCCTATTACTCTTCCTGCCCCTACTTTTTTGACTTTCAGGCAAAAGGGAGATATACTATAACCAGGGAGGAGGCAAATGAGTATCATAGTATGATGGAAGCAGCCCGCCTTCGAGCTGCAGCTAAGCAGGAAGTAGCTGCTGCATCCCAGTACAACCCCAACTACGACTTTGGATATCCGTCAGGCCAATACTGGCCATAGACCAACTTAGGCCAAAACCCTAAGCTTGGGGGAGTACGTGTTTCTCACCGACTTTCCGTTCATGTTTACACACTTACTCTAGTTGTCGGTGCTCACACTCTTTCATTGTACCATCCATGCTTAGTTTTAATTCTTTTTCTTAGTCTTTTTCTCGTGTGCTAGAAAAAAAACTTAAGAAAAACCAAAAAACATTAGTTGTAGCTTCTAGCTAGTTTACTTTCCTTGTAGTAGTACTTAAAAGAAAACCCAAAAAGATTTCCCGTTCTTCTTTTGCTTGTTGGGAACTTTCCCATGTAAATAGTTTCTTTTCTTTTCTCTGGGGGTCAAGAGTAGAAGACCATGATTGAAAATGCTTAGTGGCTCTCATATGCTTTATTGTTGATTTAACCTTGAGCCATATTACCTTGTCTTCTCTCTTGTATTGAATGCTCGTAGATTCTATCTTAGTCCAATGCACGTGCACTATTATTATTATCCACACCGTTTGGTCGTGCGAGTGAAAGGCAATAAGGATGATATATGATGAACTAATTGAGATGAGAAAAGCTGGTATGAACTCGACTTCTCTTGTTTCTGTAAATATGATAGTTCATTGTTCCTGATTCAGCTTGTTATGAATGAAACATGCTTGCAATGACAATTAGAGATCATAGCTGCTTATTCCATGCTTAATTAGCTGATAGTTTATAATGGTCTATCTTGCGTGCCAACATGATATTAAAATGGTTGTGATGTAGTATGATAGGGTGGTATCCTCCTTTGAACGATTCAAGTGGTCTGAATTGGCACATGTTCACGCATGTAGTTGAAACAAAATCAACATAGCCTCCACGATATTTAGGTTCATGGGTATTTATATCCAACTCATGCTTGCATTCATTGTTGATTAATTTTAATGCATGTTCATGACGGTTGTCGCTCTCTAGCTGGTCGCTTCCCAGTCTCTTTCTAGCCTTCACCTGTACTAAGCAGGAATACTGCTTGTGCATCCACTTCCATAAACCCCAAAGTTATTCCACCATACCTTCCTATATGCGGTATTTACCTGCCGTTCCAAGTAAATTTGTATGTGCCAAACTCTAAACCTTCAAATTAAATTATGTTTTTATGCTCGAACAACTCATGTATCAACTAGGACTGTCTATATCTTCCATGCTAGGTGGGTTATTCTCACGATGAGTGGACCCCGCTCATCATTCATGAGAAAATGGCTGGTAACCGGGATGCCCAGTCCCATGCTCAAATCATTATAATTAAACAAAATTCCCCCAGGGTTGTTGCTGGTTTGGACGGTACCCGTTGTTTCGGGCTAGCCGTGGAGTGTGCTTGTTGGTGGTTGGGGGAGTATAAACTTTACCATTTTGTTTGGGAACCTCCTATAATGTGCATAGTATGGAAGATATCAAGATTCTTGGTTGTTATGTTGACAATGAAAGTATACCGCTCAAAATGTTATTCACCTCCATTTAAAAATCGAGCTATGGCACCTCTACAAATCCCTTCTTCCCTATGCGAAGGGCCTATCTATTTACTTTTATGCTGAGTCATCATCCTCTTATCAAAGAGCACCAGTAGGAGAGCACCTCTGTCATTTGCATGTATTACTATTAATTTGCATTGAGTATGATCATGACTGGATCTCTTTTACCATCAATTACAATGTCTAGTCAGTCCTTGATCCTTAAAGGTACTCTGCATTTATGTTTTGCGGTCTCAGAAAGGGCTAGCGAGATACCATCTTGTTATATCATATCATGATTGTTTTGAGAAAGTGTTGTCATCCGAGGTTTATTATTATTGCTCGCTAGTTGATTATGCCATTGATGTGAGTAGACATGAGACTTGAATGTTATTGTGAATGTGGTTAGTTCATGATCATTGTTGAAAACCTGAATGTTGGCTTACATATTTACAACAACAAGAGCAAACAGAGTTTGTCAAAGTTTTTCTTTATCACTTTCAGTTTATCAACTGAATTACTTGAGGACAAGAAAAGGTTTAAGCTTGGGGGAGTTGATACGTCTCCAACGTATCTACTTTTCCAAACCCTTTTGCCCTTGTTTTGGACTCTAACTTGCATGATTTGAATGGAACTAACCCGGACTGACACTGTTTTCAGCAGAATTGCCATGGTGTTGTTTTTGTGCAGAAATAAAAAGTTCTCGGAATGACCTGAAAATCCAAGGATAATTATTTTGGAAAATATAAAAAAATACTTGCGGAAAGATCGACGTCAGGGGGCCCACACCCTGTCCACGAGTGTGGGGGGCGCGCCCCCTCCCCCTAGGCGCGCCCCCTGCTTCGTGGGCCCCCTGAAGCTCCACCGACGTATCTCCGGACCCCATATATTCACTTTCGGGGAGAAATAAATCAGAGAGGAAGAATTATTGCGTTTTACGATACGGAGCCGCCGCCAAGCCCTAATCTCTCTCGGGAGGGCTGATCTGGAGTCCGTTCTGGGCTCCGGAGAGTGGAGATCGTCGCCATCGTCATCATCAACCTTCCTCCATCACCAATTCCATGATGCTTACCGCCGTGCGTGAGTAATCCCGTCGTAGGCTTGCTGGACGGTGATGGGTTGGATGAGATTTACCATGTAATCGAGTTAGTTTTGATAGGGTTTGATCCCTAGTATCCACTATGTTCTGAGATTGATGTTGCTATGACTTTGCTATGCTCAATGCTTGTCACTAGGGCCCGAGTGCCATGATTTCAGATCTGAACCTATTATGTTTTCATGAATATATGTGAGTTCTTGATCCTATCTTGCAAGTCTATAGTCACCTACTATGTGTTATGATCCGGCAACCCCGAAGTGACAATAATCGGGACCACTCCCGGTGATGACCGTAGTTTGAGGAGTTCATGTATTCACTATGTGTTAATGCTTTGGTCCGGTACTCTATTAAAAGGAGGCCTTAATATCCCTTAGTTTCCAATAGGATCACGCTGCCACGGGAGGGTAGGACAAAAGATGTCATGCAAGTTCTTTTCCATAAGCACGTATGACTATATTCGGAATACATGCCTACATTACATTGATGAACTGAAGCTAGTTCTGTGTCACCCTAGGTTATAACTTTTACACGATGAATTGCATCCGACATAATTCCCCATCACCGATCCAATGCCTACGACCTTTTCACATATTGCTTGTTGCTTATTTACTTTTCCGCTGCTACTGTTACAAAAACTACAAAAACACTACTGTTTTATTGCTGCTACCGCTATCTCCATATTACTTTTCTACTAAACTACCTTGCTGCAGATATTAAGTTTCCATGTGTGGTTGAATTGACTACTCAGCTGCTAATACTTAAGAGTATTCTTTGGCTCCCCTTGTGTCGAACCAACAAATTTGGGTTGACTACTTTACCCTCGAAAACGGTTGCGATCCCCTACACTTGTGGGTTATCAATGTTTATATTGTTGAATTTGTTTATGATGCTACTGAATATTATTATGAGAGAGTAACATATGCTTCTACCTATTGCAATAATATAAAGTTTCCTTTCTATGTATTGAAAATCTTGAAGCTATGCTTGTTTTGCTTTCCTATGCTAATTGATTCTTGATCCCATAAGTTGTTTGTTCACAAAATCCCTATGCATAGGAAGCAGGTTAGACTTAAATGTGCTAGTCATATTATTCATGATGCTCTCTTTATGTTTCAATTCTTATCTTTTAGGTGAGCATCATTGAAATCATTATGCCTAGCTAGGGGCGTTAAATGATAGCGCTTGTTGGGAGGCAACCAAATTTTTATTTTTGTTCTTTGCTTTTTTGCTTCTGTCTAGTAATAAATAACTCATCTAGCTTCTGTTTAGATGTGGTTTTATGTTTTAATTAGTGTTTGTGTCAAGTAGAACCTTTGGGAAGACTTGGGGGTGAAAGTTAATGTGATCTTGCTGTAAAAAACAGAAACTCTGCGCTCACGAGATTAGCTGCCATTTTTTACTGGGGAGTGCTTTTAAGTTAATTCTTTTTGAAGAATATTAATAGACAAATTCCTCACGTCCACCAATTTATTTCAGAATTTTTTGAGTTATAGATGTATTCAAAAGTTACATATTGCTACAGTTTGTTCTGTTTTTGATAGATAGTGTTTTCTATGTGTTGTTTGCTTATTTTGATGAATCTATGAGTAGTATCGGAGGGTATGAACCATAGAGAATTTGGAATACAGTATATATTACACCAATATGAATTTAGAATGAGTTCACAACAGTACCTAAGTGGTGGTTTTATTTTCTTGTACTAACGGAGCTTACGAGTTTTCTGCTGTGAAGTTTTCAAGTTCTGGGTAAAGATTTGATGGACTATGGAATAAGGAGTGGCAAGAGTCTAAGCTTGGCTATGCCCAAGGCACCCCAAGGTAAAATTCAAGGACAACCAAAAGCCTAAGCTTGGGGATGCCCCGGGAAGGCATCTCCTCTTTCGTCTTCGTCTATTAGTAACTTTATTTGAGGCTATATTTTTATTCAACACATGATATGTATTTTGCTTGGAGCGTCATTTTATTTTATTTTGTTTTGCTTGTTGTTTGAATAATATCCCAAGATCTGAAATTCTTGAATGTTATAGAGTCTTCACATAGTTACATAATTATTCAACTACTCATTGATCTTCACTTATATCTTTTGGAGTACTTTGTCGTTTGTTCTAGTGCCTCACTTATATATTTTCAGAGCACAACGGTGGTTTTATTTTGAATAAATAGATGAACTCTCATGCTTCACTTATATTATTTTGAGAGTCTTTTAGAACAGCATGGTAATTTGCTTAAGTTATTAAACTAGTCCTAATATGATAGGCATCCAAGATGGGTATAATAAAAACCTTCATATAAAGTGCATTGAATATTATGAGAAGTTTGATACTTGATGATTGTTTTGAGATATGAGGATGGTGATATTAGAGTCATGCTAGTACAGTAGTTGTGAATTTGAGAAATACTTGTGTTGAGGTTTGCAAGTTCCGTAGCATGCACGTATGGTAACCATTGTGTGACAAAATTGAAGCATGAGGTATTTCTTTGATTGTCATCCTTTGTGTGGAAGTCGGGATCGCGCGATTGTTAACTCCTACCAACCATTCCCCTAGGAGCATGCGTGTAGTGGTTTGTTTTGATGACTTGTAGATTTTTGCAATAAGTATGTGAATTATTTATGACTAATGTTGAGTCCATGGATTATACGCACTCTCACCCTTCCACCATTGCTAGCCTCTCTAGTACCGCGCAACTTTCGCCGATACCATAAACCCACCTTATATCTTCCTCAAAACAGCCACCATACCTACCTATTATGGCATTTCCATAGCCATTCTGAGATATATTGCCATGCAACCTTTCATCGTTCCGTTTACTATGACACGCTTCATCATTGTCATATTACCATGCATCATTATGTAGTTGATATCGTATTTGTGGCAAGGCGACCATGCATAGTTTTTCATACATGTCACTCTTAATTCATTGCACATCCTGGTACACCGCCGGAGGCATTCATATAGAGTCATATTTTGTTTTAGTATCGAGTTGTAATCTTTGAGTTGTTAATAAATAGAAGTGGGATGATCATTATTATTAGAGCATTGTCCCGGGAAAAAAAGAGGCAAAAAAGGGAAGGCGAAAGAAAAAAAGGAAGGCCCACAAAAAAAAGAAAAAAAGAAAAGAAGAAAAGGGACAATTCTACTATCTTTTTTCCACACTTGTGCTTCAAAGTAGCACCATGATCTTCATGATAGAGAGTCTCTTGTTTCGTCACTTTCATATACTAGAGGGAATTTGGATTATAGAACTTGGCTTGTATATTCCAACGATGGGCTTCCTCAAATGCCCTAGGTCTTCGTGAGCAAGCAAGTTGGATGCACACCCACTTAGTTTCTTTTGTTGAGATTTCATACATTTATAGCTCAAGTCCATCCGTTGCATGGCAATCCCTACTCACTCACATTGATATCTATTGATGGGCATCTCCATAGCCCATTAATACGCCTAGTTGATGTGCGACCATCTTCCTCCTTTTTTGTCTTCTCCACAACCACCACTCTATTCCACCTATAGTGTTATATGCATGGCTCACGCTCATGTATTGCGTGAAAATTGAAAAGGTTTGAGAATACTAAATTATAATACAATTGCTTGGCTGAAACCGGGGTTGTGCATGATTTGAATATTTCATGTGACGAAGATGGAGCATAGCCAAACTATATGATTTTGTAGGGATGAACTTTCTTTCTCTATGTTATTTTGAGAAAAATAATTGCTTTGTTAGTATGCTTGTGTCACATCCCTAGCTTTACTATGCCCTAGGTGTTGGGGAACGTAGTATTTTAAAATTTTCCTACGATCACGCAAGATCTATCTACCAGATGCATAGCAACGAGAGGGAAGAGTGTGTCTACGTACCCTTGTAGACGGGAAGCGGAAGCGTCAAGTGACGCGGTTGATGTAGTCGAACTTCTTCACGATTCAACCGATCAAGCACCGAACGTACGGCACCTTCGCGTTCAGCACACGTTCAGCTTGATGACGTCCCACGAGCTCTTGATCTAGTTGAGCTTCACGGGAGAGTTTCGTCAGCACGACGGCGTGGTGACGGATATGATGTATTCACCAGCGCAGGGCTTCGCCTAAGCACCGCGACGGTATGACCGAGGTGTGTTTCTGTAGAGGGGGGCACCACACACGGCTGGAACAATTCAACTTGTGTGTCTTTGGGTGCCCCCCTGCCCCCGTATATAAAGGAGCAAGGGGGGAGGCCGGCCGGCCCTTCTATGGTGCGGCTAGGAGTGCAATCCTACTAGGAATAGGATTGCAATCCTATTCCTAGTAGGAACTACCAAAGAAGGAAGAGAGGGAAAGGAAAAAAAGGAGAGGTGGCGCCCCCCAATCCTAGTCCAACTAGGAACCCTAGGTGGGGCGCCGGCCAGCCCCTATGGGCTGCCTCTCTCTTTTCCATAAGGCCCACTATGGACCATCCCCCTTCGTAGGCGGTTCTGGTAACCCCCTCCGGCAATCCCGTTAAATCAGAAACTTTTCCGGAACACTTCCGGTGTCCGAATATAGTCGTCCAATATATCAATCTTTATGTCTCAGACATTCCGAGACTCCTCGTCATGTCCGTGATCTCATCCGGGCCTCCGAACTACCTTCGGTACATCAAAACTCACAAACTCATAATACCGATCGTCATCAAACGTTAAGCGTGCGGACCCTACGGGTTGGAGAACTATGTAGACATGACCGAGACTCATCTCCGGTCAATAACCAATAGCGGAACCTGGATGTTCATATTGGCTCCTACATATTCTACGAAGATCTTTTATCGGTCAAAACCACATAACAACATACGTTGTTCCTTTTGTCAACGGTATGTTACTTGCCCGAGATTCGATCGTCGGTATCTCTATACCTAGTTCAATCTCGTTACCGGCAAGTCTCTTTACTTGTTCCGTAATACATCATCTCGTGACTAACTCATTAGTCTTTTGCTTGCAAGGCTTATTGTGATGTGTGTTACCGAGAGGGCCCAGAGATACCTCTCCGACACTCGGAGTGACAAATCCTAATCTTGATCTATGCCAACACCACGAATACTTTCGGAGACACCTGTAGAGCATCTTTATGATAACCCAGTTACGTTGTGACGTTTGATAGCACACAAGGTGTTCCTACGGTATTCGGGAGTTGCATAATCTCATAGTCATAGGAACATGTATAAGTCATGAAGAAAGCAATAGCAGAAAAACTAAACGATCATAGTGCTATGCTAACGGATGGGTCTTGTCCATCACATCATTCTCCTAATGATGTGATCCCATTGATCAAATGACAACTCATGTCTATGGTTAGGAAACATAACCATCTTTGATCAATGAGCTAGTCTAGTAGAGGCATACTAGGGACACTCTGTTTTGTCTATGTATTCACACATGTACTAAGTTTCCGGTTAATACAATTCTAGCATGAATAATAAACATTTATCATGATATAAGGAAATATAAATAACAACTTTATTATTGCCTCTAGGGCATATTTTCTTCAGTCTCCCACTTGCATTAGAGTCAATAATCTAGCTCACATCGCCATGTGATTTAATACCGATAGTTCACATCGTTATGTGAATAACACCCATAGTTCACATCACCATGTGACCAACACCCAAAGGGTTTACTAGAGTCAATAATCTAGTTCACATCGCTATGTGATTAATACCCAAGAGTAATAAGGTGTGATCATGTTTTGCTTGTGAGAGAAGTTTAGTCAACGGGTCTGTCACATTAAGATTCGTGTGTATTTCGCAAATTTCTATGTCTACAATGCTCTGCATCGAGCTACTCTAGCTAATTGCTCCCACTTTCAATACGCATCCAGATTGATACTTAGAGTCATCTGGATTTAGCGTCAAAGCTTGCATCGGCGTAACCCTTTACGACGAACTCTTTATCACCTCCATAATCGAGAAATATTTCCTTAGTCATCCAATTAGTAAGGATAATTTTGACCGCTGTACAGTGATCTACTCCTGGATCACTATTGTACCTCCCTGTCAAACTCATGGCAAGGTACACAACGTGTTTTGTACACAGCATGGCATACTTTATAGAACCTATGGCTGAGGCATAGGGAATGACTTTCATTCTCTCTATATTTTTCTGCCGTGGTCTGGCTTTGAGTCTTACTCAACTTCACACCTTACAAGTCAGGCAAGAACTCCTTCTTTGATTGATCCATTTTGAACTACTTCAAAATCTTATCAAGGTATGTACTTATCGAAAGTCTTATCAAGCGTCTTGATCTATCTCTATAGATCTTGATGCCCAATATGTAAGCAGCTTCACCAAGGTCTTTCTTTGAAAAACTCCTTTCAAACACTCCTTTATGCTTTCCAGAAAATTCTACATCATTTCCGATCGACAATATGTCATTCACATATACTTATCAGAAAGGTTGTAGTGCTCCCACTCACTTCTTGTAAATACAGGCTTCTCCAAAAGTCTGTATAAAACCATATGCTTTGATCACCTCATGAAAGCGTATATTCCAACTTCGAGATGCTTGCACCAGTCCATAGATGGATCGCTGGAGCTTGCATACTTTGTTAGCACCTTTTGGATCGACAAAACCTTCTGGTTGCATCATATACAACTCTTCTTTGAGATATCCATTCAGGAATGCAGTTTTGACATCCATTTGCCAGATTTCATAATCATAAAATGCGGCAATTGCTAACATGATTCGGACAGACTTAAGCATCACTACAGGTGAGAAAGTCTCATCGTAGTCAACTCCTTGAACTTGTCGAAACCTTTTCGCAACAAGTCGAGCTTTGTAAACAGTAACATTACCGTCTGCGTCGGTCTTCTTCTTGAAGATCCATTTATTTTCGATGGCTTGCCGATCATCGGGCAAGTCAACCAAAGTCCACACTTTGTTCTCATACATGGATCCCATCTCAGATTTCATGGCCTCAAGCCATTTTGCGGAATCTGGGCTCATCATTGCTTCCTCATAGTTCGCAGGTTCATCATGGTCTAGTAACATGACTTCCAGAACTGGGTTGCCGTACCACTTTGGTGCGGAACGTACTCTGGTTGATCTACGACGTTCAGCAGAAACTTGATCTGAAGTTTCATGATCATCATCATTAGCTTCCTCACTAATTGGTGTAGGAATCACTGGAACTAGTTTCTGTGGTGTTCCAATTTCCAATTCGGGAGAAGGTACAATTACCTCATCAAGTTCTACTTTCCTCCCACTCACTTCTTTCGAGAGAAACTCCTTCTCTAGAAAGGATCCACTCTTAGCAACAAAGACCTTGCCTTAGGATCTGTGATAGAAGGTGTACCCAACAGTTTCTTTTTGGGTATCCTATGAAGATTTACTTCTCCGATTTGGGTTCGAGCTTATCATGTTGAAACTTTTTCACATAAGCATCGCAGTGCCAAACTTAAAGAAATGACAGCTTAGGTTTCTCGTCAAACCACAGTTCATACGGTGTCATCTCCACGGATTTAGATGGTGCCTTATTTAACGTGAATGTAGCTGTCTCTAATGCATAACCCCAAAAGCGATAGTAGTAGATCGGTAAGAGACATCATCGATCGCACCATATCTAATAAAGTACGGTTATGATGTTCGGACACACCATTACACTATGGTGTTCCAGATGGTGTGAGTAGTGAAACTATTTCACATTGTTTTTACTGAAGGCCAAACTCGCTAACTCAAATATTTTACCTCTACGATCATATCGTAGAAACTCTTATTTTCTTGTTACGATGATTCTCCACTTCACTCTGAAATTCTTTGAACTTTTCAAATGTTTTAGACTTGTGCTTCATTAAGTAGATATACCCATATCTGCTCAAATCATCAGCGAAGGTCAGAAAATAACGATACCCGCCGCGAGCTTCAACACTCATTGGTGCACATACATCTGTATGTATGATCTCCAACAAATCTGTTGCTCGCTCCACAGTTCCGGAGAACGGAGTTTTAGTCATCTTGCCCATGAGGCATGGTTCGCAAGCACCAAGTGATTCATAATCAAGTGATTCCAAAAGTCCATCACTATGGAGTTTCTTCATGCGCTTTACACCAATATGACCTAAACGGCAGTGCCACAAATAAGTTGCACTATCATTATTAACCTTGCATCTTTTGGCTTCAATATTATGAATATGTGTATCACCACGATCGAGATCCAACAAACCATTTTCATTGGGTGTATGACCATAGAAGGTTTTATTCATGTAAACAGAACAACAATTATTCTTTAACTTACATGAATAACCGTATTGCAATAAACATGATCAAATCATATTCATGCTCAACACCAAATAACACTTATTTAGGTTCAACACTAATGCCGAAAGTATAGGGAGTGTGCGATGATGACCATATCAATCTTGGAACTACTTCCAATACACATCGTCACTTAATCCTTTAACTAGTTTCTGTTCATTATGCAACTCCCATTTCGAGTTACTACTCTTTAGCAACTGAACCAATATCAAATACCGAGGGGTTGCTATGAACACTAGTAAAATACACATCAATAATCTGTATATCAAATATACCTTTGTTCACTTTGCCATCCTTCTTATCCGCCAAATATCTAGGACAGTTCCACTTCTAGTGACCATTTCCTTTGCATTAGAAGCAGTTGTTTCAGGCTTGAGTTTAGCTCTGGGTTTCTTCACGGGAGTGACAACTTGCTTGTCATTCTTCTTGTAGTTCCCCTTCTATCCCTTTGCCCTTTACTTGAAACAAGTGGTCTGGTTAACCATCAACACTTGATGCTCTTTCTTGATTTCTACCTTCGCCGATTTCAGCATCGTGAAGAGCTCGGGAATTACTTTTGTCATCCCTTGCATATTATAGTTCATTACGAAGTTATACTAACTTGGTGATAGTGTCTAGAGAACTTTTTCAATTACTATCTTATCTGGAAGATTGACTCCCACTTGATTCAAGCAATTGTACTACCCAGACAATCTGAGCACATGCTCACTGGTTGAGCTATTCTCCTCCATCTTGTAGGCAAAGTACTGTCAGAGATCTTATCCTCTCGACACGGGCATGAGTATGAAATACTAATTTCAACCCTTGGAACATCTCATATGCTCCGTGGCATTTCAAAACGTTTTTTGAAGTCCCGGTTATAAGCCGTAAAGCATGGTGCACTAAACTATCAAGTAGTCATCATATCAAGCTTTTGTCAAAACGTTCATAACGTCTACATCTGCTCCTGCAATAGGTCTGTCACCTAGCGGTGCATCAAGGACATAATTCTTCTGTGCAGCAATGAGGATAATCCTCAGATCACGGAACAATTCCGCATTATTTCTACTAACATCTTTCAACTTAGTTTTCTCTAGGAACATAAAAATAAACGGGGAGCAACATCGCGAGCTATTGATCTACAACATAGATATGCTAATACTACCAGGACTAAGTTCATGATAAATTAAAGTTCAGTTAATCATATTACTAAAGAACTCCCACTTAGATAGACATCCCTACGGTCATCTAAATGATCACGTGATCCAAATCAACTAAACCATGTCCGATCATCACGTGAGATGGAGTAGTTTCAATGGTGAACATCTTATGTTGATCATATCTACTATATGATTCACGCTCGATCTTTCGGTCTCCAGTGTTCCGAGGCCATATCTGCATATGCTAGGCTCGTCAAGTTTAACCCGAGTATTCTGCGTGTGCAAAACTGGCTTACACCCGTTGTATTTGAACGTAGAGCTTATCACACCCGATCATCACGTGGTGTCTCGGCACAACGAACTTTCGCAACGGTGCATACTCAGGGAGAACACTTATACCTTGAAATTTAGTAAGGGATCATCTTATAATGCTACCGTCGTTCTAAGCAAAATAAGAAGCATAATAAGATAAACATCATATGCAATCAAAATATGTGACATGATATGGCCATCATCATCTTGTGCTTTTGATATCCATCTCCAAGGCAACGTCATGATCACCTTCGTCACCGGCGCGACACCTTGATCTCCATCATAGCATCGTTGTCGTCTCGCCAACTATTGCTTCTACGACTATCGCTACCGCTTAGTGATAAAGTAAAGCAATTACATGGCGATTGCATTTCATACAATAAAGCGACAACCATATGGCTCCTGCCAGTTGCCGATAACATTACAAAACATGATCATCTCATAAAAATCCGTATTACTCATCATGTCTTGACCATATCACATCACAACATGCCCTGCAAAAACAAGTTAGACGTCCTCTACTTTGTTGTTGCAAGTTTTACGTGGCTGCTACGGGCTTAGCAAGAACCGTTCTTACCTACGCATACAAAACCACAACGATGTTTCGTCAAGTATGTGCTGTTTTAACCTTCACAAGGACCGGGCGTAGCCACACTTGATTCAGCTAAAGTGAGAGAGACAGACACCCGCCAGTCACCTTTAAGCAACGAGTGCTCGTAACGGTGAAACCAGTCTCGCGTAAGCGTACGCGTAATGTCGGTCCGGGCCGCTTCATCTCACAATACCGCCGAAGCAAAGTATGACATGCTGGTAAGCAGTATGACTAGTATCGTCCACAACTCATTGTGTTCTACTCGTGCATATCATCTACGCATAGACCTGGCTCATGATGCCACTGTTGGGGAATGTAGTATTTTAAAATTTTCCTACGATCACGCAAGATCTATCTACCAGATGCATAGCAACGAGAGGGAAGAGTGTGTCTACTTACCCTCGTAGACCGGAAGCGAAAGCGTCAAGTGACGCGGTTGATGTAGTCGAACTTCTTCGCGATTCAACCGATCAAGCACCGAACGTACGGCACCTCCGCGTTCAGCACACGCTCAGCTTGATGACGTCCCACGAGCTCTTGATCTAGTTGAGCTTCACGGGAGAGTTTCGTCAGCACGACGGCGTGGTGACGGATATGATGTATTCAACAGCGCAGGGCTTCGCCTAAGCACCGCGACGGTATGACCGAGGTGTGTTTCTGTAGAGGGGGGCACCGCACACGGCTGGAACAATTCAACTTGTGTGTCTTTGGGTGCCCCCCTGCCCCCGTATATAAAGGAGCAAGGGGGGAGGCCGGCCGGCCCTTCTATGGTGCGGCTAGGAGTGCAATCCTACTAGGAATAGGATTGCAATCCTATTCCTAGTAGGAACTACCAAAGAAGGAAGAGAGGGAAAGGAAAAAAAGGAGAGGTGGCGCCCCCCAATCCTAGTCCAACTAGGAACCCTAGGTGGGGCGCCGGCCAGCCCCTATGGGCTGCCTCTCTCTTTTCCATAAGGCCCACTATGGACCATCCCCCTTCGTAGGGGGTTCTGGTAACCCCCTCCGGCAATCCCGTTAAATTAGAAACTTTTCCGGAACACTTCCGGTGTCCGAATATAGTCGTCCAATATATCAATCTTTATGTCTCAGACATTCCGAGACTCCTCGTCATGTCCGTGATCTCATCCGGGCCTCCGAACTACCTTCGGTACATCAAAACTCACAAACTCATAATACCGATCGTCATCAAACGTTAAGCGAGCGGACCCTACGGGTTGGAGAACTATGTAGACATGACCGAGACTCATCTCCGGTCAATAACCAATAGCGGAACCTGGATGTTCATATTGGCTCCTACATATTCTACGAAGATCTTTTATCGGTCAAAACCGCATAACAACATACGTTGTTCCTTTTGTCAACGGTATGTTACTTGCCTGAGATTCGATCGTCGGTATCTCTATACCTAGTTCAATCTCGTTACCGGCAAGTCTCTTTACTCGTTCCGTAATACATCATCTCATGACTAACTCATTAGTCTTTTGCTTGCAAGGCTTATTGTGATGTGTGTTACCGAGAGGGCCCAGAGATACCTCTCCGACACTCGGAGTGACAAATCCTAATCTTGATCTATGCCAACACCACGAATACTTTCGGAGACACCTGTAGAGCATCTTTATGATAACCCAGTTACGTTGTGACGTTTGATAGCACACAAGGTGTTCCTACGGTATTCGGGAGTTTCATAATCTCATAGTCATAGGAACATGTATAAGTCATGAAGAAAGCAATAGCAGAAAAACTAAACGATCATAGTGCTATGCTAACGGATGGGTCTTGTCCATCACATCATTCTCCTAATGATGTGATCCCATTGATCAAATGACAACTCATGTCTATGGTTAGGAAACATAACCATCTTTGATCAATGAGCTAGTCTAGTAGAGGCATACTAGGGACACTCTGTTTTGTCTATGTATTCACACATGTACTAAGTTTCCGGTTAATACAATTCTAGCATGAATAATAAACATTTATCATGATATAAGGAAATATAAATAACAACTTTATTATTGCCTCTAGGGCATATTTCCTTCACTAGGATAGTTTTTGCCTGTGCATCATGTTCAAATATTTTTAAATGAACTTGAATTGGGGATGTTGAAAACCCTAGCACTAAATGAACTCCACTAGGTTCAAATAAAAATCCTTTTCAATAAACCCAAAAATGCCTTCATCAATGTGTGATAATTTTGGCAAGGGTTTTGTTCCAAACCAAAAATATTGAACATTTTTAGGGAATTATTGGGCTTTTAATTAAATCATAAGTATTTGAATTGGGGCCATTTAAATGCTATATATATTTTAAATTGCTCCAAATAAATTCTGAAAATTGTGGAGGGTCTCTGGAATAGTTCTTTGTGCACCCACTATTTTATCAGAATTTATGAAATATGATTTAGTGGCTAAACTATATCAAAACAAAGGCAAAAGAATAGAAAATAGAAACTAAATTGGAAAACTAAGAGAGTTAGGAAACTACCTGGAGGCTTACCTGTAGCCGGCCCAGCCAGCAGCTCACCCAACCGGCCCAGCCCACGAGGGGCAAGGGCGTCTTCAACCTCCTGCCAGGAGGACATGCAGGTGCGTGGCGACGGCGCACGCCCGCGGCCTCCACCTCCTCCCTGCCTGCTTTCCTCCCCGTTGCCCTGGACGAACGCCACGCACACCCTGGAACCCCCTCGACCCTTCCCCGTGTTCCTTTTCCCTCCTCTGCTCTCTCCTTCGTCCCCTCCCAACATGGCCGAAGCCGCCGCGGCCGCGCCGGCGAGCACCACCACGGCCACAGCCATCTCCGAGCCTCTCCGACTCATCCATGAGCTCCGCCTCCGTCTTCTATGCCCCCCCCCCTAAGTACCTATGCGACGCCGGATGCCCCTGAACGCCCTCGCCACCGTCGTCTTCCACCGCGGCCGTCCGAGATCGTCGTCGTCTCTCCGTCGCCTCCAGAGCCTCCCCCGAGCCGCCGAGTTGCGCTTCGACCTCGCAGTGAGCTCCCCCGCCGTTTTCCCCTGTCCCCGTGGCCTGTAACTCGCTGTAGCCGTCGCCCCCTTCCTTACCGTCGCCGGCCGCCACTGAGCTTGTCGCCGTCGTAGCCACAGACGCGCAAGCTCGAATGCGAGCACGTCACCATGCTCACCGAGCTCCCAGGAGCCGAACGCACCCACCAGCTCACCTCCTGGTGCACCACAACCCCAAACCCGACGGTGCCCGAACTCCGGCGCCGCCGTGAGCTCGTTTCCGACGAGCTCCGGCCACCCCGCTTCCTCGCGTTTGCGCCAGAAGATGCGCCGCACCGCCAGCTCGCCGTAGCCGCAAACCACGCACGAGACGGAGCTCCGTAGCACCGTATCGAGCAAGTCCGGCGACCCTCCGCCGTGTTCTTTGGTCGCCGGCGTTAAGCCGCCGACGTGGCTCACTTAGTTAGCACGAATGACCCCGCTAATCACCCTCACAGCCACTGACAGTGGGCCCTAGCCCTGGTCAAACCCCAATCAGCGCTGGTTTTGACCGGAATCAGTCCATGTGTCACTGACGTGTGGACCCCACACGTCAGGTTTGACCCTGGCCGGTCAGTTGACCTGCTGACCTCAGCCTGACGCAGTGCTGACACAGTAAATGTTTTCTGGGTTTTTAAATAAATCAGAAATGATTTATTTATTCCAGAAAATAGCCAAAACTTCTAAAAATCACAGAAAATAATCTATAACTCAGATGAAAATAATTTATATATGAAAATTGATCAGAAAAATCCAAGGAATCTGTTTATGGCATTTTCATGCATGTTTAAATAACTTACAGCCTCTGTTTAGGGCAATTTGCATAAATGGCATTTGAATAATCACAAATGGAGTTTGAATTTGAACCCTTGGTTCAAACCAACTTCATTTAACTTGTTGCTAGTTGCATTAGCTCAACCAACAGCATATTGCCATGTCACATTCATGCATCATATTGTGCATTGCATTGATTGTGATCTTTCTCTGTTTGTCGGTTTTGTTCCCTCTCCGTAGACGACGTTCCGACGATGAGTTCGATGACACCGATGAAGAACTATTACTATCTTCAGAAGTGCCAGGCAAGCAAACCCCCGTTGAGCATTCCGATACAATCCCACTCTCTCGCTCCTGCTCTCTTCTACTGCATTAGGACAACAACGATTAAACTGCTTTCGCTGCGGTAGTTGAACCCCTTTCCTCTGCATGACCTGTCATTGCCACAGTAAATAGTTGAAACCCACTAGTATGAGTAGGAGTTGTTTGAGCCATGTTGTGCCTACTCATTCATGCTTTCTTGTTATGCCTGCTATTGCTTAGAGTCGTGTCAGGTCTGATTCATCGGGGATGAATTAGAATGTGGTGAACATGTCCTACTATTGAGAGCTAAGTGTGTGAACACGTTTTCGTAAAGGTAGCGGTAAGAGGCCATGTAGGAGTACATGGTGGGTTGTCTCACTGGAACCGTCCTCAAGAACTGAGTTCTGTGTAAGTTGTCCAATGACAAAGCTACTACCACACATTGGGTTCCAGTAACTCGACCCCTCTCGGCTTATTAATCAACATGATCTCTGTCCAGGAGTTGCAACTAGTTTCTGGTGTTTGTAGGTAGTGTTAGTAGTCTACCAAGTGGCACACGGTACATGTGGGCTTGGGGAAGACTAGGCACCGTGGCATGGTGTACCAAGCGTAGATCCATCCGTCGAGGTGGGCTAGGGAACCATGCGCACATCATTTGGGCCGTGAGCGACACCCCGGCCGGATCTCCTCACGGATGGAACCCGAATAGGCGATAAACCTGGACGAGAGACTTGTGTGGTTAGTCAGGTCGTGGCCGACACCATCGCCAGGCTTCCGCTTGAAGGTTGCCGAGATACACGACGTGTACATGGCGGTAAGTGGCGAGAGCGTGCGTGAAGAAGTACACCCCTGCAGGGTTAACATGATCTATTCGAATAGCCGGGTCCGCGGTTATGGACTTCTTGGATGCTTATGTGGTACATAGACAATCGAAAGTGGATACTCTAAAATACTCAAGACAAGTGTGAGTACTATGGATGGCCTTCTCGTAGGTAGACGGGAGCGGATCCATAGTGGTGTATTGATTGGTGAATATGTGGACTCGTGTGCGCCACCTCAAAAGAGTTACTTGCAGTCGTAGTTCAGGATAGCCACCGAGTCAAAGCTGGCTTGCTACATTCAAACCCCACTACCCCTTTGTTGATACTGATGCATATGAAGCTAGTTCTGATGTAAGTCTTGCTGAGTACCTTTGTACTCACGTTTGCTTAATTTATGTTTTTGCAGAGAGACCTCAGTCTCGCTAGTGGTTCCGCGTGGACTTCGACGTTTAGCTTGTTACCTCAGCTATGGTCTTGTGCCCTTGGGAGGGTCTGGTAGATAGTCAGGCTTCTTAGCCTTTTTCATTTGTAGTTGTCTGTACTCAGACATGTTATGCTTCCGTTGCCTGTATGCTCTGTATGTTGGGTCATGTGACCTCTGATTGTAATAAATGCTATGATGGCTCTTCTGGGCCTTTATCTATATGAGTTGTTGAGTTATGTTGTGATGCCATGTTGTACAACACATACTTGCATGTTATGCGTACGTGTAATGTGTATTGCTATGTGTGGGATCCGACACCTAGTTGTTTACCTTTGGTAGCCTATCTTACAGGGAAATGTCTCCTAGTGCTTCCACTGAGCCTTGGTAGCTTGCTACTGCTCCGGAACACTTAGGCTGGCCGGCATTGTCCTTCTTCGTTCCTGTGTCTGTCCCTTAGGGGAAATGTCACGCGTTGTTCCTTTAAGTCCTTGTAGCTTGCTACGACTTGGGTTCATACGTTGATGACCGACACGTTCGTTGCTGGGTCATGTATGCATGTCTCTGTAATTTAGTGCCACTTTTGGTTTATAACTGGTCATGTCGGCCCGGGTTCTCTGTCATATGGATGCTAGCGACACTATCATATACGTGTGCCAAAATGCGCAAACGGTGCCGGGCCAGGTAAGGTGGCACCCGTGGGGATACCGTGCGTGAGGCCGCAAAGTGATATGATGTGTTACAGGCTAGACCTGTGTGACTGAGGATCGGAGTCCCGACAGCTATGGTATCAGAGCCTGACTGCCTGTAGGATTAGTAAGCCAAACTGGTCGAAGTTGTGTCTAGAAACTCTTTAGTTATATTAAGGGAATTGGTTGTGGAAGGGAACGTAAGGCTCTTTTTACTCCTCTACCCTATGACCTTCTGATCTGAGTCACCTTCTTCTTTCTACGGGGATTAAGAACTAGGCTTTCTCTTCTGTCTATCAGGATCACGTTAATTGTGGATTCAACTCCTAGTTCAGTTTATTCTACTTCTGTGTGTTCAACTGCTGATCTCAGAACCTTGACATTATGATGTTGAGTGGTTATGCTATCTTGTGCATGAGTCTCAAAAGTATTTTCGAGCATTTACAACCGTTATGTTGTCCGAGTCATCCCAGGTCTCTTAACAATCTGATGCATTTGCAAATCATTCCTACCTGTTCTTAATGCTCCTTTGGGCCAGATTAACCACACTAGTCGTTATGTTGAGGTACTCTGTTACCTCGACACATATGTTGGACTTATTACTATGACCCTAGGTGTCTTAGAAGATCACCCAGTAATCTAGCAATGCTTTATATTCCCAGTGTGATAATTCTGGCCGTCAATCTCGAAAGCATCCCGTGATGCTATTTAGTTGGTAGGTATTCTATTTCTGGGTTCTTGAACCCAAGATTCACTCTACTTACTTCATGTTGATAGTATTGCTCGCTCCTTTAGGTTATTAGTAACCTTGTGATAGTCCTCGAGGTCCGTGGTTATCGCTCTTCCAATACCATGAACCGTCCTTGGCAGAAGTTCTTCTAAACCAAAAGATCACAACCAGAGTGCTCTCGAGTAGTACTCCATTCATATTGTGACTCTGCCAGTCCTGCCTTTCTGCATGGGTTATCCGGAAGAAATATGTTGAACTAGTTCGACATACTAATCTATGCATCCACAACTCAGAAAGTTATATGTTCCTTTGAGTTGTTCCTCTCTAGTTGTATTATGACCCTCGTCTATCAATTGATAGTCACGGGTAGTTGTGCATTCGTGTTCATCGATGCCTTTTACTCTTGTGGTTCGTCAAGCCATTCTATTCTGGAACGACTAGGAGAAACAAACTCCAGTACCTCATCCATTCCTAGGATTGGGTCAAAGAAGTTGTACTCCGCAGATGAAGAATGTTAATCCAGCTTCTAATCTATTCTATCTTGGAATATTACCATCTTTATGTCAAGAATGTCATGGGAATTGCACATCATCCTGTGAACTCTTGATACAGTAATACTTCTCACCATCGTCGTTCATTCATCGGTCTTTGCGTTGTTATAACCGGAATACCGATAAGTGAATTGTGATGTGTGAAATCAATACTCCTAGCAACCCTGTTGCTTGGTAGCAAATGGACGATAATCTCATTCTTAGTGTGTTGGTTACCAAATCACCATTCTAAGATTGATCGTGCTACCTAGTCCATTTTTCTGGTGCACCTTTTGATCAATGAGTTAGGATTGCATAAATTCCCCACTTTTGTGATCATATCTTCTCGCCCTGAAAAGCAAGATTGTTCTCGAGCTTAGTAACATATCGGTGGTTCGTGATTTTCTGAATATCTTCTCGGAAGTATTACCAGGTTGTCACCTGACCGCTATGTTGAGTTCGTGATGAAGTTGGTTTACCTATAAACCACCCCTTCTCCAAGAATCTGTGTTGGATACCCCGAACTAGTTGGTTAAGCTAAACAACAACTTGGAGAGTTGGAAGATAAAAGCTTAACCCACATAGCTCACTCCAAAGGGATATCTTGTGTGTGTATTGAAGATAGATGATATCTTCTCCGATTGATCCTCGTGATCATTTGTGGATCTATTGTCTTGTCCAAACTTTGATTTGAGTATGGGTTATCGTCAAGTCAAATCAGAACCAACGATATTCGTAATGTTGTCTTACTCATGGTTGTTCCCTTGGGCATACACCATTAAATCTTTTGGGTCTGACCAATACTATCACTTGATCACATAATTATGGAATTCCATCTCCATGGAAACCTGGATGAATTGTTGTTGAGCCCATCAACAACACTGCTATCTTCTCCATGATTTTGTAGGGCATTAAGCTAGTGTTGGAAACTTTTATAAGCATTATCTTCATGACCGTTCGTGAAGCATATGTACGGAAGAAAGAAGTGACTTCCTCTAATTCATGTGCATTTGATGCAAGTTGCCGCCGTGAATTCGAGAAAACATGTTTATACCTCCTCTGGAATCATCCCAACTCAGTCATGCATATGTGCGAAGTATTCTGTGGTTTGGAGACTTGCAACCTTCACTCTATATGTATTCCTAGCACATCAAGCCACTGATAGATTTGTTCAAGGAGAAGAAGTTCCTTCCTACGAATCATGATTTATGTTAGGACTTCGTTATCCTCAATGATGATTCCTAACCTGAAACTCGGTAGTATTTTATCATAAGACTACTATGTGGTCATACTTGTCTGGAACAACATGATCACAGGTTTTGTAGCAGAACCAGCTCATGTTTTGGAGCTGCTATCGTAGTTCACTCCTGAGAATCTCGCAACGCCGTCTCGTCGATTTGTGTTGCAGACTCTCATCTTTCTTTCTAGACTCGATGAGTCTGGAATATCCTGGCCCCAGCCAGAACTGGATCTCAGGCAGTTATGATAGTTGGATAATTTCCCAAGAACTATAATATTGGTCTCTCGATAACCGGCAAAATGGATGTCGTGGCCAACACACCTAGCTGGAAGACCTATTGTTGTAGTATCTTGATTGAAGAAGTTGGCCACCTCCCCATAAGGATTTCGTAGGATTTACTTCCTAGTTGTTCCTTATGGATTCTTGTGCTTCCGAAGTCCGACCTTTACTTGATGTTCAAGATACCAAACATATCTATGAATGGCTTACGCTAACACATCAAGGAGAACATTAGAAGCGGAGTGCTAAATGTCTCTCGGTTGATCATCCAGATTTTGCCCCTTGACTCCGCTAAGGTGAAATCTGAGAGAGTGTTATCTTCCTTTGCATCTGCATCATCCATCGTTATTCATCATGGTAGTATGTGGTGTTGCCAGGATCCTTGACATGGATATTGGTAAAACCTTGGTGAATATGGGAATGCTCAAGTTCTTGAGAGCACGCACAAGCACTAGGTGTTATCACCGGCACTAACCGGGATTGCTTCCAGTGTTCCTGGTTATGCTATAACCTCTCAAAGAGTAGATTTACTCTCTACTGTTTGGATTTATCCCAGTTACTAGAATCATTCCCAGTATTTGCATTTTGTTCGCAACTTGCACCGCCAATGTGCCACTTGCCATGGGTCCCATCCATCTCCGATGATAACCTAAATCATCCCTTGAGTTGTCTTCAACAAGGTAGTTCACATCATCCATTTAGGCCCGAGAATGTCATTCTTTTGTACTCTGTCAAACGATCGTTTGTGATTGCCTTATGCTGGTATAGGGAATTTCAATGATCTCTATATCAAAAGTAATTCTTTTTGCCACTAAAGGGAATAATTCCATGTGTCACCTTCTCTAAGGTGCCCCGTCTGGTGACCCTCGACCACCATCTTCTTAGGTGTAGAATTTTGCCTACCAAGTGAACCTTCATCATTTGTTTCACTCCACCCCCCTGGATGTGTGTCTCGTGTCTCAGCTCAAGAGATGCTTCAATGTCTCACTCCCTTGAGTTGATCTTGAGTTCCTCGATCTTCGGGAAGATCGATTTCTATAGAGTATGTCTCCGTTATCATCCAGTTGGATGAAGATCTCAAAGCAAGGATGACAAGATCAACATGATGCAATGAATCAACAACTTCGAGGAGGACAGTTGAATCGAGAAGATTGTGTTAGTTAGTGTCCCCTCTGATTTCTTATCTCACGTCCTGAATCTCGGGACGAGATTCTTGTTTTAGTGGGGGTGAGTTGTCACATCCCTAGCTTTACTATGCCTTAGGATAGTTTTTGCCTGTGCATCATGTTTAAATATTTTTAAATGAACTTGAATTGGGGATGTTGAAAACCCTAGCACTAAATGAACTCCACTAGGTTCAAATAAAAATCCTTTTCAATAAACCCAAAAATGCCTTCATCAATGTGTGATAATTTTGGCAAGGGTTTTGTTCCAAACCAAAAATATTGAACATTTTTAGGGAATTATTAGGCTTTGAATTAAATCATAAGTATTTGAATTGGGGCCATTTAAATGCTATATATATTTTAAGTTGCTCCAAATAAATTCTGAAAATTGTGGAGGGTCTCTGGAATAGTTCTTTGGGCACCCACTATTTTATCAGAATTTATCAAAAATGATTTAGTGGCTAAACTAAATCAAAACAAAGGCAAAAGAATAGAAAACAGAAACTAAATTGGAAAACTAAGAGAGTTAGGAAACTACCTGGAGGCTTACCTGTAGCCGGCCCAGCCAGCAGCTCACCCAACCGGCCTAGCCCACCAGGGGCAAGGGCGTCTTCAACCTCCTGCCAGGAGGACAGGCAGGTGCCTGGCGACGGCGCACGCCCGCGGCCTCCACCTCCTCCCTGCCTGCTTTCCTCCCCGTTGCCCTGGACGAACGCCACGCACACCCTGGAACACCCTTGACCCTTCCCCGTGTTCCTTTTCCCTCCTCTGCTCTCTCCTTCGTCCCTCCCAACATGGCCGAAGCCACCGCGGCCGCCCCGGCGAGCACCACCACGGCCACAGCCATCTCCGAGCCTCTCCGACTCATCCACGAGCTCCGCCTCCGTCTTCTATGCCCCCCCTAAGTACCTATGCGACGCCGGACGCCCCCGAACGCCATCGCCACCGTCGTCTTCAACCGCGGCCGTCCGAGATCGCCGTCGTCTCTCCGTCGCCTCCAGAGCCTCCCCCGAGCCGCCGAGCTGCGCTTCGACCTCGCAGTGAGCTCCCCCGCCGTTTTCCCCTGTCCCCGTGGCCTGTAACTCGCCGTAGCCGTCGCCCCCTTCCTTACCGTCGCCGGCCGCCGCTGAGCTTGTCGCCGTCGTAGCCACAGACGCGCAAGCTCGAATGCGAGCACGTCACCATGCCCACCGAGCTCCCAGGAGCCGAACGCACCCACCAGCTCACCTCCTGGTGCAACACAACCCCAAACCCGACGGTGCCCGAACTCCGGCGCCGCCGCGAGCTCATTTCTGACGAGCTCCGGCCACCCCGGTTCATCGCGTTTGCGCCAGAAGATGCGCCGCACCGCCAGCTCGCCGTAGCCGCAAACCACGCACGAACCGGAGCTCCGTAGCACCGTCCCGAGCAAGTCCGGCGACCCTCCGCCGTGTTCTTTGGTCGCCGGCGTTAAGCCGCCGACGTGGCTCACTTAGTTAGCACTAATGACCCTGCTAATCACCCTCACAGCCACTGATAGTGGGCCCTAGCCCTGGTCAAACCCCAATCAGCGCTGGTTTTGACCGAAATCAGTCCATGTGTCACTGACGTGTGGACCCCACACGTCAGGTTTGACCCGAGCCGGTCAGTTGACCTGCTGACCTCAGCCTGACGCAGTGCTGACGCAGTAAATGTTTTCTGGGTTTTTAAATAAATCAGAAATGAATTATTTATTCCAGAAAATAGCCAGAACTTCTAAAAATCACAGAAAATAATCTATAACTCAGAGGAAAATAATTTATATATGAAAATTGATCAGAAAAATCCAAGGAATCTGTTTATGGCATTTTCATGTATGTTTAAATAACTTACATCCACTGTTTAGGGCAATTTGCATAAATGGCATTTGAATAATCACATATGGAGTTTGAATTTGAACCCTTGGTTCAAACGAACTTCATTTAACTTGTTGCTAGTTGCATTAGCTCAACCAACAGCATATTGCCATGTCACATTCATGCATCATATTGTGCATTGCATTGATTGTGATCTTTCTCTGTTTGTCGGTTTTGTTCCCTCTCAGTAGACGACGTTCCGACGATGAGTTTGATGACACCGATGAAGAACTATTACTATCTTCAGAAGTGCCAGGCAAGCAAACCCCCGTTGAGCATTCCGATACAATCCCACTCTCTCGCTCCTGCTCTCTTCTACTGCATTAGGACAACAACGATTAAACTGCTTTTGCTCCGGTAGTTGAACCCCTTTCCTCTGCATGACCTGTCATTGCCATAGTAAATAGTTGAAACCCACTAGTATGAGTAGGAGTTGTTTGAGCCATGTTGTGCCTACTCATTCATGCTTTCTGGTTATGCCTGCTATTGCTTAGAGTCGTGTCAGGTCTGATTCATCGGGGATGAATTGGAATGTGGTGAACATGTCCTACTGTTGAGAGCTAAGTGTGTGAACACGTTTTGGTAAAGGTAGCGGTGAGAGGCCATGTAGGAGTACATGGTGGGTTGTCTCACTGGAACCGTCCTTAAGAACTGAGTTCTGTGTAAGTTGTCCAATGACAAAGCTACTACCACACATTGGGTTCCGGTAACTCGACCCCTCTCGGCTTATTAATCAACATGATCTCTGTCCAGGAGTTGCAACTAGTTTCTGGTGTTTGTAGGTAGTGTTAGTAGTCTACCAAGTGGCACACGGTACATGTGGGCTTGGGGCAGACTAGGCACCATGGCACGGTGTACCAAGCGTAGATCCATCCGTCGAGGTGGGCTTGGGAACCCTGCGCACATCATTTGGGGCCGTGAGCGACACCCCGGCCGGATCTCCCCACGAATGGAACCCGAATAGGCGATAAACCTGGACGAGAGACTTGTGTGGTTAGTCAGGTCGTGGCCGACACCCTCGCCAGGCTTCCGCTTGAAGGTTGCCGAGATACACGACGTGTACATGGCGGTAAGTGGCGAGAGCGTGCGTGAAGAAGTACACCCCTGCAGGGTTAACATGATCTATTCGAATAGCCGGGTCCGCGGTTATGGACTTCTTGGATGCTTACGTGGTACATAGACAATCGAAAGTGGATACTCTAAAATACTCAAGACAAGTGTGAGTACTATGGATGGCCTTCTCGTAGGTAGAAGGGAGCGGATCCATAGTGGTGTATTGATTGGTGAATATGTGGACTCGTGTGCGCCACCTCAAAAGAGTTACTTGCAGTCGTAGTTCAGGATAGCCACCGAGTCAAAGCTGGCTTGCTGCAGTCAAACCCCACTACCCCTTTGTTGATACTGATGCATATGTAGCTAGTTCTGATGTAAGTCTTGCTGAGTACCTTTGTACTCACGTTTGCTTAATTTATGTTTTTGCAGAGAGACCTCAGTCTCACTAGTGGTTCCGCGTGGACTTCGACGTTTAGCTTGTTACCTCAGCTACGGTCTTGTGCCCTTGGGAGGGTCTGGTAGATAGTCAGGCTTCTTAGCCTTTTTCATTTGTAGTTGCCTGTACTCAGACATGTTATGCTTCCGTTGCCTGTATGCTCTGTATGTTGGGTCATGTGACCTCTGATTGTAATAAATGCTATGATGGCTCTTCTGGGCCTTTATCTATATGAGTTGTTGAGTTATGTTGTGATGCCATGTTGTACAACACATACTTGCATGTTATGCGTACGTGTAATGTGTATTGCTATGTGTGGGATCCGACACCTAGTTGTTTACCTTTGGTAGCCTATCTTACAGGGAAATGTCTCCTAGTGCTTCCACTGAGCCTTGGTAGCTTGCTACTGCTCCGGAACACTTACGCTGGCAGGCATGTGTCCTTCTTCGTTCATGTGTCTGTCCCTTAGGGGAAATGTCAGGCGTTGTTCCTTTAAGTCCTTGTAGCTTGCTACGACTTGGGTCCATACGTTGATGACCGACACGTTCGTTGCTGGGTCATGTATGCCTGTCTCTGTAATTTAGTGCCACTTTTGGTTTATAACTGGTCATGTCGGCCCGGGTTCTCTGTCATATGGATTCTAACGACACTATCATATACGTGTGCCAAAATGCGCAAACGGTCCTGGGCCAGGTAAGGTGGCACCCGTGGGGATACCGTGCGTGAGGCCGCAAAGTGATATGATGTGTTACAGGCTAGATCCTTGTGACTTAGGATCGGGGTCCCGACAGCTTGAAGTATTATTATTCTTATGTCAATATTAAAATTTTGTCTTGAATCTTTCGGATCTCAACATTCATGCTACAATAAATATAATCACATTGAGAATTTTGTTAGGTAGCATTCCATATCAAAAATTCTGTTTTTATCATTTACCTACTCGAGGTCGAGCAGGAATTAAGCTTGGGGATGCTTGATACGTCTCCAATGTATCTATAATTTTTTATTGTTCCATGCTATTATATTATCTGTTTTGGATGTTTAATGGGCTTTAATATACACTTTTATATGATTTTGGGGACTAACCTATTAACCCAGAGCCCAGTGCCAGTTTTTGTTTTTTCCTTTTTTTTGAGTATCGCAGAAAAGGAATACCAAACGGAGCCCAATTGACCTGAAACTCAACGGAGGTTGTTTTTGGACCAGAAGAAGCCCAAGGAGTATCAGAGATGGACCCGAGGAGTCCCGAGGCCACCACGAGGGTGGGGGGTGCGCCCTACCCCCTGGATGGACACCCCTATCTCGTGGCCGCCTCGGGGACCCCCCTTACTTGTTCTCGACTCCAACACCTCTTATATATACCCAAACTTCCAGAACATAACCTAGATCGGGAGTTCCACCACTGCAAGCCTCTGTAGCCACCAAAAACCAATCGGGACCCTGTTCTGGCACCCTGCCGGGGCGGGGGGGGGAATCCCTCTCCGGTGGCCATCTTCAACATCTCGTCGCTCTCCATGATGAGGAGGGAGTAGTTCACCCTCGGGGCTGAGGGTATGTACCCGTAGCTATGTGTTTGATCTCTCTCTCTCGCTCTCTCTCTCTCTCTCTCTCTCTCTCTCGTGTTCTTGAGTAGGCACGATCTTGATGTATCGCGAGCTTTGCTATTATAGTTGTATCTTATGATGTTTCTCCCCCTCTACTCTCTTGTAATGGATTGAGTTTTCCCTTTGAAGTTATCTTATTGGATTGCGTCTTTAAGGATTTGAGAACACTTGATGTATGTCTTGCATGTGCTTATTTGTGGTGACAATGTGATATTCACGTGATCTACTTGATGTATGTTTTGGTGATCAACTTGCGGGTTCAGGGACCTTGTGAACTTATGCGTAGGGGTTGGCACACGTTTTCGTCTTGACTCTCCGGTACAAACTTTGGGGCACTCTTTGAAGTACTTAGTGTTGGTTTGAATAGATGAATCTGAGATTGTGTGATGCATATCGTAAAATCATGCCCACGGATACTTGAGCTAACAATGGAGTATTTAGGTGACATTAGGGTTTTGGTTGATTTGTGTCTTAAGGTGTTATTCTAGTACGAACTCTAGGATAGGTCGAACCGAAAGAATAGATTCGTGTTATTTTACTACAGACTCTTGAATAGATCGATCAGAAAGAATAATTTTGAGGTGGTTTCGTACCATACAATAATCTCTTCGTTTGTTCTCTGCTATTAGTGAATTTGGAGTGACTCTTTGTTGCATGTTGAGGGATAGTTATATGATCCAATTATGTTATTATTGTCGAGAGAACTTGCACTAGTGAAAGTATGAACCCTAGGCCTTGTTTCAAAGCATTGCAACACCGTTTATGCTCACTTTTATCATTAGTTACCTTGCTATTTTTATATTTTCATATTGCAAAAACTTATATCTATCATCCATATTGCACTTGTATCACCATTTCTTCGCCGAACTAGTGCACCTATACAATTTACCATTGTATTGGGTGTGTTGGGGACACAAGAGACTCTTTGTTATTTGGTTGCAGGGTTGCTTGAGAGAGACCATCTTCATCCTACGCCTCCCACGGATTGATAAACCTTAGGTCATCCACTTGAGGGAAATTTGCTACTGTCCTACAAACCTCTGCACTTGGAGGCCCAACAACGTCTACAAGAAGAAGGTTGTGTAGTAGACATCATCCCTCAACCACGTTTGTTGTCAATACTCCAAAACCAACTAGGGGGCACTAGATGCACTTACAGATTGCTCTCAAATGACAAAAAACATGCACTAACTCGGAGCAGCCACCAACTTATGGTGGAGGGGGTGGCTATTTATAGACAGGGGCAACCCGACAAGATATCTCCGAAATGACCCTGGGTCAATGGACAACTAACACATGTCCAATGGTCGGATTTCGAACATACATGGCAGCTTGACATGAGCTACAAGTAAAGTTGACTCATCCAACCCAGGATAAGATTTCCTCACATTTGTCTTCGCTCGAAGGCATAGGATTTTGGTTTGAGCATCACGTCAGTTTTCTGACTTTGTTCACCTGGACCCCACTTAACAGTTCGGTGGTTCCTACGACTCAGGAAGGAAGAAATTGAAACTATGAAATAAACTATGTCTTCGCGCCCCATTACCTTTAAGAGAACTTTTTTCACGTGTCATTATCTTCGACATGAATGTCTTCACAAAGCACCAATGTCTTTAATGTCTTCATACATATTCAGGGGGCATCTTCGATGGGTAAACTGAATAAATAGTGACTTCTACCTGTTTTCTCCTATGAATCTCACAAACACATTAGTCCCTCAACCAAGTTTCTTGTCAGATACTCCAAAACCAACTAGGGGTGGAACTATATGCACTTACAATCTCCCCCTTTTTGGTAATTGATGACAAACTGGTTGAAGTTTTCAACGGGGATAAAATATATGAAAGTTAAAGTACGTGGTCATTGGCTTCTTGAAATTGGAAGGGCTCCCCCCTGAAGATGTGCATATGAGTATTTTGCTTTTGAATCCAAATGTTGTAACGCCCAAGATGCGGTTCTACCCCAATCACATGATGAATTCATGATTGGGGCACAACCGCATTTCGAGCGCATAGCAACACTGGTACAATGAGCTGCTATACAAACCGTTTTTAACCCCTTTCCACGACGACATTTTAAATCGTCGCCAAGTGAGTGTGGGTGATAGGGTGGTCCTTCCCGCACGACCCAGGAACCGTCGGGGATAGGGAGTAGGAATGCATAAATTTTCCAGAACAAAGTGTATGCGTTGCCGGCATGTATCCCAAATGCGATTCTTCACACAACTATCTATGATTTATCAAAAATCTCAAATGCTCCATCCTGGCTACTCATTTGTGCTGTCATTACCATCACAGTCGGTATTCCGTGGTGATACATCTACGATGCACCCCCATCACAAAAAGTTCACCATTATAGAACATGTATGATAAGCAGACAATCACACACATTCACTTCTGCCGAACCGTATGCGATAAATAATTAAGAAGATTAGCTAATCATCTTACGAGTATCGGATAGGATTACGAAACATCGGACCATCGTAACAATGTCGTACTGGATAACTATCACACACATTATTCTGTGATGCAACGTTTACGATGCGTACCAGATCAGAAACAATTCATGATTGCAAAATGTGTACGATAAGGCGACTATCACAAACATTTAGTTTGCTCGCACCATTTGTGATATTGTCTGCCATCACACACGCTTTGTAAACGGCAACTGTGTGCGTAGTCGCACACGTTTCCGTTCTGTGAACCATGTCAGATTATGGTGTATATCACACAAGTTTGTATTTTATGGACCGTGTGCGCCATAACGCCCAGGAGAGCATAAGTTCACCCTAATTTAATTGATGTTATTTAAAATTGTACCAAATTTGAATTTGAAAGTAGGCTATAACTTTATTCACATTCATGAGGTTCGAACAACAAATGCATTATTCGATTCACATGTACATATGTTCAAGAATTACATAAGCACCAAATAAAGAATGATGAACCATGGTTGCATACTTGTACTATTAAAGACAACAAAGAAAGAGGGGAAAGACATTCTGGTTGCTGAACAAGGTGAAGCGGAATGCTCATATTGTGCCCTCCTCCATGAAGAAGGCACACACGACTGTAGTCCAACCCCTTGCGATGGTCGACCACCCATCCTTCACTGTCTTCATGAACACATCTAGATAGTCATTTTGTTCTGGTAGAAATAGTTTAACATTTGCATGCCCATTGGTCATGTATTTTGAGAGGTAACCTTGAGTAGACTGCTTTGGGAACCACTGCAAAGGAAAAATATTCACACATTTTCATCTAACACATATCATTATGCGCAGTAAAAACAAGGTTGAAGTGTTCTTACTTACCATCCCTTAGTTCATTATTGTCTTGGATAAAGTGTAAACAAATAGTTTAATTGCCATCTTTTGACCCATTTTACTAACAATATTTATCAACCTCCTCACTTGATGCTAGTTGTAACATCCCAATTTTCAATTTGGATGTTAACATAGATCATTCATATACATTCATCATTTCAGCCTTTTTGAATTTGAGTTTATTTGGAAATCGATCCAAAGGCTTTAAGCAACTCAAGGACCCAAGTGAGAGAGTTGGAAGTTTTTTAAAGAGAACCCACTATTTTTATTATCTTCCAAGTGGGGTTGGATCAAATATTATTTTTGCCAATTTTCATTTTCAATATTTTTAAAATAAATGAGAGAAGATAATATGAATTCTTCAAAGACAGAATAAAAATGTTGAAATTTGAATTTTGAAGTAAAAATAATTTTATTGGATTTTTATTTGTAGTTTATTTATTTTAAATTGCATTAAAATGTTTATTTTATTTTCACACTTAGTCCCAAATATTAGTAAGGAACGGTGAAAATTGTTTCTAAAATTTTAAGGATTTTATTTGAGTTTATTTTGAATTGTTCTTCGCTGTGCGATTTACAAAAATCGCGACCGAACTGGGCTGGCCCAGCCGCCACCGCCTTCGCCACCCGGACTCGCCGAGAGTCCGAGCCGGCCACGCCACCGCCTGCCAACCCCCTGCCCAAGAAAGGCCCCGACCGGGCCTTTATAAGCTGTGGCCTCGCCGCCGCCTCCTCCCCTCCTCACCACCGCCGCCGCCGCAGCCGTGAGCCGCTGCCGTCCGCGCCGCCGCTTGCGCCGCCGCCGGACGCTGCCCGCGCCGTGCCACCACCGCCTCCCACACGCGCCGCCGCCCGCTAGCCACCACTGTCGCTCGCCGCCGCCGACCCCTCGCCGCCGCCGGAGCACCACCGCTCGTCGCCCGCACACGACCCGCCCTCCGTCGCCCGCTCCGCGAACCCGATGCGCTAGGTAAAACCGTCGTCGGTTTTTTCTGGTTTTGTTTTCTGGTTTTTTTAAACCGTAGATAATTTTTTTTTAGAAAACCCTAGATTCGTTTTTAGGTTTTATTAAACAACGAACGTCTGCTATTTAGATCAGAAAAATGAACATTCGCTATTTAGAGTTTTTTTTCCCGTTATTTTCGTGAGGATCTATCCACGATTAAACTTTTAAAGTTTAGTCCCTGGTTTTCAAATGATCATTACTTTTTGCTCGTTAGTCGGAATTAGATGAAACCAACGTCGAACTCTTCTTTTTGATCTTATCTTTCCTGCAGTGCAACTCAAATCTGGTTTTCAAAGTTTTCAAATTTGAATTCAAGCAGATTTATATTTGAACTTCTTTTGATCGTAACTTGAGTTCCGTAACTCCGTTCCAGTTGATTATTTTTGCAAATCGAAGCTCTTGACCTAAACTTTCTGACAAGGCCAAATTCACTTAATTTTGGTACTGTTAGAAATTTTTTTCTGTTGCAAGAGTTTTTTGTTTGTTTATGAAGTCTTTCGAGATCTGTTCTTCGATTCTGTTGCATGATTGCTTATGTATGCTATTGTTTGATTGCGGTAGAATTTCCAGAGTGCGAAGCGTGCTACTACGTGTCACTAGGTTTCACCAATCGTCAGCAAGGCAAGCTCATACTTTGATCATACTTTTCAACAACCAGTTTTTATTGCATTAGTTATATCCTCAAAGATTGCATGAGTAGGACTTGGTTACATGTGGTATTGCTGAGTAGTTCACGAGGTAGGAACCCAATGACTTGAGATCAATCCAGGGAGCAAGTTCACTCAGCCAGACGATGACACCCCTTTCAGAAGACACTTGAAGGAAGTCACTAGATACCTACGCATTGGAATACCAAGTATCACTGGGAATTCTATGCAACATTACCGGAAGACGAGTGCCGGAAGATCAAAGTTAGTGTTCCTGGGAGGACTATTGCACCAATCACGAAACCACTTGAGCTTGCCTTTGATGCACCCACTAGGAGCTTGGGAAAGAGTATGGCAGCTCACATCACATTTGGACGCATAGGTGAAGTCTACAACAAGGATCTCGAAGGCACCATCTACCACATTTGTGGATGCCGAGATGAGCAATGGGAGATGATTCGTACCAAGAATGATAAGTCCATTGCAGCATTCATCCAACAAATGGACCAACACATTCGATGCAACGAGAATCAGATGGGCACGCTCATGCTGAAGACCAAGATGGTGATGCCACGGAACGTGGAGTTAGAAGAGGTGTAATGCCCAGGATGGGACTATATCTCCTATGTGTCGAGGCACGACTTAAAGATATAAGCCCATTCTGGAATGATCGCAAGATTGGTACCTTTGCACATCTCATGTAAAAATAGGGATGAAAGCTGAAAAGATAGTTGGCTTACACTCGCCACGTCACCCAAATACATTACATGTTCAAACATCATTCAGATAAACATCACAGCCCATCTAAGGGTAAAGATCCAAAAGACAAGATACCAAACATAACATTAAACCACAGGTCTAGATCGAATCCTAGTAGAAGCTCTACTGATCAACCGGATAGTTCACGTAGTAACGGCTACGCTCCTCGTCGTACTCCCAGTCTAGCTCAGTGCCATCGCCTGTGTAGCTCACCATCGTACCTGCATCTGGTGTGGTGAAGTAACTGTGATCCACAGAGGACTCAGCAATCCCGTTCCCGGGTAACACGACTATTCAAGCCTTGGGTGTGGAACAAGGCTGAAGAAAGAACAAGAGGTTGAAGCAGCACTAGCCTAGCTTACGTAAAAGAGAGCGAGAACAGAAGGTGCCTCGGTCGAGAGATGATCACGAAGTGATCCTAACTAAAACAAGTCAAACATAACCCCACCGTGTTCACTTCCCGAATCCCTTTCGGAAAATGACCATCACGGTACTCACGCTGGTAGTGTATTGGAACATGGTGTCAAGTTTTCTACAACCGGATATTAACAAGCTCCCATCTGCCACATAACCGCGGGCACGGCTTTCGAAAGTTCATAACCATGCAGGGGTGTTCCAACTTGGCCCATGACAAGCCCACGATCCGCGGAGTCGCAACTCCAAGGTGGGAAGGCCCGAGTATTCTCGGAATCCCGTGCTCAAGATACTCCGACTAAGGTAAGGCTAATCCAGCAAATCCTCCCGGCGTGCCGACACCCTGACAATAGCCGCGCGTATCTAGTCTCAGGCCACGACCGGATGAGACATCCTACAGGTGTATACCAATCCTCGAGTTTCCTCATGGTGGCCCCGCAGTCCGCTCAGTTCGGACCAACACTCATGAGGAGCACTGGCCCGGGGGTTGTTGATTAAGAACTCGGGTTTGCAAGACCTTATGCAAGTTTTTAGTTATTAGGCAAATAGTACCAATGTTGGGACTTGCTGGAAAAGACTTAGCACTTAGCGGTTTATCGAGGGGGTCCCATAACCCCAACCGTGTGAGGAACGCATAATCAAGGAACATAACACCGGTTTATACGGTTCCTAGCGGCATGAGTGGAACAAAACACCAAGCAAAAGGCTTAGCCTTCCACCCATTACCAATATATAGATGAATTCATTTAATAATTAATATAGTGTGATATCCCAACAAGCATCAACAAGAAGCAAGAATCTTCAATCTTCTCCTGCAACTAACAAAGCTATAAGAGGGGCTGAGCGAAGCCTACGTATAGCCAATCAAGGGTTTGCTTAGGTAGTGTGGTTAAACAGGTTCATGGTTACAATAGGAGGCTGACAGGAAAAACATGGGCATCGAGGCAAAACTATAGATCGAGACTTCTAGCAATAGGCAAAGATAGTAATGTTATCGGGGTTCGGTCATCTTGCCTGAAGAGTTGTCGATGGGATCGTAAGAGGGGTCCTCGTTCTCAACCTCGGTAGTAACCTCGTGCTCGTACTCGTACTCGGCCTCAGCTTCCGGCTCTACTCAAACACAAGAACACAAGGCAATGAATCAAACAAGATGCAATGCGCAGAAAAATTACTGGATGCATGACTGATGCACTATGGAAGCAAAATAGATGCAGTATGGAAGCACAGAAAGTCTACTTTGGAAGCACAGTGTTACAGCACAACAATATGCTTCAAGCAAAATACTTCAAAACATGATAACAATAGGATATTATGAATCTACATGCAAAAACACACAAGTTACATATAGGACTTGCTCAAAACGGAGCAACGGGCTAAAAGATACATCCGAAAAAATAAACATGCACAAGCTGAAAATAACAGCCACATAGCAACTTCGGAGCAAGAGATAAATGGCCTACAGCACTCAAACATCATGGCAAGGAGCATGCACATAAACTAGACATATCCTACAGCAAACAAATCCGTTGGAGCACCCCCAAAGGAGCCATGGATCAATAGCAACAAGCTATGACATATTGAACTTGACAACAAAATCCTGACAGCAGTAATTTGTTGCAACTTGGGAGCAAAAATTAAATATGCTACAGCCACTCAAACAATATATAAAACAAGGAATCATCAAAGAGTCACCCCAAAACTATCATGGATTTACCTAGAACAATAAGCAAACATGGCATCTGGAAATTACAGATTCCAGACTTAGTGAAATTTCACTAAGTGTTAAAACAGTAGTAACATCATGGCATCTTTGTGAGCAAGTTTAAGTCACCTCGAAGCAAAGCATGGCAAGTGGTAAGCACCACAGCAAAGTACACATGATGGTGAATCCAAAACATCTAAGCATGCATCAAGGGGACAAACACATCAATAGCAACGAGCTCCTCTACGAGGCATCTCGTAACAAGTTTAACGACATAACAGCCACATAGCACTTTGCAAAGGAGATAAACATGGCAAGATGAAATCTATCATGCAAGCTTAAGCAACCAACATGTAGAGCATAACATGATGAACACGTGGACATATCATTTGCTTCATTTGGATAAACATGCACCAAGTTATCACATTGCAAAGATTGCATGAAAACAACTACTAACAGCAGTTTATAACAAGTAGCACTCTTGCAACAGATATTTAAGCATCTAGATGACCTCAAATATGCACGGCACAATGGAACAAAACGTAGTACAAGTCTCCACAATCATTTTGACATATCATTTGCTCAAATCGGACCATCACACAAAAAGTTATCATCAAAACAAAACTGCATCAGACAACAAAAGTAACAGAGACTTGGTAAAAAAACAACATCCTCCCAGATCTGGTCAAACGCGGGTCAACGGCGGCGGGTCAGGCCGGATCTGCGGATCGGGCCGACTGGCGGGTTAACGGGCTTGAGGAGGCCCGCGGATCCGATCTGGCGAGGGAGATCGATCCCGATCGGGGTCTCCTCCCGACGATCGAAGGCGACGGCGGCTCCCTGGCGAGCAGCGCCGGCGGGAGGGGAAGGTGGGGCGCGGCGCCGGCCGGCGAGGAGGGGATCCGGCGGCGGGGGACTAGAGGCGGCGCGGCAGCCTCCCGCGGCGGCGGACCTGCGGCTGGCCGGCGGGCTTCAACGGCGCGGCGGGGAAGGGCCCGGCCGGCGGCGGAGGAGAGGCCGGGGCGGCGGCAAGGGGCCGGTGGTGGCGAGATCTCCGGCGAGGGCGGCGCGGATCGGAGGTTGTAGAAGAGGCGCGCGGGCCCGCGCATCGTATGGAAGCGCGACTCCGGCACTACGGAAGCACGGGCACGAACTGAGGAAGCACGATTTCCTGGGACGTCGGAAGCACGGATTTTCAATGGTGGAAGCACCGGGATTCAATGGTGGAAGCACCGGCGGCGCACTGTGGAAGCATTAGGGTTTCAGACGTGAAAAATTGGGGGAGATGGACGTTTATATAGGCACAAGGAGCTAGGGTTGTCCAAATGACGTGAGGTTTTCGGCCACACGATCACAGTTGGATGGCCTAGATGAAGGGAGGGGTTTGGGTTGGTTTGGTGGGCTGTTGGAGGGGTGTCTTGGGCCTCAAAGAGGAGGTACTTTCAGCCCACGAGAATAACTGTTGGAGGAGCAAACGAACTCCAAACGCGACGAGATTTGACAGGCGGGTTACACACACCAAAACAACATCGCACGACAAGTCTCACACCAAAACGGAAACGTTACATGGCCAAACACCAAAGTAGGCCTTGGGGATGCCACGGACACGTGAGAGAGCTCCGGAACTCGAAACGGACAACGGAAAGAAACGAGTGGGACCGGATGCAAACGACAACACAAATGCAATGTGATGCACATTACAACATGATATGGATGAATGCCACACACGCACACAACAAAACGACGAAAACCCAAAAGACGAAGAACCCGGAATGGAATTGATGAAGCGAGAGATATATATATTGCCCAAAAGGGAAAGTATTACATCCGGGGCATTACAACTCTCCTCTACTACAAAAAGATCTCGTCCCGAGATCTAGGACTGGAAAAAGGAAGGGTACTCGGAACGAAGTTGATCTTCTCGTTCCCACGTAGCTTCTCGGTCGTTATGGTGTGACCACTTGACTTTCAAGAATTTGATGGACTTTTTGCGGGTCTTGCGCTCGGTTTCTTCGAGAATAGCAACGGGATGCTCTTGGTAAGACAAGTCTTGTTGAAGATCAATCTCTTCAAACGGAATCATGCATTCATGAGTCTTGAAGCACTTGCGGAGATGAGACACATGAAACACATCATGAACATTGGCGAAGTTGGAAGGGAGCTCAAGTTGATAGGCTAGATCGCCTCTTTTGCCAAGGATCTTGAAAGGCCCGACGTATCTAGGAGCAAGCTTTCCTTTGATACCGAATCTTTGGGTGCCTTTCATAGTTGAAACACGGAGATAGACATGATCCCCAATGTTGAAGGCCAAATCACGATGCTTTCCGTCATAGTAGCTCTTCTGACGTGACTGAGCGGCCTTGAGATTCTCACGTATGACTTTGCACATTTCTTCGGATTCTGAGATCAAGTCATTGCCAAGAAGTTGACGTTCACCTGTCTCGGACCAGTTGAGAGGGGTACGACACTTTCTGCCATAGAGGATTTCAAACGGAGCTTTGCCAGCACTTGCTTGAAAGCTGTTGTTGTAAGAGAACTCGGCAAATGGAAGGCAATCTTCCCATTTCATGCCAAAAGATATGACACAGGCTCTGAGCATGTCTTCTAGAATCTGATTCACTCGCTCGACTTGACCACTAGTCTGAGGGTGAAATGCAGTGCTGAACCTGATCTTAGTGCCCATGGCAGACTGAAAGGATTCCCAGAACTTAGAAGTGAACAAACTTCCACGGTCTAAGGACATAACTTGAGGAATGCCATGTAAGGACACAATTATGGAAGTGTACAACTCTGCCAGTTGAGCTGCATTGATGGATTCTTTGACTGGAAGGAAGTGAGCGACTTTGGTAAGCTTGTCAATCACCATGAAGATAGAATCATTCCCTCTCTTGGACTTAGGAAAGCCAGTGATGAAATCCATTTCAATGTGGTCGAATTTCCACTCGGGAATAGGAAGAGGTTGGAGAAGACCGGCTGGACGTTGATGCTCTGCCTTCACTCTTCTGCAGACTTCACATTCATTCACGAATTGGGCAATCTCCCTTTTCATGCGTGTCCACCAGTAATATTGCTTAAGGTCTTGGTACATCTTGGAACTACCAGGATGAATGGAAAGGAGAGAATCATGTGCTTCGTCCATTATGAGCTTCCTGAGATCACCTTTGGGAACCACAAGTCTGTCTTCAAAGAACAAGGTATCAATCTCATCAACGCGATATCACTTGTATTTAGGAGTACCCTTTGCAATACCATGTTTCACTTTCTGCACCATAGCATCACTGAGTTGGGCCTCACGGATCTGATCTTCCAAGGTAGGAGCAACTTGAAGATTTGCAAGAAAACCTTGCGGAACAACTTGGAGGATGAGCTTCCTGAATGCTTCACAAAGCTCAGGCTGGAACGACTTGATAAGAAGGCTGTTGCAATATGCCTTTCTGCTCAAAGCATCTGCAATCACATTCGCCTTGCCAGGTGTGTATTCAATGCTGGGATCATACTCTTGGATCATCTCGATCCAACGAGTCTGGCAGAGGTTCAGATTCGGCTGTGTGAAGATGTACTTCAAGCTCTTGTGATCGGTGAAGATGTCGACTCTTCTGCCCAACAGAAGGTGTCTCCACGTAATCAAAGCATGTACCACAGCTGCTAGTTCAAGATCATGTGTGGGGTAGTTCTTCTCGCTTGGCTTTAGCTGACGAGAAGTGTATGCCACAATTCTCTTGTCCTGCATAAGCACACCACCAAGTCCTTGAAGAGAAGCATCACAGAATACTTCGTAGGGCTTGGACTCATCTGGAGGAGTAAGAACTGGAGCAGAGACGAGCTTTTCTTTGAGAGTTTTGAATACCACTTCACAATCTGGAGACCAGTAGTACTTGACATTCTTCTGCAGCAAGTTGGAAAGAGGCTTGGCAATCTTGGAGAAGTTCTCAACGAACCTTATGCAATAGCTGGCAAGACCAAGAAAGCTTCGGAGTTGCTTGACGTTCTGAGGAGCTTCCTAGTTGACAATTGCTTCAACTTTCTCAGGGTTTACCGCAATACCGTCAGCGGAGATGATATGGCCCAGATACAAGACCTTATCGAGCCAAAATTCGCACTTGGAGAACTTGGCATAGAACTTATGTTCACGGAGTCTGTCGAGAACCAGACGGAGGTGCTTTTCGTGATCCTCCTCGTTGTTGGAGAAAACCAAAATGTCATCCAGATACACAAGCACAAACTCGCCGGTGTAGGGGTTGAAAATGTAGTGCATCATTCTCGAGAAGGTAGGTGGAGCATTAGCGAGACCAAAAGACATGACTGTATACTCATATGAGCCGTAGCTCGTTCTGAAGGCAGTCTTGGGGATATCTTCTTCTCGAATGCGAATTTGGTGATAGCCCATTCGGAGATCGAGCTTAGAGAACACTTTAGCTCCTTTGAGCTGCTCGAACAATTCGATGATGTTGGAGAGCGGATACTTGTTCTTTATTGTCTTCTTGTTCAATGGCCGGTAATCGACGCAAAGGCGCTCCGTGCCATCCTTCTTCTTGACAAATAAGACACCACATCCCCAAGGAGACGTACTAGGCCTGATCAGACCCATACGCTCATGTTCATGAAGCTGCTTCTTCAACTCCTTCAACTCTTTAGGAGAGAGCTTGTACGGACGCCGGCATGCTGTCTCAGTACCAGGCTCGAGTTCAATGACGAATTCCACTTGACGGTGTGGAGGCATGCCTGGAAGTTCTTCAGAAAAGACGTCTTCGTATTCGTTAGCCACCGGAATTTGAGATATGGCATTCATCTCGCCCTTGTCATTGAGAGAGAAAAGCCTGATTGTGTTATCCCTGGAGGCGAAGATAATCACATCATCATCGAAATGAGTAATCTTGACTTCCTTCTGTGCACAGTCAATGTGAGCATCATGCTGAGAAAGCCAGTCCATTCCGAGGATAAGGTCGATGTTGGAATTGCCGAGAACCACCGGGGAGGCCAGAAATCGATAATCACCCATGCGAATAGAAACATCCGGAGCATATAATCTTGAAGTCATGCATTTGCCCGGAGAAATAATTTGCAACTCCTTTGGCAAGGCCATGGTGCCCACATTGTACTTGGATGCAAATGGGAATGACATGAAGGAATGTGAAGCACCCGAATCAAACAACACTTTTGCAGGAAAAGAGTTAACTAGAAGGTTACCCAAAATCACATCAGAAGAATTCTCCGCTTGCACTGCATTCATCAGATTCACCCTTGCTGCCTTTGGATCATGCTTGACAATAGCTGTACTGACAGGTGGAGGAGGCGGAATGCGCCTTGGGTTATTGCACTTGTTGGAATAATGACCCTTCTGGCCACATTTGTAGCAAGTGACCTCAGAAAGAGGACGAGTAGGAGGAACACTTGGTCTTGGAGCTTGGAACTGCGACTTGGACTACTTGCTTGGGTTGGGTGGGTGGGAGAAACCACGACCACCAGCATTCTTGTTGTTGTTGTTGTAGGGAGCTCGAATCACAGGAGGAGGTGGAAGCCAAAACTTTTGTTGCTTCGCGACCACTTGAGAAGATGAGGAGGAGTGAACAACATCTCGGATCCTCTTTTTGGAAGCTTCCATCTTGAGCTGGGCTGCCTCTTGCTTAAGCGCCATGTTATAGAGATTGTCAAACTCATCAGGCTCGAACAAGGTGAGAGCAAGTTGAAGTTCATCCTTCAGACCTCCACGGAACTGATAGATCTTGCTCTTGGCATCTTGTATGTCTTGCTTGGCATAGCGGGCGAGGTTTTGGAACTTGACATTATACTGGTAGACAGTCATAGATCCTTGCTTCAGGTTGCGGAATTGCTCACGCATACCCTCAATGACACTTGTTGGAATGTGGTGAGAGCAAAAGTCCTTGCAGAAATCATCCCAAGAGATCACACGCCCTTCTCTGGAGTCTTTGTACTGCTGCCACCAGTCAGTTGCTTGGTCCTTGAGTTGGAAGGCTGCAAACTTCACATAGTCCTGATGTCTACCGCACGCTTCTATTCCTGTAGACAGTGTTGGGCCTCCAAGAGCAGAGGTTTGTAGGACAGCAACAAATTTCCCTTAAGTGAGTAACCCAAGGTTTATCGAACTCAGGGAAGTGGAGGTTGAACGTACCCCTTTCAAGCAACCCTACAATCAAGATACAAGAAATCTCTTGTGTCCCCAACACACCTAATACACTTGTCAGATGTATAGGTGCACTAGTTCGGCGAAGAGATGGTAAAATATGGATGGTAGGAGTGGCAAAGCAAAGTAATATAAATCTGTAATAAAAAGTGCAGCAAGCAAACAAGTGGTAAACGTGAGCACAAATGGTATTGCAATGGTGGAAACAAGGCCTAGGCTTCATACTTTCACTAGTGGCAACTCCCAACAACATTAACATAATCGAATCACATGATATTTCCCATAAAACATGCAATGGAGACGCACTCGGAGGTCATTCCTTTGTGGTCAAGAGAGGACGAGAATTATGTAGGGCTACAAAAGCACACCTCAAAGTTCGTAGTTCTCAATCTATGGATTTCCCAATGTCACCGCGGCCATCCAAAGAGAGTACCACAATCACCACAACATATCTAAAGGATAGTCAAAGACAAGCACCAAGAGACTCTCAATCTTCAATCAACACACAAAAGAGGAAATCACTCATGAAAATATTCTTCTAATCCATGTCCAATAGACCGCTGTCACCTTGGTCTCGGGGATTATACTAGATAAAGACAAGTGAGTACATCAATCCAATACATAGAGGAAGGGGAAGTATCATGGGATCACCCTAGATTAACATAGCCTATGATCACAACGAAGATCACATCATGGGAGAGAGAGATAACCACATAGCTACACGTACAAGCCCTCGGCCCCGGAGAAGACTACTCACACATGGACATGGTGAGGAGGAGCTTGATGGTGGTGTTGATGGAGCGGTGCAGCCCCGCGAGGAGGAGACGGCCGGCGGCCCTAGGGGGCGGCCCCGCGAGGAGGAGACGGCGGCGGCCCTGGGGGCGGCGGCGGCCCTAGGGGCGGCGGCGGCCCTAGGGGGCAGCGGATCCTTGGCCCCCCTTCTTCCTTGTGGATGGTGCTGCAATGGTGCTGGTCTTCCCCTCCAAGACGGCAGCTTGGGAGGACGAAAATTCGTGGCCCTTGGTGATCTAGGTTTCCTTTCTTTATATAGACTCTCGGATTCCCGTCATCAGATTTTGGGCTTCAGCAAAACGGGCTTTTCTTGGCCGTCCGGACTCCGATTTGGACGAATATTATATCCAGAAGAATCCTCTCGAAATTCCCCACAACTTTCGCAACTAGACTTTTTCCGTTTGACGTAGTCTTCGGGCCGCAACGTGACCATCTTTAAAAAACGTTCTCAGACAGATTTCGGGAAAGTCAGAGTCCTACTCCAATACGACTCCTTTTGCGTTTTTGTCAATTTCCAAGTAATTCCTACACAATAAAGTGTAAAACAAGAACATTGTGCACTTTTGCAACCATTAGTAGGTTAGCCCAATAAATGCCTAAAAAGATAAAAAAACTTTGATATAAACATGAGACAATGATGCAAAACAAGCATGTCACAAGCAAAAATTATGGATACGTTTGAGACGTATCAACATCCCCAAGCTTAATTCCTGCTGGTCCTCGAGTATGTAAATGATAACAAGCATTATTTCTGTGGTGACATGCTACCAAAGAGTCTTTCACAATCACATGACAAATGCTTATTGAGATATTGAATCTTTAGTAATTAAGTTGCCTCATGAGAATATCACAAAGAACTGAAAGTTTACAATATGATACTGAAACACCCAATAGATTTGTAGTGAGTATGGTGTGCAAATATGACAAAGTGATACCTCGCTTGCCCCCTTTGGTGAAGCAAAACATAAATGCAGGAGCACCTCCGAAGTTTAAGTGACGGCTAGATACAATGATTTCTGGATAAGCGATATCACAATCATGCAGAAGACAATGGTACTTTGGGACAATGCACATTACACTCAGAATAACAATCATGCTCTCAATAGTTGGTGCTTTGAAGAAAGAAGGTGGAGAATCAACATAAAAGTAAAAGAATGGCCCTTCGCGGAGGGAAGCAGGGATTACTCATGTGCTAGAGCTTTTTATTTTGAAAACATAGAAACAATTTTGTCAACGGTAGTAGTACTTCATATGTGTTATGCATAAGACATCCTATAAGTTCCAAGCCTCATGCATCGAATACCAATAGTGCTCGCACCTTGTCCTAATTAGTTCGGATTTCCATGGATTATCATTGCATTACATATGTTTCAACCAAGTGTCACAAAGGGTACCTCTATGTCACCTGTACAAAGGTCCAAGGAGATAGATCGCATTTGATTTCTCGTTTTTGATAGATCTCAACTTGAGGACATCCATACCGGGACAACATAGAAAATAGATAATGGACTCCTCTTTAATGCTTAAGCATTCAACAACAGATAATATTCTCATAAGAGATTGAGGATTAATGTCCAAGCTAAAACTTCCACCATGATACATGGCTTTGGTTGGCGGCCCAATGTTCTTCTCTAACAATATGCATACTCAAACCATTCAACTCATGGCAAATCACCCTTACTTCAGACAAGACGAACATGCATAGCAACTCACATGATATTCAACAAAAGTGTAACAGTTGATGGCGTCCCCAGAAACATGGATACCGCTCAACAAGCAACTTATAAGAAATAAGATACATAAGCGACATATTATTTACCACAATAGTTTTTAAGCTACTTTCCCATGAGCTATGTATTGCAAAAACAAGGAATTATTTTGAAGGTTTTAAAGGTAGCACATGTAAATTTACTTGGAGTGGAGGTGAAGTACCACATATAGGTAGGTATGGTGGACTCATATGGCATAACTGGTTTCAAGGATTTTGGATGCACAAGCAGTCAGTCCGCTTAGTACAGGTGAAGGCTAGCAAAAGACCGGGAGCGACCAACTAAGAGAGCAATGACGGCCATAATCATGCAGAGCGACAAAGCAACATTGAATCGGGCATGGAAGTTATATCACTACTCAGAAATTAAAGACCATCAAGGCTTGATAGACTTTCTTTACAGTCTTAAATATGCGTGAGCATATGCCAAGTCAATCAAAATAAATTCTTGTAGGAAGATGTCACTAAACCATACCACATCATAGGCAAACAAATCATGCTGGTGCTTCAATAACACATTAAGAACCCCCAGCTATTTGAAACTAACCATAAGAAAACATGAACTACTAAGCACCATTATCCACATAGCATTTTTATCATAGACATATCAACCAGTGCCACAGAAGCCAACTCTCTTAACAAGATAAGCATGATAACTCAAGACAGTTCCAGAAGCAACAACCTAAACAAAAGCTCTTAAAAAGATAAGCATGAAAACTAAGAGCTAAGCATGACAGCAGCTATGAAAAGATAAAGAACACACACAGCAAAGATAAGCATAAAAATCCTATGTTGTGTTCTAGGTTGAAGTGGAGCGTATTTCTATCCGAAACAATGCAGGCTAGGATCTAACTTATTATGAACTGCAAGCAAAGCTAAAGAAAACTAAAAAGGAAACTAAGAGCAAGACGCTCCAAGCATAGCACATAACGCATGAAGTGATTAAAATATAGTGGAACGAAAGACAAACTGATAATTGTTGATGGAGAAGGGGATGCATGGGGGCATCCCCAAGCTTAGACGCTTGAGTCTTCTTGAATATTTCTTGGGGGTGCACGGGGGCATCCCCAAGCTTGAGCGTTTGACCCTCCTGAATCTTCTTTTATCATCTTCCCTCGCACACTTGAAAACTGCCTTCACACATAACTCGTCATAATCTGATTAGCGAGGTTAGTACCCACAATAAAATAATTTTTCCCTACTGGAAATAAGGATAATCTTGAAGAGCTACCGTTTCTCAAGATTGCCAAAAGGTTTTTGCAAAGAAAAAGCAAGCTTAAGGTCTGCAAAACGAAGAAAAGGCAAAACAGGACAGAATCTGTGAAAAACAGACCAGCAGGTAGTAAATAATTTTTTCGGGGCACTTCTGCAACTCAAATCAAAAAACTCAGAACAGACGCCCGAAAGCCAATTGTATTTAGCACGCTGTCAAAAAAATTCAGATCAAACAGAGGATCTGGTGATTTTATACAAATTTTCCTGTCCAAGGACAAAATCTGTTTTCTGGACTTCACGTCACAACTTTTGAACTTCCTTGCAATGAGAGGCTAAACTTGGCACAAAGCTGAAAAATAAAGATACAATGATGTTGCTAAAGTAGTAACAAACATCAAGACCACTAAAAACTGAAAGCAAAGATAACAAGGGTTGTCTCCCTAGAGCTCTTTCTTTATAGCCATAAAGATAGGCTTAAGACTTTAATGAAGCTCTCGTAGGAATAAGAGCTGAAGAACAAAAGAGAGCATCAAGAAGCAAATACCAAACACATTTAAGCCTAACATGCTTCTTATGCATAGGAATATTGCAATAGAATAATTCATTGAAGCACAAAGGAATAAGCATAGGAAGACAAAACAAGTGCAGCTTCAAAACCTTCAACATAAAGAGAGGGAACTTGATATTATTGAAATATCTATAAGCATATGTTCCTTACTCATAATAATTTTCAGTGGGATCACGAATAAACTCAACAATATAAGCATCACATAAAGCCTTGTTACCATGATCCACATGCAAAAAGGTACTCTTACTCTCCACATAAGCATAATCTTTCTCATTGGTAATAGTGGGAGTAGGACTATCATAAACAACTTGAACACTACAGATTAATTGTGTATTAGGAAGATGGTGTTCAATAAGGGAGTAATTCCCTCCATGATTATGACAAGTTTCATAAGGATAATTTATCCTTATGTCATAGGTACCTTTATAATCACTATAGATTGGAGTTACAACATCATCATAGTAGAGAAGAGCATTATCATTGCTAGCAACTATATTTGTAAACATGTTGTCTTTATTCTTACTAGCAAAAGAATTATCAATTGTCACATCACTAGTGGGTAAAGGATTTGCAATCCTATCATCCCCAAGCTTAGAGCTGTCCATATCATCACTTTCAGAGTTGGTACCAAAAAGATTTTCAAGATCATAAGTAGCATTATCATCATTTTCCCAATCACAATAAGTAACATGCATATCATAATCAAAATCATCTTCAATAGTACCTACGGACGTATCATCAAGATGATAATTAAGGCAATAAACTTCACCTTCTTCTTTAAACTTACAACCGTTAGGATAAAAGTTGATGGGAGGAATATGCTCAGGCCAGGTTGATACCCATTCTTCTTCCTTCTTGCTCCTCTTCTTTTTCTTCTTCTTCACCTTAGGAGGGAGTGGTTGGAGATGAAGCTTCTCCACATATCCTGGTTTATCATTAGAAACAATAGGGGAAACTTGGGAGAAACTCTCCTTTTTATTAGCAGAAATATAAGAGATATTTTTATACTATGGTAAAGTTCCCTCCTTTCTAATCTTACTTATGTAATCATTTTCATGGCAATTAACAACACAATAGAGATGGCAATTTTGCAAAGTGTTTTTTATTCCTATGGCATTAACATCTAGCCAAGAAGTCTTTTCTGATAACTCCTCACACATCAAAAATAACATAAGCTCATCATAAAGATCAGAGGTGATCATGTTATCACACAACTGGTTAACAGTTATGTTTTGAAAGTGCGTGCATTGAAAATTAAAGTGACCCTCTATACAGCAAAGTTCACAAGTAAAAGGATAAAGGTCACACAATTCTCTAGCAATTTCATTTAAATCTCTGACCCAAGTGATTGTTCTTTCATGCTTATGTTGCTTACAATACTTCTCTTCTTCAATCATAGGCCTTTCACAAGTTCTAGCCACTCCACAAAAATTAACATGCTTATATAAAACTTCATTTTTAGGAATTGGATCATGCATGTTGCAATCATCATGAACAATTTCATTTTCTTTGCAAATCTCTTTAAAAGGTTCATGATGCTTGATCCAATCTTCCTTAGGCATATTAAGATGTGAAGCAAAAAGATTTGAGGAAATCAACAAGGAGTTGAGAATCAAGCCCAAACTTAGCGCTAAACTTATTACAACTTGTAGTTTCAACAAAGGACTTAATGCAATCATACTCATAAATTATACCTGACTCTTTACCTTTGTCGATCTCCCAATCTTCAGTGTTGCGTTGAATTCTTTCAAGGAGTTCCCATTTAGCATCAATCTTTTTGTTTGTGAAAGAACCCATAGAGGAAGCATCGAGCAAATCTTTATCCTGTCGAGAGAGCCTCGCATAGAAATTAGTAATAATCATATCTTTGGGGAGCCCATGGTTAGGACATTTTAGCATTAACGTTTTCAGTCTCCCCCAAGCTTGAGCTATGCTCTCTCCGTCATGAGGATAGAAATTATAAACATAATTCCTATTCTCATGGACTTCATGAAGAGGATAAAACTTGGAGTAAAAGAGAGATTGGATCTCTTCCCAATCCAGCAGGTGAGAGTCATCTAGTAGCCTATACCATTCCAATGCTTTTCCTTTCAGTGACAAGGCAAATAATTTCCTCATGACTACATCTCTTGTCAAACCTGAAATCTTAAACAACTCACAAAGTTCTGTAAGTTTCAACAAATGAATACTAGGATTGACTGTCCCATCATAACAATCATTCCTAATTATTTCAATTATCCCAAGTGGTATTTTGAACGGGATACATTCAGTAGGTGGAGGAGACTTCTCTACCACGGGTGTGGTAAAGCGGCCTTCCCAAAGCAGCGAACTAAGATTGCGGTTTTCCATAAACATAACTAGTGAAATAAAAACAAGAAACAAAAAGATTTAATTGCAAGATCTAGAGAAGGTACCTTCACTTACCTCACTTCCCCGGCAACGGCGCCAGAAATAGCTTGATGTCTACTACACGCTTCTATTCCTGTAGACAGTGTTGGGCCTCTAAGAGCAGAGGTTGGTAGGACAGCAGCAAATTTCCCTTAAGTGAGTAACCCAAGGTTTATCGAACTCAGGGAAGTGGATGTCGAACGTACCCCTTTCAAGCAACCCTGCAATCAAGATACAAGAAGACTCTTGTGTCCCCAACACACCTAATACACTTGTCAGATGTATAGGTGCACTAGTTCGGCGAAGAGATGGTAAAATATGGATGATACGAGTGGCAAAGGAAAGTAATATAAATCTGTAATAAAAAGTGCAGCAAGCAAACAAGTGGTAAACGTGAGCACAAATGGTATTGCAATGGTGGAAACAAGGCCTAGGCTTCATACTTTCACTAGTGGCAACTCCCAACAACATTAACATAATCGAATCACATGATATTTCCCATAAAACATGTAATGGAGACGCACTCGGAGGTCATTCCTTTGTGGTCAAGAGAGGACGAGAATTATGTAGGGCTACAAAAGCACACCTCAAAGTTCGTAGTTCTCAATCTATGGATTTCCCAATGTCACCGCGGCCATCCAAAGAGAGTACCACAATCACCACAACATATCTAAAGGATAGTCAAAGACAAGCACCAAGAGACTCTCAATCTTCAATCAACACAGAAAAGAGGAAATCACTCATGAAAATATTCTTCTAATCCATGTCCAATAGACCGCTGTCACCTTGGTCTCGGGGATTATACTAGATAAAGACAAATGAGTACATCAATCCAATACATAGAGGAAGGGGAAGTATCATGGGATCACCCGAGATTAACATAGCCTATGATCACAACGAAGATCACATCATGGGAGAGAGAGATAACCACATAGCTACACGTACATGCCCTCGGCCCCGGAGAAGACTACTCACACATGGACATGGTGAGGAGGAGCTTGATGGTGGTGTTGATGGAGCGGTGCAGCCCCGCGAGGAGGAGACGGTCGGCGGCCCTAGGGGGCGGCGGCGGCGAGGAGGAGACGGCGGCGGCACTGGGGGCGGCGGCGGCCCTAGGGGGCAGCGGCTCCTTGGCCCCCCCTTCTTCCTTGTGGATGGTGCTGCAATGGTGCTGGTCCTCCCCTCCAAGACGGCGGCTTGGGAGGAGGAAAATTCGTGGCCCTTGGTGACCTAGGTTTCCTTTCTTTATATAGACTCTCAGATTCCCGTCATCAGATTTTGGGCTTCAGTAAAACGGGCTTTTCTTGGCCATCCGGACTCCGATTTGGACGAATATTATATCCAGAAGAATCCTCTCGAAATTCCCCAGAACTTTCGCAACTAGACTTTTTCCGTTTGACGTCGTCTTTGGGCCGCAACGTGACCATATTTAAAAAACGTTCTCAGACAGATTTCAGGAAAGTCAGAGTCCTACTCCAATACGACTCCTTTTGCGTTTTTGTCAATTTCCAAGTAATTCCTACACAATAAAGTGTAAAACAAGAACATTGTGCACTTTTGCAACCATTAGTAAGTTAGTCCAATAAATGCCTAAAAGGATAAAAAACTTTGATATAAACATGAGACAATGATGCAAAACAAGCATGTCACAAGCAAAAATTATGGATACGTTTGAGACGTATCAAGTCCTCACGCCTTACGTTGCTGCACTCAAAATGCTTCTTGATATCGGTTATCCAATCTTCAGCACCGAGAGGGTCGACACAGTAACTGAAAGCCTTTGGTTGATTGGCCAAGAACTGGTTGAGCGTAGCATGGTGCTGTTGGTTGAAGAAATTGCCTTGGTTCCCTGGAGCACCCTGATTTGCTTGATTTGCTTGCATCTGCTTCATCATCTGCATCAACATATGGTTGTTCTGATTTGTAGTCTGCATAATCGCTCTCCGGGCCTCAGACGGAGGAGGAGGGGAAGGAGGACGGTCTGGAACCTCTTCACCCTCTGGGTTAGCGTTGGGAACCCGTTTCGGAGCCATCCTGAAAGAGATGACCACCAAACAGCAATTGATTGAAAGAAGGTATAAGCTGAAACAACGAATAGAAATGCAACATAGTCTTCACAAGAATCATTCGAACAAGAGGAACGAATGAAATTCTCAGCTTAATGATAACAACAATCTTCACGAGAAGCCACTGGGACAAAAGGTAAATAAGAAAAACACAAGGTATAGATGGAACAAACACAAGATAGGAGCTTCGTTTGACATCTTTGTGTTGTAAGATTATGGAACGCGTTACGAAAGGGTTTTGCAATCCCTGGATCAGCATAGCCAGGGACCCTTTAAGATGCAACTCCCGATCGGAACATCGGCCATAAAACCACTTGACTCAATGTAGAACCCCAAACTCCGTAACCTGCATTCGTTGGAAGAATGCCTACGATCTACTAGATGAACCCACCTATTAATTTCCGAAAGTTTCTAGTTATGCAATCAGGTGTTTGGGATACATGGGAAGCATCGCGCACTCAACTCTAATCCTACATCCAGCTGTATCCATCCTTCAACACATAACCAGTTGTTCTCGGAAACCGTCTACCTCGGACCTTCGAAACACGTCTACTATACAAGCTATTGCAATACTCCCGAACTACCTCCCCAGTACTGGGTGATGTCGGGGTTATCTTGCCACTAACCGCATAGGAGAGTTTTCGATGTCGGCCGTCTTAAGTATTCTAGTACTGCTGCGATATGTTTGTGACGACAATACCTCGAAGCTCAACTCCCCGGGACACTGCCACAACCCCTAATGTCAGGAGGCATCGAGAACAATATTCTCGTCACAAAGACATCGAAACAATCCAAACAATACTCGTGAGATTCCTAAAAAAAATTGTGCAATTTGTGAAAGTAGAAGAGGCAAGAGTAATCGTCAGGAGTCCTCACCAGAATGAAAAGAGATGAGGAGCAAAGAAATCCTACTCTCCGATATAAATATAGGACTCAAAATATTTAAGTGTGTGCCTAGACTCGACCGTCAACGATTCGATCAATCAGTGGGGGCTTCTAGGTCGGAGAAGGCTCTGAATACCAACTTGTAATGCCCAGGATGGGACTATATCTCCTACGTGTCGAGGCACGACTTATAGATATAAGCCCATTCTGGAATGATCGCAAGTTTGGTACCTTTGCACATCTCATGTAAAAATAGGGATGAAAGCTGAAAAGATAGTTGGCTTACACTCGCCACGTCACCCAAATACATTACATGTTCAAACATCATTCAGATAAACATCACAACCCATCTAAGGGTAAAGATCCAAAAGACAAGATACCAAACATAACATTAAACCACAGGTCTAGATCGAATCCTAGTAGAAGCTCTACTGATCAACCGGATAGTTCACATAGTAACGGCTACGCTCCTCGTCGTACTCCCAGTCTAGCTCAGTGCCATCGCCTGTGTAGCTCACCATCGTACCTGCATCTGGTGTGGTGAAGTAACTGTGAGCCATAGAGGACTCAACAATCCCGTTCCCGGGTAACACGACTATTCAAGCCTTGGGTGTGGAACAAGGCTGAAGAAAAAACAAGAGGTTGCAGCAGCACTAGCCTAGCTTACGTAAAAGAGAGCGAGAAGAGAAGGTGCCTCGGTCGAGAGATGATCACGAAGTGATCCTAACTAAGACAAGTCAAACATAACCCCACCGTGTTCACTTCCCGAATCCCTTTCGGAAAATGACCGTCACGGTACTCACGCTGGTAGTGTATTAGAACATAGTGTCAAGTTTTCTACAACCGGATATTAACAAGCTCCCATCTACCACATAACCGCGGGCACGGCTTTCGAAAGTTCATAACCCTGCAGGGGTGTTCCAACTTGGCCCATGACAAGCCCACGATCCGCGGAGTCGCAACTCCAAGGTGGGAAGGCCCGAGTATTCTCAGAATCCCGTGCTCAAGATACTCAGACTAAGGTAAGGCTAATCAAGCAGATCCTCCCGGCGTGCCGACACCCTGACAATAGTCGCGCGTATCTAGTCTCAGGTCACGACCGGATGAGACATCCTACAGGTGTATACCAATCCTCGAGTTTCCTCGTGGTGGCCCCGCAGTCCGCTCAGTTCGGACCAACACTCATGAGGAGCACTGGCCCGGGGGTTGTTGATTAAGAACTCGGGTTTGCAAGACCCTATGCAAGTTTTTAGTTATTAGGCAAATAGTACCAATGTTGGGACTTGCTGGAAAAGACTTGGCACTTAGCGGTTTATCGAGGGGGTCCCATAACCCCAACCGTGTGAGGAACGCATAATCAAGGAACATAACACCGGTTTATACGGTTCCTAGTGGCATGAGTGGAACAAAACACCAAGCAAAAGGCTTAGCCTTCCACCCATTACCAATATATAGATGAATTCATTTAATAATTAATATAGTGTGATATCCCAACAAGCTTCAACAAGAAGCAAGAATCTTCAATATTCTCCTGCAACTAACAAAGCTATAAGAGGGGCTGAGCGAAGCCTACGTATATCCAATCAAGGGTTTGCATAGGTAGGGTGGTTAAACAGGTTCATGGTTACAATAGGAGGCTGACAGGAAAAACATGGGCATCGAGGCAAAACTATAGATCGAGACTTCTAGCAATAGGCAAAGATAGTAATGTTATCGGGGTTCGGTCATCTTGCCTGAAGAGTTGTCGATGGGATTGTAAGAGGGGTCCTCGTTCTCAACCTCGGTAGTAACCTCGTGCTCGTACTCGTACTCGGCCTCAGCTTCCGGCTCTACTCAAACACAAGAACACAAGGCAACGAATCAAACAAGATGCAATGCGCAGAAAAATTACTGGATGCATGACTGATGCACTATGGAAGCAAAACAGATGCACTATGGAAGCATAGAAAGTCTACTTAGGAAGCACAGTGTTACAGCACAACAATATGCATCAAGCAAAATACTTCAAAACATGATAACAATAGGATATTATGAATCTACATGCAAAAACACACAAGTTACATATAGGACTTGCTCAAAACGGAGCAACGGGCTAAAAGATACACCCGAAACAATAAACATGCACAAGCTGAAAATAACAGCCACATAGCAACTTGGGAGCAAGAGATAAATGGCCTACAGAACTCAAACATCATGGCAAGGAGCATGGACATAAACTAGACATATCCTACAGCAAACAAATCCATTGGAGCACCCCCAAAGGAGCCATGGATCAATAGCAACAAGCTATGACATATTGAACTTGACAACAAAATCCTGACAGCAGTAATTTGTTGCAACTTGGGAGCAAAAGTTAAATATGCTACAACCACTCAAATAAGCATGTGAGAACATGAATGGATAGCCAACAATATATACAACAAGGAATCATCAAGAGTCACCCCAAAACTATTATGGATTTACCTAGAACAACAAGCAAACGTGGCATCTGGAAATTACAGATTCCAGACTTGGTGAAATTTCACTAAGTGTTAAAACAGTAGTAACATCATGGCATCTTTGTGAGCAAGTTTAAGTCACCTCAAAGCAAAGCATGGCAAGTGGTAAGCACCACAGCAAAGTACACATGATGGTGAATCCAAAACATCTAAGCATGCATCAAGGGGACAAACACATCAATAGCAACGAGCTCCTCTACTAGGCATCTCATAACAAGTTTAATGACATAACAGCCACATAGCACTTTGCAAAGGAGATAAACATGGCAAGATGAAATCTATCATGCAACCTTAAGCAACCAACATGTAGAGCATAACATGATGAACACGCGGACAAATCATTTGCTTCATTTGGATGAACATGCACCAAGTTATCACATTAAAAAGATGGCATGAAAACAACTACTAACAGCAGTTTATAACAAGTAGCACTCTTGCAACAGATATTTAAGCATCTAGATGACCTCAAATATGCATGACACAATGGAACAAAACGTTGTACAAGTCTCCACGATCATTTTGACATATCATTTGCTCAAATCGGACCATCACACAAAAAGTTATCATCAAAACAAAACTGCATCAGACAATAAAAGTAACAGGGACTTAGTAAAAAAACAACCTCCTCCCAGATCTGGTCAAACGCGAGTCAACGGCGGCGGGTCGGGCCAGATCTGCGGATCGGGCCGGCTGGCGGGTTAACGGGCTGGAGGAGGCCCGCGGATCCGATCTGGCGAGGGAGATCGATCCCGATCGGGGTCTCCTCCCGACGATCGAAGGCGTTGGCGGCTCCCTGGCGAGCAGCGCCGGCGGGAGGGGAAGGTAGGGCACGGCGCCGGCCGATGAGGAGGGGATCCGGCGGCGGGGGACTTGAGGCGGCGCGGCAGCCTCCCGTGGCGGCGGACCTGCTGCTGGCCGGCGGGCTTCAACGGTGCGGCGGGGAAGGGCCCGGCCGGCGGCGGAGGAGAGGCCGGGGCGGCGGCAAGGGATCGGTGGCGGCGAGATCTCCGGCGAGGGCGGCGTGGATCGGAGGTTGAAGAAGAGGCGTGCGGGCCCGCGCGTCGGATGGAAGCGCGACTCCGGCACTACGGAAGCACGGGCACGAACTGAGGAAGCACGATTTCCTGGGACGTCGGAAGCACGGATTTTCAACGGTGGAAGCACCGGGATTCAACGGTGGAAGCACCGGCGGCGCACTGTGGAAGCATTAGGGTTTCATACCCGAAAAATTGGGGAGATGGACGTTTATATAGGAACAAGGAGCTAGGGTTGTCCAAATGAGGTGAGGTTTTCGGCCACACGATCACAATTGGATGGCCTAGATGAAGGGAGGGGTTTGGGTTGGTTTGGTGGGCTGTTGGAGGGGTGTCTTGGGCCTCAAAGAGGAGGTACTTTCAGCCCACGAGAATAACTGTTGGAGTAGCAAACGAACTCCAAACGCGACGAGATTTGACAGGCGGGTTACACACACCAAAACAACATCGCACGACAAGTCTCACACCAAAACGGAAACGTTACACGGCCAAACACCAAAGTAGGCCTCGGGGATGCCACGGACACGTGAGAGAGCTCCGGAACTCGAAACGGACAAGGGAAAGAAACGAGTGGGACCGGATGCAAACGACAACACAAATGCAATGTGATGCACATGACAACATGATATGGATGAATGCCACACACGCACACAACAAAACGACGAAAACCCGAAAGACGAAGAACCCGGAATGGAATTGATGAAGCCAGAGATATATATATTGCCCAAAAGGGAAAGTATTACATCTGGGGCATTACAAGAAGAACTCAAGACAATACGTGATGGATATGAAGAGGAAATCGCCGTACTATTGGAGCAGATTGAAGCACTCAAGAAGAAGGTTGGAGCAAACATGGTGAAGCCAGAACCAGAGATGGGCATTAATTCAGAGAATTAGATTATGATTAACGACACCGACAGTGATGAAAGTGATTATGAAGAAGAAGCTGGAGCAGATATTATGGAGTCTTCCGATGATAGTTATTAGATGACCACCCTGTAATCATTAGTATTCTTCCAAGTAGTTATAAATCGTTCACTAGCTTTGTATTAGGATCTTTTGTGTGACCTTGTTTGAATTGAGTGATATGATATGAAATTGTTTGTCTCATGTGCATATGGGTAGTGAGTCCCCTAGACCTCATTCTATTCTATTGTCACCCCTCTAACCCATCAGATGCCTCCGAGACATGAGCCCGGATTCAAGTTCCCACCTGAGCTCACTCAGTTGATCCAGCAGCAGAACACTTTGATGCAACTGCTTGTTCAGAACCAAGGCAACAACAACCCACCTCCCCCTCCTCATGACAACTTGACCTGGTTCCTAAGGTTGAATTCGCCGGTGTTTTCTAGTAGCACCGGGCCGATTGTTGCGATGACTGGCTCCGCAAGATGGGAAGAGAGCTAGCAGCTGCTGGATGCACGGATGTAGAGAGAGTGCGCTTTGCCACACATCAGCTTGAGGGACCAGCAGCCACTTGGTGGGAGAACTACACTGCCACTTATCCACTTGCTACAGTTACCTAGGATCAGTTTCAGCAAGCCTTTCGCACTTCACATGTCTCAGCTGGAGCCATGAACTGAAGAAGCGTGAGTTTCGCAACGTGCGCCAAGGAAACCGTACTGTGGGGCAGTACGTGGATGAATTCAGGCAGTTAGCTTGCTACACGCCAGATGATATAGCCACTGATGCCGCGAAGCAGGAGAAGTTTCTGGAGGGACTCAACAATGAGTTGAGCATGCAGCTGATGGTCGCCACCTATAACAACTACCAGGAGTTGGTAGACAAGGCCATCATGATTGATGGAAAGCAACAGCAGATTGAGACCCGCAAGAGGAAGTATGGATTGGGGAAGTTTAACTCTGGAGCCTAGCAGAAACCCCATTATTCCCCATACTCAGGAGGACATAACCATACCACCATTGGAGGCCATTCTCACAATGGAGGAAGTTCACACAACCATAGTGGCCCCAGGACTGGCAATGGGAATGGAGGAAACAACAATCAGAACCGTTCCACTCCATCAACGCCCGCCAAGAAGGATCCGAGTCACATTACTTGTTTCAAGTGCGGGAAGACTGGACCTTATGCCACAGAGTGTCTTGAAGGCAAGAATGGAAATGGCAACGGAAGCTCAGGAAAGAAGCCCAACCCTTTCACCAGAGGACAAGTGAATCACGTCAATATGGAGGAGATTGATGAGCAGCTCGACATAGTGGTTGGTAAGTTTTTGGTTAGTGCATTTAACGCCCTTGTTCTTTTTGACACTGGTGCATCTCATTCATACATATCAAGGTGTTTTGTGGAAAAGTACCATTTGCCAACCGTAGCACTTACGTCGCTTATGTAAGTAAGTTCCCCTGGAGCAGAGTACATGACTAGCCGAGGATGTTATCAAGTGCCATTGACCATTGGGAGACATGTATTTCCCATGGACCTCATCATTTTGGAATCCCAGGGTTTGGATGTAATCATATGTATGGATTGGCTATCCAAGTTTGGAGGAAACATCCATTGCGCTAGTAGATCAATTCTTCTCACCATCCCGAAAGGAAAAAGGATCAAGTATGTGTCGAGGCACACACCCCGGAAGAAGCACGTGAATGCACTGTCGGGAGTTGTTTAGGAAGAAGTACCAGTTGTGAAGGATTACTCCGATGTATTTCCAGAGGAGTTACCAGACATTCCACCGGATAGAGACATCGAGCTCTTGATTGAGTTGTTACCAGGCACCAGACCGATATCCAAGAGACCGTACCAGATGCTCGCAAATGATTTGGAAGAGATCAAGAAGAAGATCAAGGAGTTAATGGAGAAGGGTTATATCTGACCAAGTTCTTCACCTTGGGGAGCACCAGTGCTTTTAGTCGAGAAGAAGGATGGTTCCCGAAGGATGGTTGTGGATTATCATGCACTGAATGAGGTGACGATTAAGAACAAGTACCCTCTGCCGATGATTAATGATCTGTTTGACCAGTTGCAAGGAGCCAAAGTTTTCTCTAAGATCGATTTACGATCTGGATATCACTAGTTGAAGATTCGAGAGTAGGACATACCTAAGACATCTTTTACCACAAGGCACGTGCTTTACGAGTAGACGGTCATGTCATTTGGTTTGACTAATGACCCTGCCTATTTCATGAGTATGATGAACAAAGTATTCATGGAGTTCTTGGATAAGTTTGTGGCAGTGTTCATTGATGACATACTGGTTTACTCCAAGAACGAAGAGGAGCACAAGGAACATTTGTGTTTAGTTCTCGAGAAGCTCAGGGAACATCAGTTATATGCCAAGTTCAGCAATGCGAGTTTTGGTTGAAGGAAGTAGGATTTCTCGAACATGTTATATCAGGAGATGGTATAGCAGTGGACCCTTCCAAAGTAGAGGCCATCACGGAATGGAAAGCACCCACCTCAGTTGGAGAGATTCGCAGTTTTCTTGGACTCGTCGGATATTATCGGAAGTTCATTGAGAATTTCTCCAAGATTGCGAAGCCCATGACGGAGTTGTTGAAGAAGGAAAGCAAGTACAATTGGACCAAAGAATGTGAGGCTAGTTTTCAGGAGTTGAAGAAGCGTTTGGTTACAGCCCCAGTGCTGATACTCCTGAATATTCATAAGTATTTTCAAGTGTATTGTGACGCTTCACGTCAAGGACTTGGAGGCATTCTCATGCAAGAAGGAAGAGTTGTTTCCTATGCCTCACGTCAGCTTTGACCCCATGAGTTGAACTATGCCACGCATGATTTGGAGTTCGCAGCCATAGTGCACGCACTCAAGACCTGGAGGCACTTTCTTATTGGAAACCATTGTGATGTATACACAGATCATAAGAGTTTGAAGTATATCTTCACGCAGAAGGAGTTAAACCTCAGGCAAAGGAGATGGCAGGAGCTCATAAAGGATTACGACATGAGATTGCACTATCATGACATGAGATTGCACTATCATCCAGGAAAAGCCAATGTCATGGCAGATGCGCTAAGTCGCAAGAGTTATGTTAATACTATCATAATCGGAGGATTTCCCCAGGAGTTGGCAGATGACCTCAGAGATTTACAGTCGGAGATAGTCCCCAGAGGCTATGTTGCTACATTGGAAATTCAGTCCACTTTGTTGGACAAGATTCGAGAAGCCCAGAAGGCAAACGAAGAAATTGCAGAGATAAATGGTAGAATGAGCAAAGGAATGGCAGAAGGATTACGTGAGGATGAACACGGAACACTGCGGTTTGAAGAACGCATTTATGTGCCCATTGACCCTCCGATCAAGATGTTGGTTCTTCAGGAAGCTCATGATTCGCCTTACTCAATACATCCAGGCAACACCAAGATGTATTTGGACTTGAAGCAGAATTTCTGGTGGACCAAAATGAAGAAGGACATTGCTAAATATGTAGCAGTATGTGACGTCTGTCAGAGAGTTAAGTAGAGCATCAGAAACCAACAAGGATACTACATCCGTTACCCATACCAGAATGGAAGCGGGATAAACTTGGAATGGATTTTATCACAGGACTACCCAAGACATGTTCAGGGTATGATTCTATCTGGGTTATAGTTGATCGCTTGACGAAGGTAGCTCACTTTATCCCCGTGAAGACCACTTACACGAGTGCTAAATTGGCCAAGATATACATGACCAGGATCATATGTCTGCATGGAGTTCCGAGGACCATTGTATCAGATAGAGGAACACAGTTTACTTCAAAGTTTTGGAAGCAGTTGCATGAGACTTTGGGTACGAGGCTAGAGTTCAGTACAACCTTTCATCCACAAACCGATGGACAGACGGAGAGAGTCAATCATATTCTGGAGGACATGTTGAGAGCCCTTGCTCTGGATTATGAATCTAGTTGGGATGATAATTTGCCTTATGCAGAGTTCTCTTACAACAACAGTTATCAGACTAGTGTGCAGATGGCCCCTTTCGGGGCTTTGTACGGATGGAGGTGCATGACACCATTGATGTGGGATGAAGTCGGAGTCCGCCAGTTGTTTGGACCCGATTTAATCTGAGATTCAGAGGAGAAGGTCAAGTTGATCCGCGACATACTAAAGATAGCCAAGTCCTGGCGGAAGACTTATACAGATACAATACGCAAAGAGGTGACCTACGAAGTTGGAGATAGAGTGTATCTGTGTGTGTCCCCACTTCGAGGAGTTAAGCGTTTTGGAATTAAGGGTAAACTGGCACCATGATTTCTGGGACCGTACAGAGTTTTGGAGCACAGAGGAGAAGTAGCTTATCAACTAGAGTTGCCCGAAACTTTGTCCGGAGTTCATGATGTGTTTCACGTACCTCAGTTCAAGAAGTATCATGCAGATATGGCCGAGATTCCGCTATGAGATACAGTGCCCCTGGAAGCTATTCACCTAGAGAGTGATCTGACTTATGAGGAGAAGCATGTCAAAATTCTCGAGTTTGCCGATAGAGTTACCCGCAGCAAGGTCATCAAATTTTGTAAAGTTCAGTGGAGTCACCATAGAGAGGATGAAGCCACCTGGGAACGAGAGGAAGACCTTCGACAAGACCACCCACACCTATTTTCTAGCCAACCCGAATCTCGAGGGCGAGATTCATCTTAAGGGGGGTAGGTTTGTAACATCCCAATTTTCAATTTGGATATTAACATAGATCATTCATATGCATTCATCATTTGAGCATTTTTGAATTTGAGTTAATTTGGAAATTGATCCAAGGGCTTTAAGCAACTCAAGGACCGAGTGAGAGAGTTGGAAGTTTTCCAAAGAGAACCCACAATTTTTTTTATTTTCCAAGTGGAGTTAGATCAAATATTATTTTGGCCAATTTTCATTTTCAATATTTTTAAATAAATGAGAGAAGATAATATGACTTCTTCAAAGACAGAATAAAAATGTTGAAATTTGAAATTTGAATTAAAAATAATTGTATTGGATTTTTATTTGCAATTTATTTATTTTAAATTGCATTAAAAAGTTTATTTTATTTTTAGGCATTTTAGTTCAGAAAAATGTTCACTTTGTTCCAAATATTAGTAGGGAACCGTGAAAATTGTTTCTAAAATTTTTAGGATTTTATTTGAGTTTATTTTTAATTTTTCTGCGCTGTGCGATTTAAAAAAAATCGCGACCAAACTGGGCCGGCCCAGCTAGCGCCAGGCCACGGCCCAGCCGCCACCGCCTTAGCCGCCGTGCGTCAACCGGACTCGCCGGGAGTCTGAGCCGGCAACACCATCGCCGACCGACCCCCTGCCCAAGAAAGGCCTCGACCGGGCCTTTATAAGCCGAGGTTTCGCTGCCTCCTCCTCCCCTCCTCACCACCGCCGCCGCCGTCTGCGCTGCCGCTTGCGCCGCCGTCGCACGCCGCCTGTGTCGTGCCGCCACCGCCTCCCGCACGCTCCGCCGCCCGCTAGCCACCACCTCCGCTCACCGCCGCCGGAGCACCGCAGCCCGTCGCCCGCACCCGACCCGCCGCCCATCGCCCGCTCCGTGAACCAGATTCGCTAGGTAAAACCGCCGCTGTTTTTTTTGTTTTGTTTTCGTTCTTTTTAAACCCGAGATCATTTTTTTGGAAAACCCTAGATTCGTTTTTTAGGTTTTATTATACATGGAACGTCCGCTATTTAGATTATAAAAATGAATGTTCGCTATTTAGAGTTTTTCTTTTTCTGTTATTTTCATCAGGACCTATCCGCGATTAAATTTTGACAGTTTAGTCCCTGGTTTTCAAACGATCAATACTTTTTGCTCGTTAGTCAGAATTAGATGAAACCAACGGCAAAATCTTCGTTTTGATCTTATCTTTCCAGTACTGCAACTGAAATATGTTTTTGAAAGTTTTGAAATTTGAATTCAAGCAGGTTTGTATTTGAACTTCTTTTCATCGTAACTTGAGTTTCCTAACTCCGTTCGAGTTGATTCTTCTTGCGAATCGAAGCTCTTGACCTAAACTTTCTGATAAGGCAAAATTCAGTTAATTTTTGTACTCTTAGAAATTGTTTTCTGTTGCAAGAGTTATTTGTTTGTTTTCGAAGTCTTTCGAGATCTGTTCTTCGATTCTATTGCATGATTGCTTATGTATGCTACTGTTTGATTGCGATAGAATTTCCGGAGTGCGAAGCGTGCTACTACGAGTGAGTAGGTTTCACCGATCGTCAGCAACGCAAGTTCATACTTTGATCATACTTTTCAATACCCAGTTTATTTTGCATTATTTCTATCCTCAAAGATTGCATGAGTAGGACTTGGTTACATGTGGTATTGCTGAGTAGTTCATGAGGTAGGAACGCAATCACTTGAGATCAAACCAGGGAATATACGCTTTATTACTTCTTGCTTAGCCATGCTCGTAGACATAGATTGGTATGTGGGATTTCATGAAAGTTGTGAGTGTAATAACAACTAAGGGAATGTTTAAGGTGACAACTTTAATACACAACTGGGTGGATTGGTTGCAGGGCACCTGGAGAATCCAGTGTTGTCCTAGCATATCCCGGAGGAACCGTGTGATCATCCTATGGAATGCCACCCAGGTTCAAAGGGATCATATATCATTCATGCCTAGAAACTTCCGTGTGCAGCCACAAGCCATTATGGACTCTGGCATTGTTGAGTATGTTGTGTGAGCTCTTTTAGTGGTGGACTAGCAGATGTAGGGGAAAGTAGGTGTACCGGTCTATCTAGGGTAAAGAGTGAATGCTTCTCAAAGAATATGTCTCGATCATCCGGTTCTCAAACATGAAGCAGTGCGAGAAATTCAATGGAGGAGATCGAGTCTTGTGGGGAAAAGTGCACAAACCTCTGCAGAGTGTACAAACTATTCATGGGTAGCCGTGTCCCTGGTTATGGACATCTTGAGTATCCTGGCATTTGAATTATGGACTGATATCAATACTCTATTTAATTAAATTGTTGGGTCATTAATGACTTTGGTTATTTTTGGGATTGAGATGGAGGAACCACTCTCAATGTTGCTTAACTAAACTGAGTTGTAAATAAAAATGTATTCCTTTGTTGTAGGAAAAAACTAGCTTTATGCAAAAATAAACCTTACAGCCTCCACCAGCCAAATATATGCATATAGTTGTAGACATTTGTTCTTCATTACTTGCTGTAGTGTGTTCTTGCCAGCATATTCAATGTGCTGACCTACACGGCTGCAACGTCTCATGTTGCAGAGTTTACCGACGAAAAATAAGGTGCGATTAGGTCGTTATCATGCACTCAATGTTTGCCGTGGAGTTGGATGGACTCAACTTATCTTCCATGCTTCCGCAAGATTCGTATTAGTTTATTATTATTAGATGTCCTTCATCCATATTATTGTAATAAGAGTCTTCATGAGGATTTTCGATGTAATAAAGTGTGATTGAAACTCTGCTATAAATCCTCGAAGTACTGTGTGTGTCAGCATGCCGATCCAGGGATGACACTTAAGCACAGAGACTTGATCCATTCGGGTCGGGTCGCTACACTAGTTCATCAATATGTCCTTGCCCCATACGAATATAGGGTCGAAGCGCAAATCTTTACCAATGACATACGTATCTAAAAGCACTAAGTCAATATTAGAAGCTAAACATCAATTACACAATGATGTCGTACTATAGGATCGAAATTATGTCTAGGGGGGTGATTATACTACTTAACCAAATAGAAGTTTGTCCTTTTCCTAATTTTAGTTGTGGACAGATTTTAGCAAGTTGTACAAGTCAAGTAATCTACCTACACATGCAATTCTAAGAGTATTGCAATGGAAAGTAGAACATTGCACATGAAGGTAAAGGGAAGGGTTTGGAGAGTGCAAATGCAATGGAGACATGCTATTTTTGGCATGGTTCCGATAGGTGGTGCTATCGTACGTCCACATTAATGGAGACTTCAACCCACAAAGGGTAACGGCTACGCGAGTCCACAGAGGGCTCCACCCACGAATGGTCCACGAAGAAGCATCCTTGTCTATCCCACCATGGCCATCATCCATGAAGGACTTGCCTCACCCGGGTATATCTTCATGAAGCAGGCGATCTCCTTGCCCTTACAAACTTCTTTGTTCGACTCCACAACATGTCGGAGGCTCCCAAGCAATACCTAACCAATCTTGGAGACACCACTCTTCGGAAGGTACTAGTCGGTGTGTTGATGATGAACTCCTTGCTCTCGTGCTTCAAATGATAGTCTCGGCAACACTCAACTCTTTCTCACATATTTGGATCTGGTGGAAGAAGAATAGGA
>LR738712.1:242650115-242722095 GCA_902687465.1 Secale cereale
CCAGCTCCCCGGCGGCCGGCGGCGACACCCACCCTTCCCAGCCTTCTTCCGCGCCACCGCCCCGGCGGCCGGCGGCCACCCCCACCCCTCCCCGCCTTCTTCCGCGCCAAGCACCACGGAGAGCGAGCCAAACGGCCGGCAATGCAGTCCGGCGGCGATGATATTTTCGCGGCGGCGTTTAGGAAACGACGGCGCACCTCACCTTCGCCCCAAGACCACCTAGGGGATCCGCCGCTGAAGCATCCTGCCTCAGTCATGCATGACAGGGGAAAGCGAACTGCAAGGATGACTACTCCATCGCATTCATCGTGGATGCGAACTGTAGTGCACAATCTGAGAAGAAGCACCAGGAAAAGGACGTAGATCAACACATATGCAGTTTTACATTTTAAAAACATATTAACTTGTAATATGTTTCATAAAATGCAGTTCTCTTCTATACGAAAAAGAAAATAAGATCTCAGAAATGCAGTTCACATAGAGTATTCTTTCACAAAACTGCTCCTATTAAGAAGGTTGATGCAGTTCTCTTTTATTAAAAAAACTCTAGTTCCGTATCTGGGTTAAAAAAAGGAAAAGCTCGGTGGGGGTTTCCAGTATGGATGTTCTTCAACTGCTGCTGTTGATAGGATGCACATGAAAACCTATATGTCAAAAAGCAGTTCACTTATACTCAGAATTCTCATAAAGAAAATACACTAGAAGCAGCGCAAAAAAGCAGTCCACCGCGCTTGACCAATCAAAAAAACTTATCAAACTAGTCCCCCACACCCCCGTGGCTGTAATGCAGTTCATACAGGCTCGCATTGCATATTAATGCAGTTCGCCGCACTGCAAAAATTCACCGCGCATTGCATATTACTGCAGTCCAGCGCTCTTGACCGCGATTCACAGTCGAAAAACACAGCCTGCAATGCAGTTCTAACAACTATAAAATGCAAAAAATCTCAAAAACCATTTTTGAGAAACGACCAGAGCGAGTCGCGCCGCAAAAAAACATGGACAAAAAACTTAAATTCTTCAAAATTAACAACTTAATCGCTCCAATTCATACGGATAGATCAAAAGCAGCCCGTAATTTCCGAAAACAACAGAATATTACATACAAAACACAACAATTTCGATCCGCACGGAGAAGAACAGAGAACAAAGGTTTTTCCGCTAGAACAGAGAGATTCTCGACAAATTATACTGAAATTTCAATCCTATTAGGAGATTAATCTGTCGCGGAATAACACAAACATCAACGCCATAATGGTAACACACAAACATCAATAGAATACGAACAGCCAACAGCAAGATCTGAAACTCCTCCACCACCGGAAGAACGGACGCAGATCCGCCAAATCCAAGGATTTCCGTCGTTTTCTCGCTGAATTCAGTGCTTAACCACATATTAAATCAGCGCACGCGCAAGTAAACCAGCAGAAATCGATCAACCTAGCCAGAAACGCTCCTAAATGAATGATTCCTGCTGCACCTCTATGTGGTTCGCAGCAGAAGGAGGAAGCAGTGCGCATAGCTTTCCAATGCAGTTCGGAAGTGTTATGAGAATATTATTCTCATAATGTTATGAGAATAGACCGGCTGTATATATATGTCCGTGATCTCATCCAGGACTCCGAACAACATTTCAAGACTCCCCGTCATGTCCGTGATCTCATCCAGGACTCCGAACAACATTCGGTCACTAAATCACATAACTCATATAACACTATATCGTCAACAAATGTTAAGCGTGCGGACCCTACTGGTTCGAGAACTATGTAGACATGACCGAGACACCTCTTCGGTCAATAACCAATAGCAAAACCTGGATGCCCATATTGGCTCCTACAGATTCTATGAAGATAATTATCAGTCGAACCGTTATGACAACATACACAATTCCCTTTGTCCCTCCGTATGTTACTTGCCCGAGATTCGATCGTCGGTATCTCTATACCTAGTTCAATGTCGTTACCGGCAAGTCTCTTTACTCGGTCTGTAATACATTATCACGTGACTAACTCATTAGTCATTTGCTTGCAAGGCTTATTATGATGTGTATTACCGAAAGGGCCCAGAGATACCTCTCAGATACTCGGAGTGACAAATCCTAATCTCAATTCACGCCAAACCAAAATAACACCTTAGGAAATACATGTAGAGCATCTTTATAATCAACCAGTTATGTTGTGACGTTTGATAAGGCATTCCTCCGGTATCCGGGAGTTGCATAATCTCATAGTCAAAGGAATATGTATTTGACATACATGAAAGCTGTAGCAATAAACTATACGAGCAAATGCTAAGCTAACGGATGGGTCTTGTCCATCACATCATTCTCATAATGATGTGATCCCGTTATCAAATAAAAAGTCATGTTCATGCTTATGAAACCTTAACCATCTTTGATTAACGAGCTAGTCTAGTAGAAGCTTACTAGGGACACGGTATTTGTTTATGTATTCACACATGTATTTAGGTTTCCGGTCAATACAATTCTAGGATTAATAATAAACCTTTATGATGAGTAAGTAAATATAATAATAACCATTTTATTATTGCAGTCCTCCACTTGCACTAGTCAATAATTTAGTTCACATCGCCATGTGATTAACACACAAAGATTTTACTAGAGTTAATAATTCAGTTCACATCGCCATGTCATTAATACCCATAGTTCACATCTCCATGTGATTAACACCCAATAATCTTGTTCACATCGTTATGTGATTAACACTCAAAGAGTTCTAAGGTATGATCATGTTTTTTCTTGTGAGAGAGATTTTACTCAGTGGGTCTACACCATTCAAATTCATGTGTACTTTGCAAATTTTTATGTCTACAATGCTCTGCGTAGAGCTACTCTAGATAATTTATCCTACGTTCAATACACATCGAGATTGATATTCAGATTCATCTAGATTAGTGTCAAAGCTTGCATCAGCGTAACCCTTTACGACGAACTCTTCATCACCTCCATAACCGAGAGATATTTTCTTATTCATCTAAGGATAATTTTGACCAATATCCAGTGATCCACTCCTGGATCACTCTTGTACCCCCTTGCCAGATGTTGACACCAGATTTTGGCACGGCATAAAAAGCAAATAAGATGGCTTCAAATGGAAAAATGCTCAAAGTGAAAAAGTTTCGTATTGTCGAGGTGAACATTTTTTATGTTTGGGCCATCGTCATCCGATCTCATCTTGAGTGCCAAAACTATGCTCAAAGCATTGAGATTTTATATCTAGATCAGTATTCGGCAGATTAGACCACCAAGACTGTCTCACATGGAAACACTTTCTACATGAATTGTCTTCGCCTCGTCGAAACGGTCGATTTTGATATAATAATCATCCCAATCCGAGTTCGTATGCAAAAGTTACAGCCATCCGAACACAGCCCTGTCACAGAGCCAAAAGTGGCGCGCCCCACCAGCCATGTGTGTGATGGGTAGCGCGAATAACAGCCTGTATTGCGTGACCGTTTTGGCCTAGAAGATGGCTTCAAATCGAAAAACGTTCAACATGAAAGTTGTTCGTCTCGTCGAAACGGTCAAGATTGCTTTTGGGCACTTTTCCATCCAAGGTCGTTTACCACCTCAAATATTACCCGCAAGGTACAGCCAATTTAAACCGAACAGTTTTGGAAAGTTCGGATAAAACCAATCCGAATTTGGCTAGGGTTTTGGACGTGAATCCAAGCCTTTTCCTTGCACGGGAAGTCCAGCCGCCTCTTATATACTCAAGGGGTGATGGCCGATTAAACAACACAAAATCGATCAATTCATCTACCACTTTTTATCTTTTACCTTTTCTCCTTAACCCTAGTTCTTCTTCTTCCTCGTTCTTCGTCTGTTCTTCTTGTTGCAGGGCGGCGAACGTCGAGGCCCTAGGGGCGGTCAGGCCGACCTAGGGCAGCCCATAGTCGCCGCGCGCCCTGACGGGGTCCCTCCCGGGCGCGTGGGGTTTCGGGTCTACAAAAGCACCCGCCGGATTGCCTGCGTACCGCGCTTCCGGACGGGTCTCCTTCGACGTGAGTTGCGGTGCATCACCCCCGGCGTCGAGGGTACACGGTGACGTGTTCGTGTGCGAACACACTTTTTGGCGACTCCGCTGGGGACGAAGCTTTGAACAGTCTCCAGCCTGTTCTTGCTACGAGGAGAGCGTCATCAAGCGGCTACAATCTACAACGGTAACATGTATCATCAATCTCCTTATGTAGATGCAAATAGCCATTATGTTGATGTTGCTAGATCTTTCAATGGACATGTCATGTCGGCTAGCCCTAACAAGCAAAGGCCGACTAGTTATTCCATTGGAGAAACTTGGAATTCACAGAACCGCGACATGCAACTTATGAATCTGAACTTTCGTGCATCGGCAACACCTTTCAATATGCCGATGAATAACATGATTTGTTCGAGTGATCAATATATGACACCTCATGTACATGAGGGCATCTCACAGTTTTGTCCATCGGCTGCCGACTCGCGATATGCGGGTTCATCCCCAAACATGCCGATGGACGGGGGAATCGGCCATGCATCATGTAGTTATTTGGCTAGTTATCCTCAAACATCATATACTATACCTTATAAGATTAATTGTTCAGGGGCATATGAAACTAAAAATATTCATGACTCGGCTCGCCTTCGTGGTTATAGCCGAGTAGATGGAGATTCTATAGGAGCAAATGTGCCTAATATTACAGGAGATGAGGTGGCTCTGGCTGCATTAAAAAGTTTAGCCCAAAATAAGAAGATTAGTGCTATTTGCCTTGAGCAACACGAAAAGGGATTGGTTCCTGATTATGAGGCAATAAGAGCTAGGGTTTTAAAAGAAGACGAAGTGTTGCCGGTTGATCAAATTAGCGTGAGAAAATATTCAACAACAGTGGACACATCTTCACCTATCATTGCAGTATGTTATACAGCCCCTATACAATCCCAAAGTTTCGGCAACATCAATTCATTGCGGAAAGTTCATAAAAGTATTGGGGGGCAAGCCGATCCAAGCAGGGCTGAGTTTAAAGAAAAATATGTGGCCCAAGTGGACAAGATCAAGTCAAAGCTCACAGGGAATAGCGTCAACGAATTTACTACGCCAACTCTTGAGGAATTACCAGCAGAATATCGACATGCTTATGAAGCACTCAAGAAGAAGCGTGAAGTGGGATATTTGCATGAATATGCCAAGTGCCTTCCTCCATGTAGCAACCATGTTGGCGCTTCTGCACTTTTGAAGCAAGATGAAAAAGAAGCTTTGCAAGAAAATCATCAAGAATGGGTTCACTCGTCTAATACGGTTGATTCGGTTGAAACCGAGTCAAATATGACTAAGTCGTCTTCAGCTGAGTTGAACAGTTCATTTAGTAACAAGACAATGGTGGATTCAATTGAAACCAAATTGACCACTGAGACGTTTAAGGCCGAGTGCATTGCATCGAGCCAGCCGAGTGCATCGTGCCACCCGAGTACATCTTGTCAGACGAGTACATCACCGGCTAAAGCCGCTAAAGCCGAGTGCATCAAGCCAGTTATTGCTGGGTGTACCAAAATAGAAGATGCAAGCTTCACCGAGCAAAAGAACGGACAAAGTAATATGGCCGAACAAAGTTCGGTTAACGATGAACATCAAGAACAAGAAAATACGGTCAAGCAAAGTTCAACTCACGAAGAGCATCCAAGTGAAATCTACTCAGGCAATCCGAGTGATGAGGCACGAGATCCAGAAAAAGAGGAAGATGCATTCGAGAATTATTCAGAAGTGGAGCAAGGTATTACTCCAGTGGTGCAACCATCATCTCGTTCCAACGGCTTCACAAAGGTACACCTAGCCGAGAGTTTACTCAGTTTTCGATTCGGTCAAAATCATATTGTTGATGCACTCGTTAGTAAGATTCTAATTAATTTTGAAAGACCGATCGAGATGAGTAATATGTTTGTTTCGAATTATCTTGTTACTAATCATGCCGATCAACACATGGCGCCATTCATAGAGGCTAATAGTGACAACTTATCGCAACCAAAGTTTTTCCCGTCATGCCGACTGAACTTTATATTCATATGAACAACTTTGTTTGTTTCATGCCTGGCTAATATTTGGTCTCAGATGAGACGTATATTCTGTAATTATTTTGGTTGCAGGAATATAAAGCCAGGTTCAAAGTTCTCCAGGATAGCCGATTCAAGAGCATCGGGAAAGGAGGACGAAAATCAATGCATAGCCGAGTCGGATGATGTTAAACTCACACCGCTCGGTTGTTTTGTATCAAAGCCGGTATCACAATATCGGTTAATGGACCAGGAGTGTACGTCCAGTGCAGGCATAGTTGATCACATCATCGGTACATCGCTGACTAATCCTATTATTATAATTGATCAAGATGTCGAGCCGTCAAGACAAGAGCCAATGCAATGTTCGTTCAAGCAAAATGTCAAAGATTGCAACATGATCCATCAAGTCAAGCAATCGGACAAGATAGGACGATTGGAGTTTGTTGAGGCACGATCATTTGGACAGTCGGATCATTTTGACGGCCATCAAATGTTGACTCGGCTATCTCCAGCCGATTTATGTAAAATTGGATATGCACACCTAAATGATGATGGGGTCAAGTCTTCGAGCAAGGATATTGTTAAAAAGTGCATCAAGAACAATCTTGAAGACGGAAATTCCATCAAAGCTAAAATGGTAACATCTAGCACTGGGGGGCAACAAGAGAATTCAAAGACCGTTGCACGCACAACCAAAGAAAGCAAAGGCCATGGTAAGCACAAAAGCAAAAAGCTGAAAGTCACTTTTGCGCAGTTATTAGAAAAATACCAAAAGATAAGTGAGGGAAAGAGTGCTTATCGGCCGAGTGAAGCAAAAGCATCGAGGTCACCCCCAAGGCATAAATCTGAAGACCGGAATTGGCAAAGGAAGACGTTGAGCAAGCAGACTTCATATCCTCCTTTTGGGCCGCCAATGCCAATGTCGTGGATGCCTCCCTACGCTCATGTAAATCCATATCTATAATGGGGCAGGTATGATACAAGGGCACATTATCCATCTTATTTTAGATCATCTCGCCAACATTATGCAGCTCCAAAAAGATCAACATTTGATGAACAATCACACGTCAAAGACCGTTTCAATCATAAGGAATCGGTCCGGAGCTCAAGCAACAAGAAAGAGGTGGTCAAGCAAGTGTACCAGGTCAAGAAAGATGGTCGTAAGTGTGCTACTTCGGATTTGTTCTCAAATAACAAAGAGCCAGTTAAAGTATTGACATTGGCTACAAAAGGCAACGAGGCAAGTCAATCAAGTGCCAAATCTGAAGGGAAGAAGTTGAGAGTGCACAAGGCCAAAAAAGAGTTGGCATTGGTTGAAACAGAATCACAGCCGAGGTGCCCACTGGGCTTAGCGCATTGGCAAGAGAAGGAATTACAAAAACTTAGTGCACATGAGTTGAGAAAGAAGAATATGGCATGGGTTCCCAAGAGCAGCAGTCAAAATAGGAATGATGTCCGACCTTCTATTGCAACAAGTGTTAAAAAAGTGAAGAAAGAAAAGGATGGCCGCAAGAGTGCTATTTCAGATCCGACTCCAAATGACAAAAAGCCAGTCGAGTCTATGTTGGCTGCTAAGGACAAGAAACTGAAGCAAGTAAATCTCAGGGATCCGATCACCGATTTTGGACATGCCAAGCCGGAGATTCCCAAAGCCAGGAAGAACTTGCCAGTGCATAAACCAAAATCCCAGCCGGAATGCCCTCTCGGCTTACCATATTCGCAACAGAAGAAGCTGAAGCAGCTTAGGGCCAAAGAGCTGGAGAAGAGGAACATGGCCTGGGTTCCTAAGGAAAATCCTCGAGACAAGTGCGGCATCAGATCTCCTGTTGCGAAGCAGGCAGAAATAAGGGAGTACAAGTGTAAATCCCGTAGGCGAGGACGACAATTTTCATCTCACTATAGGAAACTCCAGGAGGCGTGTCATGCACATTCTTCAATCGTATCATCAAAATCAACACTATGGAATATATCCTCGGCCGAAACATCTGACTTATTTCGGTTATTCACACTTTGGTGGACGGATTCCCGAGCACCTTTGAGATGAGAACGCATGGCCGATATTTGCATATCGCCCTCAGAATTCATTGTGTTGGCAAAGCCGGCATCTGGTTAACGGTGTTCACCATGGTTGATCTCCTACTCCTATAGCCGATGCTTAGTGTTTGCCAATACTAGCAAGGCCAACTTAATTATTGAGTCGGCCACTGATCAAGGGTCTAGTACATAAAAAGCTCTGACTCCTGGTGTTAGTTATTTGCAGGACCCAAGTCAGGAGACAGACATTGTTCGGCGGAGGCTTGATGGTTTACTTTGATCAATAATGAGTTGAGTCGCCGAACAGTTGACAGTATTCCTTTGTGGTGCATGGTCATAATCGTTCAGCAACCGGATTACCGTCAAAGGGTTCTAATATTCCCAGGGAGTGCCTGGACAAAGCAAGGTCTGAATTGACATAAGAAACTTACGTGGAGGCCTTTGTGACGTCCAATTGTTGTTCTCAGACGACTATTATCCAAGAGGCTCTACCCAAGAAGCAACACGCTTAAGAATATGACCAATAACAATTATCGTTCTTAGCATGCACAGCCGATGTAGTGTTGACATCGTGCTTGGATGAAGTATTTTCTGGCACGCAAGCTCTGCCAGAAAATAGGGGGGCATGTGTTGACACCAGATTTTGGCACGGCATAAAAATCAAATAAGATGGCTTCAAATGGAAAAATGCTCAAAGTGCAAAAGTTTCGTATTGTCGAGGAGAACATTTTTTATGTTTGGGCCATCGTCATCCGATCTCATCTCGAGTGCCAAAACTATGCTCAAAGCACTGAGATTTTATATCTAGATCAGTATTCGGCAGATTAGACCACCAAGACTATCTCACATGGAAAAACTTTCTACACGAATTGTCTTCGCCTCGTTGAAACGGTCGATTTTGATATAATAATCATCCCAATCCGAGTACATATGCAAAAGTTACAGCCATCCGAACACAGCCCTGTCACAGAGCCAATAGTGGCGCGCCCCACCAGCCATGTGTCTGATGGGTAGCGCGAATAACAGCCTGTATTGCGTGACCGTTTTGGCCTAGAAAATGGCTTCAAATCGAAAAACGTTCAACATGAAAGTTGTTCGTCTCGTCGAAACGGTCAAGATTGCCTTTGGGCACTTTTCCGTCCGAGGTCGTTTACCACCTCAAATATTACCCGCAAGGTACAGCCAATTTAAACCGAACAGTTTTGGAAAGTTCGGATAAAACCAATCCGAATTTGGCTAGGGTTTTGGACGTGAATCCAAGCCTTTTCCTTGCACGGGAAGTCCAGCCGCCTCTTATATACTCAAGGGGTGATGGCCGATTAAACAACACAAAATCGATCAATTCATCTACCACTTTTTATCTTTTACCTTTTCTCCTTAACCCTAGTTCTTCTTCTTCCTCGTTCTTCGTCTGTTCTTCTTGTTGCAGGGCGGCGAACCTCGAGGCCCTAGGGGCGGTCAGGCCGACCTAGGGCAGCCCATAGCCGCCGCGCGCCCTGACGGGGTCCCTCCCGGGCGCGTGGGGTTTCGGGTCTACAAAAGCACCCGCCGGATTGCCTGCGTACCGCGCTTCCGGACGGGTCTCCTTCGACGTGAGTTGCGGTGCATCATCCCCGGCGTCGAGGGTACACGGTGACGTGTTCGTGTGCGAACACCAGACACGTGGCAAGGCACACAATTGGTCTGGTACACATCATGGCATGCTTTATAGAACCTATGGTTGAGGCATAGGGAATGACTTTCATTCTCTCTCTATCTTCTGTCGTCGTCGGGTTTTGAGTCTTACTCAATTTCACACCTTTCAACTCAGGCAAGAACTCCTTCTTTGACTGATCCATTTTGAGTTCCTTCAAAAACATGTCAAGGTATGTGTTCTATGAATGTCTTATCAGGTGTCTTGATCTATCTCTATAGATTTTAATGCCCAATACATAATCAGCTTTACCAAGGTCTTTCATTGAAAATTCTTATTCAAGTATCCTTTTATGCTATCAAGAAATTCTATATCATTTCCAATCAACAATTTGTCATGCGCATATAATATCAGAAATGCTACGGAGCTCCACTCACTTTCTTGTAAATACAGGATTCACCGTAAGTCTGTATACAACCATATGCTTTGATCACCTCATCCAAGTGTATATTGCAACTCTGAGATGCTTGCACTAGTCCATAGATGGATCGCTGGAGCTTGCACACTTTGTTAGCACCTTTAGGATAGACATAACCTTTTGTTTGCATCATATACAACTCTTCTGTCAGATATCCATTAAAGAATGCAGTTTTGACATCCATTTGCCAGATTTCATAATCATAAAATGCGGTAATTGCTAACATGATTCAGACAGACATAAGCATCGCTATGGGTGATAAAGTTTCATCATAGTCAACTCATTGATCTTGTCAAAAACCTTTTGTGACAAGTCGAGATTTGTAGATAGTAACATTGCCATTAGTGTTCGTCTTCCTCTTGAAGATCCACTTATTCTCTATGGCTTGTCGATCATCGGGCAAGTCCACCAAAGTCCATACTTTGTTCTCATACATGGATCCTATCTCAGATTTCATGGCCTCAAGTCATTTTTTGGAATCCGGGCTCATCATAGCCTCTTCATAGTTCAAAGGTTCGGTGTTGTCTAACAACATGACTTCCAGGACAAGGTTACCGTCCCACTCTGGTGCGGTACGTGTTCTGGTCGACCTTCGAGGTTCAGTAGTAACTTAATCCGAAGTTTCATGATCATTATCATTAGCTTCTTCTCTAGTTGGTGTAGGCATCATGGGAACAATTTTCTCTTATGATCTACTTTCCAATTCGAGCGAAGGTACAATTACCTCATCAAGTTCTACTTTCCTCCCACTCACTTCTTTCGAGAGTAACTCCTTCTCTAGAAAGGACCATTCAAAGCAACAAAGATCTTGCCTTCAGATATGTGGTAGAAGGTGTACCTAATAGTTTATTTTGGGTATCCTATGAAGATGCACTTCTCCGATTTGGGTTTTAGCTTATCAGGTTAAAGCCTTTTGACATAAGTGTCACAACCCCAAACTTTAAGAAACGGCAACTTTGGTTTCTTGCCAAACCACAGTTCATGCGGTGTTGTCTCAACAGATTTAGACGATGCCCTATTTAATGTGAATGCAGTTGTCCCTAATCCATAACCCAAAAATGATAACGGCAAATCGGTAAGAGACATCATAGAATGCACCATATCAAATAGAGTACGGTTACAGTGTTCGGACACACCATCCGCTCTGGTGTTTTAGGTGGCAAGAGTCGTGAAACTATTCCACATTGTTTTAAATGAAGGACAAACTCATAACTCAAATATTCCGCTCCATGATCAGATCATAGAAACTTTATTTTCTTGTTACGATGATTCTCTAATTCACTCTGAAATTCTTTGAAATTTTCAAATGTTTTAGACTTGTGTTTCATCAAGTAGATATACCCATATCTACTCAAATCATATGTGAAGGTGAGAAAATAAAGATACCCGCTGCATGCTTCAACACTCATCGGACCACATACATCGATATGTATTACTTCCATTAAGTCATTACCTAGTTCCATTGTTCCAGAGAATGTAGTTTTAGTCACCTTGCCCATGAGGCATGCTTCACAAGTATCAAATTGTGGGGACCCCGACTCATAAGTCGTGATCACCGAATGCACGTGTACAGTGATCCCAGAGATCAATGCTCACTGAACACATAGAAGCTGAATAATAAGAGTCTTACATCCATACATGCCGTATTACTCAAATTGTGACCATTATGGTCAAGTCTTGAATATATCATAGCAGCGGAATTATTCAATAACAACTTGGACCCATGCAATCTGCCTTAACCCTACAGGCATTCTGACTGGGAAGCGTCCTAGCTCGCATGTTCGTCACCAAGAAATCTTCATCATATCCTGTTCTCTCCTGCCTGGCCAATAAAATAACCAGTGGCAAGCCAATGAGTACTTTGAATGTACTCGCAAGCAACCCAAGTGTGATAACATAATTAATTATGCAAGGCTCTACTGCTAAATTGGCAATTTTGCGGAAAGCTAGTTTTTCATATGCAAGTATGATCAACATATAACAAGGGCATGCATGCGTCTACAATAAGTAACAGGAGGTTACAGACATCAACATCGTGAAAGAGTCATCACGCTCGTCGTGACATTCTCACAATCACATCAACAAATTTACCAAACCGTGTTGTTTTCCAAAAACTTATGGACATAGTCTAAGCAGCACCACCCAACTGTCATTGACCATGGACACGGCTATTAGAATAGTTTCACACTCTGCAGAGGTCGCGCACTTTACCCACAAGATCCGGGGAACTTCCGTGTCATCCACGACCCGCGGTACCTCAAGTACCCGGGGTAAGCACCCGATCACTATCTTTCCCTAGACAACACTAACACGGAGTCCACTCGATTGGAAGTAACCCCCGTGCCCAACATTTCACATCTTAAAAATTGTGGAGACTCGCTCCCATATTCATCACATACCACTGACACGGGGTACAAACGGTGTGTTCGGTGCCCTGTGAAAACAGTCATGGCCGCCTATCCAAGCACGACCCCATCCCGAGAGTGACCTCATGTCACCCCCGTCACTAGTAATGCGGGCACCATGCTAGTATCGACCTAGCTAATCAATAATGCCATTTCCCATATAAGGGTAGAGTGGTTGCGCATGTTTGGTTAGGACAGTAATCACAGATAAATCTAATCCATCTCTGTAAACAACACTTTCGTCAAGCCTCGGTACACTACTTTTCCACTAAGTAGTGTCCGAGTTCTTCATCGTCTCCCAGGGGCATTAGTGGCACCCACTCGGTTATTTGCAAGTATGTCAAGCCACACTTGTTTCTCTCAATGCATAACCCTGACCCATTTTGCGTAGCCAACTACCATAGCATATATCTATCTACTCCCACCGACATAACCCTCATAAGAAGGTAGGGTCATGCGCAATGCAAATATCAACGAAGAAGTATAGTGGCAAACCCTCAAAGTGGTTACCACCTCATCATGTTTCCGTTGCAACAACAATATGGTGCTATATGACATGCATAAAAAGGGTTTCTCAAACATGGTCAAAGGGCTGCTTGCCTGTCTTAATCAAGTCCTTGGGGTCTTCAAATCCTTTGTTCCTTCTCGAGTACTCCGTATAATTCGTCAACTAACGTCGGAAATTATCACAATAAGCAACGCAACAAGGCAAAAATAAAAGTGCTCTAAAAATAGGAGTTGGACTTTTCTAGGATACCTCTGGTCATATGAAAAATGACCAAGGTGGTTTCATTGGAGTATGATCAATGGATGGTTTGGAACATTTCAATATGAGGTAATCAGGGGATTTGTGGATTTGCAAGAAGTGTACAGAAGAATTATTTTGAAAAATGGTCAGAGGCACCTATCTAACAAGGAATGATTTTAGAAGTAGCTAGGAGTTGGTTTCACTTGATTTGGAGTTCAAATTAATTTCCTAGGATTTTGCAAAGTTGAGAAATATGAAGAAATGGCTCATTATTTTGTGGGGTACAGAAAGTATTAGGAAAAATATTCCAAAACTAAGTTTTGATATTAGAAGCATCTAGGAATTTGAACCATTGCATTTGGATCAAATTTGAGCTCTCTGTGATTTTCTAAAGTTCATCACAGAAATGGAATAATGACATTTTGATAATATTTGTGAAGAAAAAGTCTCTGGGAAAATGTGCATGTTGCACCAACAGGTAGATCATGATTTTAGAAACTATCAGAAATTTGAATCATCAAATTTGGAGTTCATTTGAATTATTTATGGGTTTTACAAATTGTGCAGAAAGGAAAAAGAAAAAGCTTTTTACCCAAACAGGCTGGATCGGGGCGGCTTACCGCGTGCACTGAGCGAGAAATAGCGGGGCAACGCACTGGGCCTGGCCCAGCCGCCTGACCGCACGGGGCGATAACGATGACGTCGAAGGCGCCCGCCTAGAATATGCCTTGGCCTCGAGGAGATGGCTTCCGAAGAACTCGTGTCCACTTAACCTGCGGGCCCGGCCCTCAGGGTCACCGACACGCGGGACCCATCCGTGGGGTTCATCCCCAACCTCCCACTCGAACAGAGCAGGGGCAGGGGCGGTGTCGACGGCGGCTTGCCGGAGCCACAGGCCACTGTTTCCGGAGAGGTGACCACCGGCGTGCTCAGGGGACCCGGCCGCGTCCAACCGTGGGTGGCACGGTCGCCCAGGGGCACCGGGTTGAGCAGGGCGTCGGCCGCGGCAGACGAGGCTGACAGTGAGGATGGAACTCGACGGCAAGACCACGGGGAGGAGAGGGAGAAGCGCGAGATGGCTTATGGTGATGGTGGAGATGCTCTAGTGCAGTCCAGAGGGGGGAGGAGGAGTGGTGGATGCGAATTTTGGCGGAGGCCGATGGCAAGGCTCCGACCATGGAGGTGGTTGTAGGGCATGAGGAGGAAAGTGGGTCGGTCCAGGGGGTGTACAGGAGGGAGAGAGAGCCAAAGGAGCGGTGAGAGGCTCGGCGGTGGCCTTTAAATAGGTGGGCGACGGTCCACCGAGGACTCATGCGCCGGGAAGCTAGTTGCTGTCGCTGCAAGCCAGGGGGCGCGCGTGGGCGTGTCCGGGGTGTTTGTAGGGGTGGTCTACGCCCATAGGAAGGGAGAGAAGGAGCGGGGATGCGCCAGGGCAGCGCGCGTGTGAGCATGCTCATTGGAGCTCTCGGTGACTACGATGCGCATGCGGGCAGGGGCCGGAGAGAGAGAGAGAGAGAGAGAAAGAGAGAGAGAGAGAGAGAGAGAGAGAGAGAGAGAGAGAGGAAGAAGGGGGCCGACCAGCTGTCGTGTCCCGGACGTGGAGGTGGCCACGGGGAACATGATCCCAACGCCCTAGGCTGTCGGGTGCCTCGGGCAGGACGCTGCTATTGTGCGGGAGCACACTGTAGTGCGCTCCAGAGCGCCCCGTATGGCCGACATGGCCGTGTCCCCACCGCTCTGGACGCGTCCACTTTGTCCAATGGTGTCTAGGGGGTTATGGGGGGAGTAAATAAGTGGGTTGTGGCCTTGGATGCCATGGAGGGCCACTGGAGTGAGGAGGGAGGTGAGAAAAGAGGAGAATGCTGCTGTCCAGAAGGGTAAATGGGGTTTGAACCCCCCACCCCCGCCCCTCAATCATTGATCTGAGGAGGGGAAGGAGTTCGTGGAGGTAGAGGGTGACTAGGAGCAGTTGTGGTAAAAACTTGAGGCAAGGGGGAGTGGTGGAAGTGGATCAAAAGGTGATTTTGGCAAAGTGCGAGAAGGTGTTTGATGACATTTTGGGCAAGCAAATGGAGTCCAAATGACATGAGACTTAACAGGATGAAATGGCACATACATTTAGGCCCTTCCACCAAATTTGAGCTCATTTGGGCAAAGTTGCCAATGCAACTTTTGTAAACACTAGAAATCAACAGAAATGGATTTTCCAAGATTAAGTTAAGCAAAACATCTCTCCGTGATGCACCACTTGGTTTAGTGTCATCATTTGGCTTTGTGAGCATGTCCACAAAATTTGAGGCCCTAATTAAAAAGTTGGCAATGTAGAGTTGTTCAAATTTGGATCTGGTCAAAAAGGGTTTTGGGGCACTTATATCAAGTTATCCTTCTCCAAAACTTGTGCCATTTGGCATAGATGCATATTTACAGCATTTGAGAATGTGCACCAAGTTTGAGATCATTTGGACAAGTTTGGCAATGTAAAGTTGCTCAAACTTCAAAATGGACAGAAATGGTTTTGAGGGGATTTGATGATGATTTCTTGATCTTCAAGGCATGAGGCTTTGTAAGATCATCAAATGTGTCATATCTAACATGATAGAATTTCCTTCGAATTTTTGGAGAATATTTCCTTTGAAAATATTTCAAAATCTTGAAATATCCAGAAAGGGTTTTGGAAGGATTTGCCCAATATTTTGAACATGATCATGTGTTGAAACTCTTATATATGGACAATATATGTCCTAGGAGTCTCTCTGAATTTTGGCAAATATTTTTGAAACAGTTAAATCATTTTAACCTATTAAAGACCATTTCTGGACTAAAGAAAAATCATTTAAATAAAATATAAAAATAACTTTAAAAATTATAATTTTGTGGTTTATGGGAGTCCTATACCTAATAGGATTCAAATATACTTTTTGAAAGATTTTTCACACCCTGAATAAGGTACTTGCAGTACAAACCTCAATTCAGGGGTTTTTGGAAAAACTAATTTTAGAAAATACTATTTTGCCAAAATATTTTTATAAGTAAATACCATATTGTCCTATACACATGGCATAATCATTGGGAAAAAGGTTTTGGATCAAGGAGATGAAGTATTAGAGTTGGATGATTTATTTGATTTTTAGAGCACTTGCAAACAGCAGACAGAAAAATCGATCAAGCAAAGTCAAAAACACTCAAAAGTTCTTGTCAAACCACATTTTAGCATGATTATTAGCTTAAGTGTAGTGGCATGAAAATCAGGGTGTGACAGACCTACCCCCCTTACAAGAATCTCGTCCCCGAGATTCCTAGACTAGGCGTGGAGAAGAATACGAAAACTTGGATATGTGGTAGTCTTCACTTCTTCTTGTTGGTTCTGCTTCCGAGTGGTGCTCCATGGAATCTTGAAGTACTTGGTGCTGTGACTTCTCGCTTGTTGCCCTTTTTGGTGCAGGTTGCTGAGGGGTCTCTTGCATAGGTTAGGTTGGGCTAGATGTCAAAGGCTCGGTGATCGATGTCCTTGCGGGGACCGGGCTAGTTAGGAAGTTAAAAGTACTTCCAGAGTTGTGTCTTGTGGGAAATTTGATGCACAGTGGGTAACTCAGGTGGTAAATCTAGCTGGTAGCCGTCTACTATCTGACTTGTAGTGGTCTTGAAGAAGGTCGATAAATCTTGGTGTGAGCGTCCCTTCGACATGGAAATGCTTGGTTCCTTCGAGAGGGGTGGTTTGCAGATACACCCAGTCTTCGACGCGGGAGTTTACTTCTTGATGACGATGGTCGGTGTAGTTTCTCCTTCTTGACATGTCAGTCTTCAATGTCTCCTAACCAGCTGTCCATCTCTTCTTTTTTCTTCGGGCCGACAAGTAGGCCATCAAATAATGATGTTACCCAACTTGTCCAAATACTCCATGAAGTCCACGGGGTACGCGAGGTAGGCTGGGGTATTGGTGGTGGTCTCCGTTGAATATTGTCAATGGTCTTCTTGACTTAGAGTCAACGCCCGTGGTCAGGACCTGACCATGTTGTGGCTTGGTGGGGCTTAAGGGTTTCAAGGATTCTAGTGTGTGAGTGAACATTTATCATCTTATCCTTAAGCACGATTTCTGAGATGCCAATAGTTCTATCTAGTACTCCAAAGGAATAACTTTATACCACTAAAAGCATCCTCTCGCATAGGCTAACTCCAATCACCACTCATGCCATACATATCCTCATGACTCCCAAAAGGAGATCTAACAAAATTGTACTTGTCTACGATCCCCAAATCCATAGGTATGTCTACCCCTAAAATCCATGGGTAGATCATACATGCTGCTAAGCTTGTATTAAACACCACAATCCAAGCACTCAACCTTTTCTTGCAAGGTTCAAGATAATACATCTCCATACCAAGGAAACACGTCATATGCCACTCCAAGATCTCGTTTCCTTCCTATAGATCAACTCCAGCAGCCCGGTAACTTCCATCAATCACCACATAATCCAACAATTCTACAAATCCGTTGTCTACGGTGTTCCTCAAGATCTCAAGTCCCTATAATACCCAAATACTTGGAAGGGCTATGCATTCTGTAGTAAGTCCACCAAATTCCCACCATCATGGTCAAGTAATCTCCAAGGTCATGATTATATAGATCCCTAAATCAACTCTGACACATAATCCAATCTCCTAGTTTATTGTCCACCGAGAAACATGGAATCAGGATCGAGATCATCAGTCTAAACCCAATTTACTCTGAACCATGCAGACATATCTAGCATCTATACCCAACCAGAATCACCTACTTAAATCCAAATCTCATGCCCGACGAGAATCCCTACATTTCCCCCATGTCATTTTCAAAATGTCAACTATCTCCAATCAATATCCTCTGATGAAGTCAAAACCTTATACTTCCAAGAATTTCATCTTGTAATCACAATTGCCCTGCAAATCCAAGTTACTCCAGGGTGATGATAGTTACACTACTCTATTAATCATGATCCCACCAACATGAAAACCTCACTATCCATCAAGGTCTCAGATAATTCCTCGAAGTCACTGATTTAAAGCCACCAAGTCATCTGTCTTATATCCTCAAATTGGTATATCTATGGCATCGTCAGTTATTGTGCTATATTAGGATCAAAATGTGCTCACTCACTTTGTCCACTAGTTCCATTACGAACCAAGTGTTGTGCAAGGTTATAGAGGCTTAACTGGTCCTCTTGTAATACTATGGGTTAAGCACATGGTTAAGGATTCATGCTGGAGTATCTCGTGAAGTCTCAAAGGGTCTAGGAATGGGTTTTCTAATCTTGAGGAGTAACATAACTTCACGGGGTTGCACTTGGTCGTGGAGGTTGTAAGAGAAGTCTTCATTGTTAGTTGGTTGCCGAGTTGGAATCCTTGGTACTTCTTGTCTTGCTGGTATTCAATTGAGGAGATAGAAGAGAGGAAAAAGTAGCATAAAGGAGGGAAATGCCTAAAGGGGGTTCTATAGTGCAAGGTGCAAACAAACAGGTGCAAAAACGGCGAAACAAAGGAAACAAGGCAAGGAAGATGATATAGCCATGTACTTGTTGCCTAGGGCAAAAGTGCGACTTATTTCAATACACAAACAATAAAAACAAGCAACACACAATCATGGTTCTATTCTAACCATCACACGGACTCGACTGCGCATAGGGGGTACATGACTCATCCTACCCTTGGGGTTCTCGGACTAGTAGTCATGCCTTGTGCCTCGTGCAGTCTTCTGAGTTTTCCTCAGGTGTTGTTACGTCCCTTGTAGTTGTTTGAACGACCCGGGTTGAGCTTGAAGAATTTTCAACAACTTCTCGCCTGATGAGGTGATGTGGTGAAGGTGTCTCCTCGTAGCTGGCATTGACTTGGTCCCTTCTTGTCCTCTTAATCATAACGATCCCTTGTGCCTTCGGGGCGTCGAGGGTACCAGGTAGGCAATCCTTTATGCAATGATATTAACAAGGCATAGTAGAGGTTCAACATGTCGGTTACGTTGATGACAACATCGACACCAAGAGCGGGGAATGAAGAGAACCGTTTTCCTGCTCACTATAGTGAGGCGGACCAAATGGTGAGGTTCTCATTCACCGGTGGTTGCCGATACAACAACAGTAGTGACATGATTACTCTATTAGCGATGTATATCATGATCTTGCACACCCTGTGCCCTGGTCATCGTAGGCTAAGGTTGCACCATCTTGGGGCAGTGCCAATGATGTCACCATCTTCTAGGTCTTCATGTCCTCATTCCTCGAGGATGTGTCTTTTGTTGGCATCATCTTGTTATGGTGTCGCCAATCTTGTGTTCAGAAGAGGTGCGTGAGTGTTTGGCAAGGCATAATTCTTCTAGATTATCCACGAGGATTACAGAAAATCCAGTGGTCAGGGGCATAAGGGTTCTAACGACCAAAAGTTTTGAAGGGGAAGTGATCAATAAGGAAAGTATAGCCTAGTTTTCAAAAAACTGAGAAGGGAAGAGAAGTATAGATAGTTTTGAAAACTAGCAATAGTTTTGGAAATAGTTTCACCCTAATTAACGACCATGCTAACTAAGGCTTCCTACAGTCAGGATGGCTCTGATACCAGCTCTGTGGGGACCCCGACTCATAAGTCGTGATCACCGAATGCATGTGTACAGTGATCCCAGAGATCAATGCTCACTGAACACACATAAGCTGAATAACAAGAGTCTTACATCCATACATACCGTATTACTCAAATTGTGACCATTATGGTCAGGTCTTGAATATATCATAGCAGCGGAATTCTTTAATAACAACTTGGACCCATGCCATCTGCCTTAACCCTACAGGCATTCTGACTGGGAAGCGTCCTAGCTCGCATGTTCGTCACCAAGAAATCTTCATCATATCCTGTTCTCTCTTGCCTGGCCAATAAGATAACCAGTGGCAAGCCAATGAGTACTTTGAATGTACTCGCAAGCAACCCAAGTGTGATAACAAAATTAATTATGCAAGGCTCTACTACTAAATTGGCAGTGTTGCGGAAAGCTAGTTTTTCATATGCAAGTATGATCAACGTATAACAAGGGCTTGCATGCGTCTACAACAAGTATCAGGAGGTTAGAGACATCAAAATCGTGAAAGGGTCATGAACAACTCTTGCTCACGCTCATCGTGACTTTCTCACAATCACATCAGCAAATTTACCAAACCGTGTTGTTTTCCAAAAACTTATGGACATAGTCTAAGCAGCACCACCCAACTGTCCTTGACCGTGGACACGTCTATTCGAATAGTTTGACACTCTGCAGAGGTCGCACACTTTACCCACAAGATCCGGGGAACTTCCGTGTCATCCACGACCCGCGGTACCTCGAGTACCCGGGGTAAGCACCCGATCAATATCTTTCCCTATACGACACTAACATAGAGTCCACTCGATTGGTAGTAACCCCCGTGCCCAACATTGCACATCTTAAAAATTGTGGAGACTCGCTCCCATATTCATCACATACCACTAACACGGGGTACCTACGGTGTGTTCGGTGCCCTGTGAAAACTGTCATGGTCGCCTATCCAAGCACGACCCCGTCCCGAGAGTGACCTCATGTCACGCCCGTCACTAGTAATGCGGGCACCATGCTAGTATCGACCTAGGTAATCAATAATGCCCTTTCCCATATAAGGGTAGAGTGGTTGCGCGTGTTTGGTTGGGACGGTAATCACATATAAATCTAATCCATCTCGATAGACAACACTTTCGTCAAGCCTCGATACACTACTTCTCCACCAAGTAGTGTCCTAGTTCCTCATCGTCTCCCAGGGGCATTAGTGGCACCCACTAGGTTATTTGCAAGTATGTCAAGCCACACTTGTTTCTCTCAATGCATAACCCTGACCCATATTGCGTAGCCAACTACCATATCATATATCTATCTACTCCCACCGGCATAACCCTCATAAGAAGGTAGGGTCATGCGCAATGCAAATATCAACAAAGAAGTACAGTGGCAAACCCTCAAAGTGGTTACCACCTCATCATGTTTCCGTTGCAACAACAATATGGTGCTATATGACATGCATAAAAAGGGTTTCTCAAACATGGTCAAAGGGCTGCTTGCCTGTCTTAATCAAGTCCTTGGGGTCTTCAAATCCTCTGGTCCTTCCCGAGTAGTTTGTATACTTCGTCAACTAACGTCGGAAATAATCACAATAAGCAACACAACAAGGCAAGAATAAAAGTGCTCTAAAAATAGGAGTTGGACTTTTCTAAGATACCTCTGGTCATATGAAAAATGACCAATGTGGTTTCATTGGAGTATGATCAATGGATGGTGTGGAACATTTCAATATGAGGTAATCAGGGGATTTGTGGATTTGCAAGAAGTGTACAGAAGGATTATTTTGAAAAATGGTAAGAGGCACCTATCTAACAAGGAATGATTTTAGAAGTAGCTAGGAGTTGGTTTCACTTGATTTGGAGTTCAAATGAATTTCCTAGGATTTTGCAAAGTTGACAAATATGAAGAAATGGCTCATTATTTTGTGGGGTACATAAAGTATTAGGAGAAATGTTCCAAAACTAAGTTTTGATATTACAAGCATCTAGGAATTTGTACCATTGAATTTGGATCAAATTTGAGCTCTGTGCGATTTTCTAAAGTTCATCACAAAAATGGAATAATGACATTTTTGATAATATTTGTGAAGAAAAAGTCTCTGGGAAAATGTGCATCTTGCACCAACAGGTAGATCATGATTTTAGAAACTACCAGAAATTTGAATCATCAAATTTGGAGTTCATTTGAATTATTTATGCATTTTACAAATTGTGCAGAAAGGAAAAAGAAAAAGCTTTTTACCCAAACAGGCTGGATCGGGGCGGCTTACCGCGTGCACTGAGCGAGACATAGCGGGGCAACGCACTAGGCCTGGCTCAGCCGCACGACCGCACGGGGCAACACTGATGACGTCGAAGGCGCCCGCCTAGAATATGCCTTGGCCTCGGGGAGACGACTTCCGAAGAAGCCGTGTCCACTTAACCTGTGGGCCCGGCCCTCAGGGTCGCCGACACTCGGGACCCATCCGTCGGGTTCATCCCCAACCTCCCGCTTGAACGGAGCAGGGGCAGGGGCGGTGTCAACGTCAGCTTGCCGGAGTCACAGGCCACTGTTTTCGGAGAGCTGACCACCGGCGTGCTCAGGGGACCCGGCCGCGTCCAACCATGGGTGGCACGGTCGCCCAGGGGCAGCGGGTTGAGCAGGGCGTCGGCCGCGGCGGACGAGGCTGACCGTGAGGATGGAACTCGACGGCAAGACCACGGAGAGGAGAGGGAGAAGCGCAAGATGGCTTGCGGTGATGGTGGAGATGCTCTGGTGCAGTCCAGAGGGGGGAGGAGGAGTGGTGGATGCGAATTTTGGCGGAGGCCGGTGACAAGGCTTCGACCATGGAGGTGGTTGTAGGGCACGAGGAGGAAAGTGGGTCGGTCCAGGTGGTGTATGGGAGGGAGAGGGAGCCAAAGGAGCAACGAGAGGCTCGGGTGGCCTTTAAATAGGTGGGCGACGGTCCACCGAGGACTCGTGCGCCGACGGGCTAGTTGCCGTCGCTTCAAGCCACGGGGGCGCGTGCGGGCATGTCCGGGGTGTTTGTAGGGGTGGTCTACGCCCATAGGAAGGGTGAGAAGGAGCGGGGATGCGCCAGGGCAGCGCGCGTGTGAGCGTGCTCATTGGAGCTCTCGGTGACCATGGTGCGCGTGCGGGCAGGGGCCGGAGAGAGAGAGGAAGAAGGGGGCCGACCATCTGCCGTGTCCCGGACGTCGAGGTGGCCTCGGGGGACACAATCCCAATGCCCTAGGCTGTCGGGTGCCTCGGGCAGGACACGGCTACAGTGCGGGAGCACACTGTAGCGCGCTCCAGAGCGCCCGTATGGCCGGCATGGCCGTGTCCTCACCGCTCTGGACGCGTCCACTTTGTCCAATGGTGTCTAGGGAGGTAGGGGAGGAGTAAAGAAGTGGGTTGTGGCCTTGGATGCCATGGAGGGCCCCTGGAGTGAGGAGGGAGGTGAGAAAAGAGGAGAATGCTGCTGTCCAGAAGGGTAAATGGGGTTTTACCGCCCCTCAATCATTGATCTGAGGAGGGGAAGGAGTTCTTGGAGGTAGAGGGTGACTAGGAGCAGTTGTGGTAAAAACTTGAGGCAAGGGGGAGTGGTGGAAGTGGATCAAAAGGTGATCTTCGCAAAGTGCCAGAAGGTGTTTGATGAAGTTTTGGGCAAGATAATGGAGTCCAAATGACATGAGACTTAACACAATGAAATGGCACATACATTTAGGCCATTCCACCAAATTTGAGCTCATTTGGGCAAAGTTGCCAATGCAACTTTTGTAAACCCTAAAAATCAACATAAATGGATTTTCCAAGATTAAGTTAAGCAAATCATCTCTCCTTGATGCACCACTTGGTTTAGTGTCATTATTTGGCTTTGTGAGCATGTCCACAAAATTTGAGGCCCTAAGTAAAAAGTTGGCAATGTAAAGTTGTTCAAATTTGAATTTGAACAAAAATGGTTTTGGGACACTTAGATCAAGTTATCCTTCTCCAAAACTTGTGCCCTTTGGCATAGATGCATATTTACATCATTTGAGAATGTGTACCAAGTTTGAGAACACTTAGACAAGTTTGGCAATGTAAAGTTGCTCAAACTTAAAAATGGACAGAAATGGTTTTGAGGGGATTTGATGATGATATCTTGATCTTCAAGGCATTAGGCTTTGTAAGATCATCAAATGTGTCATACCTGACATGATAGAATTTCCTTGGAATTTTTGGAGAATATTTCCTTTGAAAATATTTCAAAATCTTGAAATATCCAGAAAGGGTTTTGGAAGGATTTGCCCAATATTTTGAACATGACCATGTGTTGAAACTCTTATATATGGACAATATATGTCCTAGGAGTCTCTCTGAATTTTGGCAAATATTTGTGAAACAGTTAAATAATTTTAACCTATTAAAGACCATTTCTGGCCTAACGAAAAAGAATTTAAATAAAATATAAAAATAACTTTAAAAATGATAATTTTGTGGTTTATGGGAGTCCTATACCTAATAGGATTGAAATATACTTAATGAAAGATTTTTCACACCCTGAATAAGGTACCTGCACTACAAACCTCAATTCAGGGGTTTTTGGAAAAACTAATTTTAGAAAATACTATTTGGACAAAATATTTTTATAAGTAAATACCATACTGTCCTATACACATGGCATGATCAGTGGGAAAAAGGTTTTGGATCAAGGAGATGAAGTATAAGAGTTGGATGATTTATTTGATTTTTAGAGCACTTGCAAACAGCAGACAGAAAAATCAATCAAGCAAAGTCAAAAACACTCAAAAGTTTTTGTCAAACCAAATTTTAGCATGATTATTAGCTTAAGTGTAGTGGCATGAAAATCAGGGTGTGACACAAATGATTCATAATCAATTGATTCCAGAAGTCCATCAGCATGGAGTTTCTTCATGCGCTTTACACCAATATGACCTAAACGGGAGTGCCACAAGTATGTTGCACTAACATTATGTACTTTGCATCTTTTTGCATCAATATTATGAATATGTGTATCACTAGGATCGAGATTAAATAAACCACTAACATTGGGTGTATGAACATAAAAGGTTTTATTCATGTAGATAGAATAACAATTACTGTATTTCTGGGATTCGTGTTGAACCTAAATAAATGTTATTCCGAGCACATGCTCACTAGTTGAGCTATTCTCCTCCATCTTGTTGGCAAAGTACCTGTCAGAGGTCTCATACCTCTTGACATGGGCATAAGTCTGAAATACCAATTTCAGTTCTTGAAACATCTCATATGCTCCATGGCATTCAAAACGTTTTTTGAAGTCCCGGTTCTAAGCCGTAAAGCAAGGTGCACTAAACTGTTAAGTATTCATCATATCGAGCTTGCCAAACATTCATAACATCTGCATCTGCTCCTGCAATAGGTTGATAACCCACAAGTATAGGGGATCGCAACAGTTTTCGAGGGTAGAGTATTCAACCCAAATTTATTGATTTGACACAAGGGGAGCCAAAGAATATTATCAAGTATTGGCAGGTGAGTTGTCAATTCAAGAACACCTAGAAAACTTAATATCTGCAGCAAAAGCAAAGTAGTATGGATGTAACGGTAACAGTGGCAAAAGTAACAGTAGCAGTTTTGTAGTGATGGTGACAACAACGGTAACGAAAGTAACAAAGCAAGTATCAATATGGAACGAACTCGTAGGCAATGGATCGGCAATGATATGTGTCGGATAATATTCATCATGTAGTAGTTATAACCTAGGGTGACATAGAACTAGCTCCAATTTATCAATATAATGTAGGCATGTATTCCATATATAGTCATACGTGCTTACGGAAAAGAACTTGCATGATATCTTTTGTCCTACCCACCCATGGCAGCGGGGTCCTAATGAAAACTAAGGGATATCAAGGCCTTCTTTTAATAGAGTACCGGACCAAAGCATTAGCAGTTAGTGAATACATGAACTCCTCAAAGTATGGTCATCACTGGGAAGTCTCCTGGCTATTGTCACCCAGGGGTTGCCGGATCATAACTCATAGTAGGTGATATTGACTTGAAAGATAGGATCAAGAACACAATTATATTCTTGAAGACATAATAGGTTCAGATCTGAAATCATGGCACTCGGGCCCTAGTGACAAGCATTAAGCATAGAAAAGTCATAGCAACATCAATATGAGAACATAGTGGATACTAGGGATCAAACCGTAACAAAACTAAATCGATTACATGATAAATCTCATCCAACCCATCACCGTCCTGCAAGCCTACGATGGGATTACTCACGCACGGCGGTGAGCATCATTAAATTGGTGATGGAGGATGGTTGATTATGACGACGTCGATGATCTCCACTCTCCAGGGCAACGAACGAACTACAAATAAGGTCTCCCGAAGAATAGCAGGAGGTGGCGGCGGCTCCGTATCGTAAAACTCAATGAAATCTTCTCTCTTTGAATTTTTTTCTCCCCGAATAAGAATATATGGAGTTGGAGTTGACGTTGGTGGAGGTACAAGGGGCCCACAAGGTAGGGGCGCACCCTGGGGGGGGGGTGTGGGCCCCCTCTGATAGTTCTTTTCGCCTGTATTGTTTACATATTCTGAAAATAATCTCCGTGAAATTTTAGGTCATTCCGAGAACTTTTATATCTGCACAAAAATAACACCAAGGAAATTCTGCTGAAAACAGCGCCAGTCCGGGTTAGTTCCATTGAAATCATGCAATTTAGAGTCCAAAAAAAGGGCAAAAGAGTTTGAAAAGTAGATACGACGGAGACGTATCAACTCCCCCAAGCTTAAACCATTGCTTGTCCTCAAGCAATTCAGTTGACAAACTAAAAGTGATAAAGAAAAACTTTTATAAACTCTATTTGATCTTGTTGTTGCAAATATGTAAAGCTAGCATTCAAGTTTTCAGCAAAGATTCTGGACAAATCACATTCACAATAACATTTAGGTCTCATATGTACTCATATCAATAACATAATCAACTAGCGAGCAATAATAATAAATCTCAAATGACAACACTATTTCAAAACAATCATGATATAATATGACAAAGTGGTATCTTGCTAGCCCTTTCCGAGACCGCAAAACATAAATGTAAAGCACCTAAGAAGATCAAGGACTGACTAGACATTGTAATTCATGGTTAAAGAGATCCAGTCACACTCATACTCAATATTAATTAATAACAAAGCATATAAATGACAGAGGTGCTCTCCAACTGGTGCTTTTTATAAGAGGATGATGACTTGGCAATAAAAGTAAATAGACAGGCCCTTCGCAGAGGGAAGCAGGGATTTGCAGAGGTGCCAGAGCTCAAGTTTTTAAATCAGATATGAATATAATTTTGAGCGGTATGCTTTCTTTGTCAACACTACAACCAAAAGTTCTCAATATCTTCCATGCTACATACATTATAGGGGGTTCCCAAACAGAATGGTAAAGTTTTACTCCCCCTCCACCATCAAACACACTCCACGGCTTATCCAAAACAACGGGTGCCGTCCAAACCAACAACAGTCCTGGGGAGCTTTGTTTAATTATTTGTGATTTTGTTTTTGACCTTTTGATCACAGGACTGGGCATCTCGATTACCAGCCATTTTCTCATGAATGACAAGCGGAGTCCACACATCGTGAGAATAACCCACCTAACATGGAAGATAAAGACAACCCCAGTCGCCACATGAGCGATTTAGGCATACAAAACATAATTTTATTTGAAGGTTTAGAGTTTGGCACATGCAAATTTACTTGGAACGGTAGGTAAATACCGCATATAGGTAAGTATGGTGGACTCATATGGAACAACTTTGGGTTTATGGAAGTGGATGCACAAGCAGTATTCCCGCCTAGTACAGGTGAAGGCTAAAAAGAGACTGGGAGCGACCAGCTAGAGAGCGACAACGGTCATAAACATGCCTTGAGATTAACCAACATTGAGTGCAAGCATGAGTAGGATATAAATTACCATGAACATAAATATCATGAAGGATATGTTGATTTTGTTTCAACTACATGTGTGAACATGTGCTAAGTCGAGCCACTTAAATCATTCAAAGGAGGATACCATCCTATCATACTACATCATAACCATTTTAAAAGCATGTTGGCATGCAAGGTAAACCATTATGAACTCTTAGCTAATTAAGCATGGCATGAGTAACTATAATCTCTAATTGTCATTGCAAACATGTTTCATTCATAATAGGCTGAATCAGGAACGACAAGCTAATCATATTTACAAAAACAAAATAGGTCGAGTTCATACCAGCTTTTCTCCATGTCAATCATTTCATCATATATCGTCATTATTGCCTTTCACTTGTACAACCAAACGGTGTGAATAATAATAATAGTGCACGTGCAATGGACTAAGCTAGAATCTGCAAACATTTATTCAAAGGAGAAGACAAGGTAATATGGGCTCTTGTTAGATGGAATCTGCAAACATTTATTCAAAGGAGAAGACAAGGTAATATGGGCTCTTGTTAGATGGAATCTGCAAACATTTATTCAAAGGAGAAGACAAGGTAATATGGGCTCGTGTTAGATAATCAATAATGCATATGAGAGCCACTCATCATTTTCATCGTGGTCTTCTCCTCTCGACCCCCAAAGAAAAAGAAAAGAATTTCAAAGAAATACACTGAAATGTTTTTGGAGTTCTTGGTTTTCTGAAGAAAGCAAAACAAGAATGAGAAAAACTATTTACACGGGAAAGCTCCCAACAAACAAAAGAAGAACGAGAAACCTTTTTGGATTTTCTTTTAATACTAGAAACTACTAAGAAACTAACTAGAAAGAAAAGACAAAAAGAAGCAAGAAACATTTTTGGGGTTTTCAGAGTTTTTGAAACACACAAGAAGAAAGTGAGAAAAATAAACTAACATGGATAATACAATGAAAAAGTATGAACACCGACAACTGGAATGGATGCGTGAACATCAAACTCATCCTTGAAACCTGCGCGAATTGTAAATTCATCCGATGGCCATTCACACGGCCGCACTTGAGCATCCCTTGGTGGTTCAAGGTCCGGTTCACGTATCACGAGCCTCAGTGCTTGCTTTCTTGAAGGGCCACCTTGGTAAATTCTCCTAGACATTTTCTCTCTCTGAAAAAATTCTGAAATTTTTAGTGACTCAAAATAAAAGTAAACCGAAGTCAACAAAATTGATGGAAACTACTCCTTCAAGTGTCTAGAGGCTATATCATACATCAAAACTACTTTGGACCATATAAATGTGACATGCAAGCTCAAGAACAAGGTCACCACTGCAGCAAAAATTGCAATAAATAAAGCACTAGAACAAAACTAATTGGACCATTGGAGGAGTCACATACCCAAGAACAATCCCCCAAAACAGTTTTGCAAATGATGATTTGTGCAAGGAGATCGAAAATGGCAGCAAGATGAGCTAGAACACGAGTTTGAGCTATGGGATGATTTTTTATGGAGGAAGAAGGAGAGGATGGGTGCTGGGATAAGTGGAGGGGCCAGGGGCCACGTGGCACTACTGCAGGATGCTGCTAATGCGACACTACGATCAGAGACCCTTCGACGAAACTATGTGCGATGCAATAATCGCAAACGGTGGTGTAAAAAATCCATCAAAAAGGTGTAAAACGTTTGTGATTACAGATGCATCAAACACAGCTCAGAGTTTAGTTGCGTGTGTGATGCAGGGCATATGATTTATCCAGACGAACTATTTGTGATTAGACAGAACAACAAAAACGGCAGCCATATCAATGTGTCTGGGATGTACGGCACATAGTTCGGTCCGATGAACTGTTTGCTATTAGGGAAAGCAACAGAAACTATCATCTAGATCAAGGTGTGTGTGATATATGACATACGATTCAGTCTAATGAACTGCTGTAGGATCCCTCTTTGCATCCTTTATTGGGCATTGGGATGACCGACTGTTGCCGCGCAATGGTCAATGCCACATCCCCCGCGAATGTGCCCGACATGACCGATGGTGTACTCGAGGTCGAAGCGGACCACTTGGTACTTGTCCACGACAAGTAACTACTCCATAGTTTGGATGGATCTCTCTATCGAGACCGGATCATTCATGTACACCACCGAGAGGGCCTTCCCCCTCACGTGGGTGTCCACTACATGATGCATGGTGAACTGCCAGCTGTTTTCATTGTTGGCCGCTGGCAGAGCCATTGGAGCCACGGCGATCGCCATTGGAGCCCGACGCAAATGCATGCACACGAACGTGCGTGATCGTGCGCCGGCCCCAAACACTGGCAGCACAACTTATAAATTGACGGATGGAGTACTAGTTACAGTGATGCATATAATTAAGCAAAGGGACCGCACATGTCTGTATTGACTAGAACGAGAATGCAATAGCACAATAATAATTAGGGCCACGATGATGCGATCGCAGTGGTGGTTACAGGAGGCAAGGGAGACAGATGCATCCATCAACATACGACCTCCTCCTCCTCAACTAAGTGCGTCGGGCCACCGGCCGGCGGCTAAGGAGTGGCTGCTTTTGTGGCGAGGTCAAGGTGCTTCTCAGCAAAGGCATGCAAGGCTTACAACCGGTTGAAGAAGGCCAACATCGTAGCGTCCTCACTGGCCTTCTAGATACCTATGTACATGATTTGCTCATACACGTGGATGTGTAGGTCAACGAATTCTTGCAGGGCGAGGCGCCTCACGGCGAGCGCTTCCTCCAGGTGGACATTCTTCGTGGTGTCGGTGGGCAGTCACAGGGCCACCAGTGCTTGAAAGAGGTTTTGACCATGGAGGCCGATCAGGGTGGCAGGCAATGAGGAGCCCGGGCGCGTGGGCTGGAGGAGTACGACAATGTCGTCCGCGAGCTTCTTGGCGACGGTGAACTTGTTGGTGGTGGCAACGATCATCTGGTCCAACTGAGAGTCGTAGCTAGCGTCGACGATGGCCATCTACCAGCCGGTCGCCAACACCATCTGGAGACGACCCCCGATGCCATGCCGCAGGCTGGCGTCATGGACCATCTTGCACAGCCGCTGGCTGCTCACGCGCATCGCCGCCAAGGGTCTGGAGTGAGCACTTTTGCATTTAGTGTAGGTGCTTAGGCAAATGATTAGGTGCGTACGATGTGGTAGATGCATTGAAATGGAGGGGCACCGTTATATGAGTGCAAACTGTGTTGCATTCACATCATGCTGCCTCTTTTCCCGGTCCTCCTCCCATTACTTCCCTCATGCATTCACGATGCTAATTGAAGGAGGATGCATCATTGGCCGTTCAACATTTCGGGAACCGCTACCCTCTCCCTCGTTTGCATTAAGGCCATATCAGGAACTGGGCCATCCACTGCACGCCGTGTTGAACACGCCTCCTCGCCTCCATCTATGCTTAATTACTGAATTTTAGTTGCAAAAATTAGATACTGATAGTGATTTTTAGCTTCATATTTTGACAAATCGCAGTGTTACAATGTTGACAATTGGCAATGTTACTAGATCAACATATGTCAATATTTCTAGTTTGACAAATGACAACATACCCAATATGACAGATGCAAGTCTTACCAAATTGTTTGTAAGTGGTTGCACACGGGTCATCCAAAAGAGCAATTTGCGTTGAAGAGATGCACAAATCCTGCTCCCACTTTGCATATGGTGTTCTATCTAAAACGGCTACGACCAAGAGCCGCAAAAATCCTGCTCGACACATTTTCCCTCGGCTGCCTGGGGAAGCTCCCGGTTTGCATACGGGTGTTCTAACTAAAATGTTTGTGATGAGTGTTTTATATTGAAAAACCATTGACGTTTTTTTCAAAAGAAAATCATTTGATAAGTTTGTGTATTAAGAGAGAAAATGCAAGTTCGCTCAAACCATATCTTTCATTCAGTCATACTAAAAATTTATATTCATATGATCGAGATACAATATTAAACCCAAGAAAAAAACTATTTCAAACGAGTTTTGGATTTACTAGAATTTAAAAATAAAGTATCTCAATGTTTTGCCGGCAATCAACGGTTCCCTGGTGTTTCAAATTCATTCCCATTTCTTGCATGGGACCTAAGCATGCACCCAAGGACACATATTTGATTTTTCAACCAATTTATATGCACGGGAGCATGTGCATGTAGTTCAAATAGGAATTATGCACACAAATGCATTGAAAACTCAGTTAATGCATAAAAATGTCCAAACGAACCCCGAAAAATCACAAAAAATGACACAACACTCCTGTTATTCTATGTTGACACGATATTTTTTTTGAAAGAAATAAGAGGCAATGGATTTCGTTCCGTGCCCAAAGGTGGGACGTTCCCTACCGAAACCACCATGCTTGTTGTGAGAAGCATATACCCAAACCTGCCCCAAATGGGACAAATTTTTTACCACGGCATGTTGATGCCCTCCATGATAGCATGCCAAGTTTCATTAATTTCAGACGAGTTTTGGATTTACAAGAATTTAAAAGTAAAGTATCACAATGTTTTGCCGGCAATCAATGGTGCCCTCATGTTTGAAATTCATTCCCATTTCTTGCATGAGACCTAAGCACGCACCCGAGGACACATATTTGATTTTTCAACCAATTTATATGGACTGGAGCATGTGCATGTAGTTCAAATTTGAATTATGCAGATAAATGCATTGAAAACTCAGTTAATGCATAAAAATGTCCAAACGAACCCCAAAAAATCACAAATATTGACACAACACTCTTGTTGTTCTATGTTGACACAAGAAATTTTTTGAGAGCAATAAGGGGCAATGGATATCGTTTCATCCCCAATGGTGGGACGTTCCGTAACGAAACCATCATGCTTGTTGTGAGAAGCTCTGATTTGTGAGAAGCATATACCCAAACATGCCCTAAATGGGACAAAATTCTTACCATGGCATGTTGATGTCGCTCCATGCTAGCATGCCAAGTTTGATGAATTTTAGACGAGTTTTGGATTTACTAGAATTTAAAAATAAAGTATCTCAACGTTTGGCCAGCAATCAACGGTGCCCTGGTGTTTGAAATTCATTCCCATTTCTTGCATGGGACCTAAGCATCACCCAAGGACACATATTTGATTTTTCAACCAATTTATATGCACTAGAGCATGTGCATGTAGTTCAAATTTGAATTATGCACATAAATGCATTGAAAACTCAGTTAATGCATAAAAATGTCCAAATGAACCCCGAAAAATCCTAAAAATTCACACAACACTCCTGTTATTCTATGCTGACACTAGGAAAAAATTGACATCGAGAAGAGGCAATGGATATCGTTTCGTCCAGAAAGGTGAAATGTTCCCTACCAAAATCATCAGCCTTGTTGTGAGAAGCTCTGGTTTGTGAGAAGCATATCCCCAAACCTGCCCCAAATGGGACAAGGCATGTTGATGCCGCTCCATGATAGCATGCCAAGTTTCATGAATTTCAGACGAGCTTTGGATTTACTAGAATTTGAAAACGAGGTATCTCAATGTTTGCGGTCGAGTGATGGTAGGAGGGTGCTTGACATTCATTCCCATTTCTTGCATGGGACCTAAGCATGCACCCAAGGACACAGATTTGAACTTTCGACCAATTTATATGCATTAGAGCATGTGCATGCAGTTCAAATTTGAATTATGCACATAAATGCATCGAAAACTCAATTAATGCATAAAAATGTCCAAACGAACCCCGAAAAATCCCAAAAATTGACTCAACACTCCTATTGTTCTATGTTGACACTAGGAAAAAAAATTGAAATCGAGAAGAGGCAACGAATATCATTTCGTCTAGAAAGGTGAAACGTTCCCTACCGAAACCATCTGACATGTTGTGAGAAGCTCTGGTTTATGAGAAGCTTATACCCAAACCGGCCCCAAACGGGACAATTTTTTTACCATGGCATGTTGATGCCGCTCCATGATAGCATGCCAAATTTCATGAATTTTTGATTTACTAGAATTATAAAAGCAAGTACATCGACGTTTGCTGTAGGGCCACGGTGCCGTGATGTTCGAATTTCATCCCCATTTCTTGCATGGGACATAAGCATAAACCCATGGACACATATATGATTTTACAACCCAGGTTGGTGCACCGGAGCATGTGCATGTAGTTTAATTTTGAATTGTGCACCTAAAATGGCCAGAAAACCAATTTAATGTATAAAATGTTCAAACGAACCCTGAATAATTCCAATTCTTGTACGACACACATATAGTTGTATGTTCACTTCAGATAAAAGGTCTAGCAATTCAAACACAGTCCATTGCCGTTGTGACCCCATTATGTAATTCAAATCAAGATGAAAAATCAAGTAGATCCCACACAGCTTATTATCACCAACCATGTGAGATGTAGTACAAAATATCCTGGAGCATCGTCGGTGTATAGTACGCCTATGGCTTACGCGAGAAGGTGTGTCGGCTACAGTCCACAGTCGGCATGTCAAGCACACTAGCTCACTCCCCAAATATTTCCGCCTCTACAACCCTCGCAATCTCGAAAATATTACTAGCTCGTAATCTTGAAAATATCTACCGCGTGGAAGGTTTTAGTGTTTGATAGCACACGATTAGTATGTGCGGACCGTGTTTGATGTCTGTTACTCCCGCTTTGCTTCAGTCCCTTGATTCAAATTTTTAGTAGCCCCGACATGTTACTCCCGCCTCTACATTCCTCGCAATCTCAAAAATATATGCTCGCCCTTCATCCAAATTTTCACTAGCCCTGCCTTATTACTCCCGCCTAGTAAGATTTTCAGTTGCTGCAGTATTTTCTCAAACACCATCTTGCCCCCGCCCCCCTCCACACACACCACACAGTCCCCAAAACCTCCGCTCACACAGACACACACAACCCTTGAAACCATAGGTAGGTCGCCGCCATCGCCGGCGCCTCCATCCTCAACCTTTGCTTGTGTGCCGAGGAGCTCGAGGAGCCAATGGCCAAAAATTGGTTTATCGCAACCTTTTCTCCCGATGCCGGCAAGGTGGCCGCTGAGGTGTCCACAGGTACTATAAGTCTATGAGGAGTTTGATATTTATGAAGAAAGTCGACCCCTAAAAATGTATGTCTTCAGTTGAAGACTTTGATTTTCTTGAAGACTTTGAAAATGAGGAAATTTGTGTGACATTGAAGACTTGGATAATCATGCGAGGATTGTGAAGCATGAAGACTTTTGTTTTCGTAGTTTCATTTTCTCTTTCTTGAGTCAGAGCAAACACCATGATATTAAAGGGGGTCGAGGTAAAACAAATGAAACATATTTCCAAGTGATGCTCAACTCAAAGCCTACACTACCCAATCCCTTCGAGTGAAGCCAATGGAAATCACATACAGTTCTGTCAATTTCTTCAGTGACAGAGACAAAGTTCTTCTGTTCTCTGAGGAATTTGTTCTGAGTGAGGAGTTAGGAATTCGCCAGTGCGGATTGCCTACAAGTGAGGAACATGATAGCCTCGAGGAATTTGAAAGCCCAAATTTCCGACCATTGCTGTGCTATGCGCCAGTTGTCCCAAATATCATATCAACCTAACGGTCATATCATTTAAGGGCATTTATGTCTTATCATGTCGGGCTCCTCCTAGGCTATAAATAGCCGCCTGATGTCTGCTACACAACCTTCTTCTTGTAGACATTGTTGGGCCTCCAAGTGCAGAGGTTTGTAGGACAGTAGCAAATTTCCCACAAGTGGATGACCTAAGGTTTATCAATCTATGGGAGGCGTAGGATGAAGATGGTCTCTCTCAAACAACCCTGCAACCAAATAACAAAGAGTCTCTTGTTTCCCCAACACACCCAATACAATGCTAAATTGTATAGGAGAACTAGTTCGGCGAAGAGATGGTGATACAAGTGCAATATGGATGGTAGATATAGGTTTTTGTAATATGAAAATATAAAAACAACAAGGTAACTAATGATAAAAGTGAGCACAAATGGTATTGCAATGCTTTGAAACAAGGCCTAGGGTTCATACTTTCACTAGTACAAGTTCTCTGAACAATAATAACATAACTGGATCATATAACTACCCCTCAACATGCAACAAAGAGTCACTCCAAAGCCACTAATAGTGGATGACAAACAAAGAGATTATTGTAGGGTACGAAACCACCTCAAAGTTATTCTTTCTGATCGATCTATTCAAGAGTCCGTAGTAAAATAACACGAAGCTATTTTTCCATTCGATCTATCTTAGAGTTCGTACTAGAATAACACCTTAAGACACAAATCAACCAAAACCCTAATGTCACCTAGATACTCCATTGTCACCTCAAGTATCCATGGGCATGATTATACGATATGCATCACACAATCTCAGATTCATCTATTCAACCAACACAAAGAACTTCAAAGAGTGCCCCAAAGTTTCTATCGGAGAGTCAAGACAAAAACGTGTGCCAACCCCTATACATAGATTCCCAAGGTCACAGAACCCGCAAGTTGGTCAGCAAAACATACATCAAGTGAATCAATAGAATATCCCATTGTCACCACGGGTATCCCACGCAAGACATACATCAAGTGTTCTCAAATCCTTAAAGACTCAATCTGATAAGATAACTTCAAAGGGAAAACTGAATACATTACAAGAGAGTAGAGAGGGAGAAGCATCATAAGATCCAACTAAAATAGCAAAGCTCGCGATACATCAAGATCGTGCTATCTCAAGAGCACAAGAGAGAGAGAGAGAGATCAAACACATAGCTACTGGTACATACCCTCAGCCCCGAAGGTGAACTACTCCCCCTCGCCATGGAGAGCACCAGGATGATGAAGATGGCCACCGGAGAGGGATTCCCCCCTCTGGCAGGGTGCCGAAATGGGTCTAGATTGGTTTTTGGTGGCTACAGAGGCTTGCGGCGGCGGAACTCGCGATCTAGATTATGTTCTGAAAGTTTGGGTATATATAAGAGGTGTTGGAGTCGAGAACAAGTAGGGGGGGTCCCCGAGGCGGCCACGAGATAGGGGGGCGCGCCCCCACCCTCGTGGTGGCCTCGGGACTCCTCTGGTCCATCTCCGGTACTCTGTGGGCTTCTTCTGGTCCAAAAACAACCTCCATTGAGTTTCAGGTCAATTGGACTCCGTTTGGTATTCCTTTTTTGCGATACTCAAACACAAGGAAAAACAGAAACTGGCACTAGGCTCTGGGTTAATAGGTTAGTCCAAAAAATCATACAAAAGTGTATATTAAAGCCCATTAACCATCCAAAACAGATAATATAATAGCATGGAACAATAAAAAATTATAGATACGTTGGAGACATATCAAGCATCCCCAAGCTTAATTCCTGCTTGTCCTCGAGTAGGTAAATGATAAAAACAGAATTTTTGATGTGGAATGCTACCTAACATAATTCTCAATGTAATTCTCTTTATTGTGGCATGAATGTTCAGATCCGAAAGATTCAAGACAAATGTTTAATATTGACATAAGAATAATAATACTTCAAGCATACTAACAAAGCAATTATATCTTCTCATAATAACATGGAAAGAAAGTTCATCCCTACAAAATCATATAGTTTGGCTATGCTCCATCTTCGTCACACAAAATACCCAAATCATGCACAACCCCGCTTTCAGCCAAGCATTTGTTTCATACTTTAAGTTTTTCAAACTTTTTCAACTTTCACGCAATACATGAGCGCGAGCCATGGATATAGCACTATTGGTGGAATAGAGTGGTGGTTGTGGAGAAGACAAAAAGGAGGAAGATGGTCTCACATCAACTAGGTGTATCGATGGGCTATGGAGATGCCCATCAATAGATATCAATGTGAGTGAGTAGGGATTGCCATGCAACGGATGCACTAGAGCTATAAATGTATGAAAGCTTAACAAAAGAAACTAAGTGGGTGTGCATCCAACTTGCTTGCTCACGAAGACCTAGGGAATTTGAGGAAGCCCATCGTTGGAATATACAAGCCGAGTTCTATAATGAAAATTCCCACTAGTATATGAAAGTGTCAAAACAAGAGACTCTCTATCATGAAGATCATGGTGCTAGTTTGAAGCACAAGTGTGGAAAAAGATAGTAGCATTGTCCCTTTCCCCCTTTTTTGGGCCTTTCCTTTTTTTGGCCTTTATTTTTATCTGTTTTTTATTTGGCCTTTCCTTTCCCTTATTTGGCATTTTCCTTTTTTTTGGGATAATGCTCTAATAATGATGATCATCACACTTCTATTTATTTACAACTCAAGGATTACAACTCGATACTAGAACAAAGTATGACTCTATATGGACGCCTTCGGCGGTGTACCGGGATGTGCAATGAATCAAGAGTGACATGTATGAAAAATTATGCATGGTGGCCTTGCCACAGATACGATGTCAACTACATGATCATGCATGGCAATATGACAATGATGAAGCGTATCATAATAAACGAAACGATGGAAAGTTGCATGGCAATATATCTCAGAATGGCTATGGAAATGCCATAATAGGTAGGTATGATGGCTGTTTTGAGGAAGATATGTGGTGGGTGGATGGTACCGGCGAAAGTTGCGCGGTACAAGAGAGGCTAGCAATGGCGGAAGGGTCAGAGTGTGTGTAATCCATGGACTCAACATTAGTCATAAAGAACTCACATACTTATTGCAAAAATTTACAAGTCATCAAAACAAAGTACTACACGCATGCTCCTAGGGGAAGGGTTGGTAGGAGTTAACCATCGCGCGATCCCGACCTCCACACAAAGGATGACAATCAAAGAAATACCTCATGCTTCAAATTTGTCACACAACGGTGACCACACGTGCATGCTACGGGACTTGCAAACCTCAACACAAGTATTTCTCAAATTCACAACTACTCTACTAGCATGACTCTAATATCACCATCCTCATATCTCAAAACAATCATCAAGCATCAAACTTCTCATAGTATTCAATGCACTTTATATGAAAGTTTTTATTATACTCATCTTGGATGCCTATCATATTAGGTCTAAATTCATAACCAAAGCAAATTACCATGTTGTTCTAAGAGACTCTCAAAATAATATAAGTGAAGCATGAGATATCAATAATTTCTATAAAATAAAACCACCACTGTACTTTAAAAAGATATAAGTGAAGCACTAGAGCGAACGACAAACTATTCCGAAAGATATAAGTGAAGTCAATGAGTAGTTGAATAATTATGTAACTATGTGAAGATTCTCTAACATTTAATAATTTCAGATCTTGGGATATTATTCAAACAGCAAGTAAAACAAAATAAAATAAATTGACGCTCCAAGCAAAACACATATCATGTGGTGAATAAAAATATAGCCTCAAGTAAAGTTACCGATAGACGAAGACGAAAGAGGGGGTGCCTTCCCAGGGCATCCCCAAGCTTAGGCTCTTGGTTGTCCTTGAATATTACCTTGGGGTGCCTTGGGCATCCCCAAGCTTAGGCTCTTTCCACTACTTATTCCATAGTCCATCGAATCTTTACCCAAAACTTGAAAACCTCACAACACAAAACTCAACAGAAAACTCGTAAGCTACGTTAGTATAAGAAAACAAAACCACCACTTAGGTACTATTGTGAACTCATTATAAATTCATATTGGTGTAATATATACTGTATTCCAACTTCTATATGGTTCATACCCTCCAATACTACTCATAGATTCATCAAAATAAGCAAATAACACATAGAAAACAGAATCTGTCAAAAACAGAACAGTCTGTAGCAATCTGTAATTTTCGAATACTTCTGTAACTCCAAAAATTCTGAAATAAATTGGTGTACGTGAAGAATTTGTCTATTAATCTTCTGCAAAATGAATCAACTTAAAATCACTCTAAAGTAAAAAAAATGGCAGCTAATCTCATGAGCGCAAAGTTCCTGTTTTTTACAGCAAGATCACATTAACTTTCACCCAAGTCTTCCCAAAGGTACTACTTGGCACTTTATTGAATAAAAGATATTGTCGGGGGGATGAACCCCAGGCAGGAAACGGAAGCCGGATCCTTTTAAAAAAACGGGGCCAACATCGCCCCGCAATCCACCTCGGACATGGTTGGGTCACTCAGTCCGGCCAAAGTCCGCGATCCGGCAAGACTCTCCAGTCCAGCCAAGACTCTCCAGTCCGACCAAGACTCTCCAGTCCGGCCAAGACCCACAGTCCGTCAAGACCCTCCAGTCCGGCACGCCAAAACTTCCTCAACAAGCCAGGCCGGCCCGTGGCATGTTCCCCAATCCGGACAGGCCAGCTCCCGTCCCATCTCAACCATACGATGGGACGAGACTCACCTACCGATGACCTAGGAAACAGTGCGTCGCCCATGCCCCTAGTCAGCCGGGGCATGACAACAGTGTAATCATCACAGCCCATGATGCCGGCAGACAGTGACATGACGGAGCACGCCGTACCCGACCCAGCTCGGCCAATCCTTGGCGACTGATGAGACGGCACATAGTGCCCTCCATATCTGGCGGGCCGCGCGCCCGGAGAACCTGGCGAGCCCTGTACCCTGCGGTCCCAGCACCGGCTTCCCGGATGATGACAATCCGGCCCCATGGCCGTGTAACTTTACCATTGTATCCCTGGGGGGTTGGCCTATATAAAACCCCCTAGAGCCCTCATGCACGAAGGTGATGAGAACTAGAGAATAGGATAGACACACTTCAGGAAAGACAGCCTAAGCACGGGCCAGTCTTCTTCCTTCCACCACACAGCTCTAGGAGCAACCCTGTACTGGTAAAAATAGTAATCACCTCGGTAGGATTAAGGGTATTATCTCCCTGGAGAGCCCTGAACCTGGGTATGTCTTGCGCCCCGCGCTCGCTCATGCCAACCCTGCTGGTGGAGTCCACTAGTGCCCTCGAGCTGCCTCCTATCTTTAGCCATCCCTTGGCATCTGCCGTACGCCCACCATGACAGTTGGTGCCCACCGTGGGGCAGCTCGAGGTCCTGGCTGGGAGCATGCTTCAGACGGCGCCCCGCTCCTACTTCGACGAGCTTGTCATGCTGGCGGATGACATCACCGACGCCCTCGCCGCCTCCTTTGCAGCGCTACACATCTCCGATGCGCCAGCGGGCAATGAGTACCCCAGCGATGTACTTGACTTCTCCGACTCCCCCATCACTCCCGGCGGCAGCACCCCCGACGGAGCGATGGACCTCTGTGTAGAGGGTTTCGTCACTGACACCGGCGCCACCTCTTCGTCAAGCGCGGCAAGCAAGGCCGCCGAGGATGAGGCCGCGGCGGAATGTGCCGCCTAGCCCGACCCACTATGCGCCGCCATCCAGCGCCTCCGGGTACCCATCGGCACCGACATCGACGCCTCCAACATCGCCGAGGCACGGACCCGCCTGGACGGGGATCGCTAGCACCTGCTGGACCTCACCTAGTCGCTCGCCGTCACAGAGCGCCTCCTCGCGTCTGATCAGATGGAGCGCGTCGCCGCCTATGGTTTCACGCCAGGCGCCGTCGAGCCGAGCCGGGTTGCGGACGTGCGGATCCAGGGTGGCGCGATCGGACGTGCCCTCGGCGCCCTCCCTCTCATCTACGAAACCCTAGTGAAGAACATGCGCGCGTCTCAGGCAGCCGCGGTCAGCATGGAGCAGCTCGCAGGAGAAGAACCGCGGGAGCCGGGAGCGCCTCAAGAGGGTGAGCGACCTCCTCGCAGCGGCCAACACGCAGCAGGACCGCCTCATCTGGCTTGCTAAGCCGGCCGGGTCCGGCTCTGCCCGCGGCGTTGGAGCCGGCGACGACCAGCACTCGGCATCCTTCCCGCCCAACGAGGCGCACTCCGGCCGCACCCAGACCCAGCACAACCCTGCCCCAAGAACCGCCGGCGGCTTAGGCGACGAGTCGCCTTCCAAAGCCCAGCGCCGGCGGCTTAGGCGACGAGTCGCCTTCCAAAGCCCAGCGCCGGCTCAACCCGGCTCCCCAGCCGACCCGACAGCAGACTACAGTCGACCCCGGTCCCCGTGGCGCGGTCACCAGCCAGCTGGGCCCGCGCGCCATCGACACCACAGACGCTCACCACCGCCTCAACCGGCTTGCCCGTTCCGAGGAGCTGGAGGAGACCGGCGCGGTCGGCCCGGCGTGCTTCGTTCCGCGCATCCGGAGCAAGCCCTTTGCCAAAGGGTTCACGCTTCCCCGTGACACGCCCATGTACAAAGGCACCGTGAAGCCAGAGGACTGGCTCACCGACTACACCACCGCCATCGGCATCGCCGACGGCAACCACCTGGCCGTCCGCTACGCACTACTCATGCTCCAGGGATCGGTCCGCATGTTTCTGAACAGCCTGCCGGTGGGCAGCATCAACACGTGGGTCGATTTCTAGGAGGCCTTTGTGTGTAACTTCACCGGGACCTACCGACGACCTGGCCGTCCCAGCTAGCTCACCATGTGCGTGCAGGGGCCGACGGAAACTGGCCGGGAGTACCTAGCACGTTGGACTGAGCTCTGCAACAGCTGCGAAGGCATCCACGAGGTCCAGGCAATCCAGTATGTCGTCAACAGGTGCCAGGACGGTACCCTCCTCAAGCACAAGCTGCTACGCTCCGAGCCTACCACCATGTCTGCGCTCATAGGGACGGCGAACAAGTACGCGAACGCCGACTCCGCCATGAAGATCCATGTGGCTCTGGACGAAGCTGGCAAGGCCAAGCCGGTTCCCCCTTCGAAGCCGGCTGGCGAGGGAAGCCGGCAGCATCAGCATAAATAGCAGCAGCACAAGCGCAAGGCCAAACAGCAAGCCCAAAGACACGACAACCAGCTCATAGCGGTCGCCGAGCAGGCACCCGCAACCGAGCCGGCCGCCAAGCGCCGGCAGACCGGCAAGACAACATGGTAACCCGCCATGAGCTTCGAGGAGATGCTCGACGCTCCATGCAAGCACCACAGCGGCGCGAGGCCATCCACGCATACGCTCCGGCAATGCGCCATCACCAAGCGCATCATCAGGGGTGACGTCCCGCCGCCACCACTCCCGGCTCCAGGAGCGGGGCGGCAGTCGAGCCGGATCCGGCGGATTGGAGAGCAGGATTGGCCGGGTATAATGCCATGGAAGATGGTCCGGGTAATTTCCAGGTCCTTGGCCTCGAGGCCAAGCTTGGTCATGGTGTCCCAGTAGAGGATGTTGATGCTGCTGCCTCCGTCGATGGGGAGAACTTGCACATGTGTCGAGGCGCGACGATGGTGGTGTTGAGGACAAGGGCGTAACCACCCGGGTTTGGCATGAAGGCCGGGTGATCCTCCCGTGTCCAGGTGGCCGGGCGCTCCGACCAGTGCATGTACTCTAGCTTGGTCGGGATGACGGTGTTTACCTCATGCCGAAGGAGGCGCTCGCCGTGCTTGTCGTCACTGAGGCTGGTGAAGACGACGTATGCCGCGTTCGGGTCACGGTATGCGTCGTTGCGCATAGCGCCGTCAACTGGAGGTGGTGGGGGAGGCAAAGGTGGCCGCCCCGCTCCTGGAGCCGAGGCTGGAGGAGGCGGTATGTCTCCCCTCATGATGCGTTTGGTGATGGCGCACTGCCGGAGTGTGTGCGTGGATGGCCTCACACCACTGTTGTGCTTGCAGGGAGCGTCGAGCATCTCCTCGAAGCTCATGGCGGGCTGCCACGTCGTCTTGCCGGTCTGCCGGCGCTTGGCAGCCGGCTCGATCGCGGGCGCCTGCTCGGCGGTAGCGACGTGCCGATTGTCGTGGCACTGGGACTGCTATTCGGCCATGCACTTGTGCTGCTATTGGTTGTGCTGATGCTGCCGGCTTCCTTCGCCGGCCTGCTTCGGAGGGGGAACCTGCTTCGCCTTGCCGGCTTCATCCAGTGCCACATGGATCTTAATGGCGGAGTCGGTGTTCACATATTTGTACGTCGTTCCTATGAGCGTGGACATGGTGGTCGGCTCGGAGCGCAGCAGTTTGTGCTTGAGGAGGCTGTCGTCCCGGCACTCGTTGACGAAGTACTGGATTGCCTGGACCTCTTGGACGCCCTCGCAGCTCGGTCCCGCGTGCTAGGTACTCCCGGCCGGTTTCCGCAGGCCCCTACACGCACATGGTGAGTTAGCTGGGACGGCCGGGTCGATGGTAGGTTCCGGTGAAGTTGCGCACAAAAGCCTCCTCGAAATCAACCAACGTTTTGATGCTGCCCACCGGCAGACTGTTCAGCCACGTGCGGGCTGACCCCTAGAGCATGAGTGGTGCGTAGCGGACGGCGAGACGGTGGTTGCCGCCGGCGATGCCGATGACGGTGGTGTAGTCGGTGAGCCAATCCTCCAGCTTCATGGTGCCATTGTACTTGGGGGTGTCGCGGGGGAGCATGAACCCTTTAGCAAAGGGCTCGCTCTAGATGCGCGGGCTGAAGCACGCCGGTCCGACCACGCCGGTTCTCTCCAGCTCTGGAGCGAGGGCGATCCGGTCGGGCGGTGGCAAGCGTCGGTGTTGTCGATGGCACGCGGGCCCAGCCGGCCGGTGACCGCACCGCAGGGGGCCGGGTCGACCGCAGTCTACTGCCGAGTCGGCTGATGAGCAGGGTTGAGCCGGCGCTGGGCTTCTGAGGGCGATTCGTCGCCCAAGCCGCCAACGGTCGCCGGGGTGGTGTTGCACCGGATCTGGGTGCGGCCGGAGTGCGCCTCGCCGGGTGGTGAAGACGCCGTGTGCTGGTTGTCGCCGGCACCAGCAACGCGGCCGGAGCCAGATCCGGCCGGCTTGGCGAGCTGGTTGAGGCGGTCCTGCTGCGCGTTGGCCACACTAAGGAGATCATTCACCCTCTTGAGGCGCTCCTGCAGCTCTTCGCTTGTGAGCTGCTCCAGGCCGGCCGCGGCCGCCTGAGTAGCGCGCATGTTCTTCACGGGAGTTTCGTAGATGGGAGGAAGGGCGCCGAGGGCGCGTCCAATGGCGCCGCCCCGGGCCCGCATGTCTGCGACCCGGCTTGGCTCGGGTGCGCTGGGCGTAAAGCCGTAGGCGGCGTTGCGCTCCATCTGAGCGGAGTCGAGGCGACGCTGCGTGGCGCCGAGCGTCTGGGTGAGGTCCAGCAAATGCTGGCGGTCCTCGTCAAGGCGAGTCCAGGCCTCGGCGATGTTGGAGGCATCGATGTCGGTGCCGATGGGAACGTGGAGGCTCTGCATCGTGGCACGCAACAGGTTGGGCGAGCCGGCCCGTTCCGCCGCGGCCTCAGCTTCGGCGGCCTTTCTCGCCGTGCTCGTCGATGTGGTGGCGCCGGTGTCGGTGACGAAAACCTATACGCAGAGGTCCATCGCTCCATCGGGAACGCTGCCGCCGGGAGAGATGGGGGAGTCGGGAAAGTCAAGTACCTCGCTAGGATACTCGTCGGCCGTAGGCGCATTGGAGATGCGTAGTGCGGCGAAGGAGGCGGCGAGGGCGTCGATGACGTCGTCCGCCAGCGTGAGGGGCTCGTCGGAGTCGGAGGGGAGCCCCGTCTAAAGCATGCTCCCAACCAGGACCTCGAGCTGCCCCACGGTGGGCGCCAACTGTCGTTGTGGGCGCACGGCAGATCCCAAGGGATGGCTAAATATAGGAGGAGGCTCGAGGGCACTGGTGGGCTTCAGAGGCAAGGTTGGCATGAGCGAGCGCGGGACGCAAGATATACCCACGTTCGGGCTCTCCGGAGAGATAACACCCCTAATCCTGCCGAGTGTGGTTGATGTTTATCAGTACAAAGTTGCTCCTTGAGCTGTATGGAGGAAGGAGGAAGACGGGCCGAGGCTTAGGCTGCTTCTCCTTGTGATGTGTGTCTATCCTGTTTATCGTGCTAGTTCTTTTTCTCGTGCCCGTATGCATGAGGGCTCTTGGGGGGGTTTATAGGCCAACCCCCAGGGATACAATGGTAATGATACAAGGCCATGGGCCGGGTTGTCATCGTCCGGGAAGTCGGCGCTGGGACCCACCGGGTACAGGGCTCGCTGGGTACGGGGGCACCGTGTGCCGTCTTGTCGACCGTCAGGGAGTGGCCGGGATGAGTCGGGTACATTGGAGTTCCGTCATGTCGCTGTCCGCCAGCATCATGGGTGATGATGATTGCACTGTTGCCACGTCTCGGCTGACCAAAGGCATGGGCGGGGCACTGTTGCCTCAGTCATCGGTAGGTGGAGACTCATCCCATTGTACGGCTTGGATGGGACAGGAGCTGACCCGTGGCCGGATTAGGGAACACACCATGGGCTGAGCTGGCTTGTTGGGGAAGTCATGGCATGCCGGGTCCGGATCCCTTGAGCGGGCCGCTTGGGCCGAATCATGGCATCCGGCCGGGCTGGAGAGTTTGGCCAGGTCGAGCGACCGGGTCAAGCGAGAGCCGGATTGCGGGGCGATGCTGCCCCGTTGTTTTTGAAAATGATCCGACTTTCGTTGCCTGCGTGGGGTTCATCCCCCTGAAAAGTGATGTGCAGCTCACCCATGGCGGATCCATTAGTTAGAGAGGGATGCATGATGGAGGCGGCCACTACTCAAATGCAAGGCACTCGTGGATGAGAGAGAGACCGTGCATACAGCGGTGGTGCTCAAGATGGTTGGGAGATGCAACTAGAACGGCTCGGGTGGCGGGGTCGTGGGTCGAGGTGGTTGTGGCTCGGGTGCTCGTCCATGGCAGTGAGCTGTCGGAGAGATGCGGCCGGAGGAGGAGGCAACGAAAAGGCGAGCGGCGGAGTGAAGGAAGGCTCAACCGGATCGAGCACATCTCGTACGAGGCCTAGAGTTGTCGAAGTCATGCTGGTTGCAAGCGAGCTCGCGAGGAAGTGGAAGGATACTAGGCGGAAGGTGGCACGAGGTACTTTGACCCCTATTTGCAAGTTTGCATGCCCGCCGTGCAGGGCCTTTTCCTAACGTAATGATGTGTGTGTCAGTTTTAAGTTCGATGAATTAGGGGAGTGGGGGCCCATCCACTTGAAATCAGGGGGAAGAGGTTTGTTAGGAAGGTTACATAGGAGGAAAAAGTAAGTCTACGTTGGTGTAGCATTATTTGTTTTCGACTGCATGCATGCATGCAACAGACTCCAGAATACAGGCACAATCATGGAACGCCATCCATCCATCCATCCACCCTGCAAGCGCTAGCTTTGCTAGAGCTACGGTCAAGAGTTACAGATTAAGTGCTACATGTTGATGTGCCATACACTAATTGGAAACAGTGTATCCACAATTGAAAATCGGGGAGTAAGGGATGGGCCAGGTGATGGATAAGTCAGTCCGTAAGGAGTTATCAGTGGGTTGGAGCCCGTAGGTGTAGAATTTTTGTGCAAGCGCTGGGGCTGGTTGGATGCTGGATTAGTTCATGGCATAGTGCCTCGATGGGGCCAAATAGATAGTTGTATGGCCCAGTGAGACAACCAACTGGCCCTTTGATTTCTTCTGTCATTTTTTTGAAGATATCATTAGCTAGCCAGCAAGAGAAAATCATGCATGTAGATTTGTTTTCTACAAAATGTAGTCGCTGTACCTTTCCCTAATGAGAGCTCCGCCAGTGACCACTATGTATGGAGAAATCAAGCCTAAGGGAAAATTAGGCATTAGCCGACCGGGCGTGGCCGCAGTGAATTAATCAGCTGACCGCCTATATGGAGATGATGAGCCAACTAGGTTGGCAAGGAGGCCAGCAGCGAGACGGCCATCGCTCGCTTGGAATTGGATGAATATATGAAGTCTGAGAAGAAGGTGCTTTGGGATGGGTGTTAAAAACATGTCGTTTTTGCATAGGTTTTATTGTTATAGGCGTTTTTGCATAGGTTTTATTGTTACAGGCGAAAAGACCCGGTTTCATGGAATTTTTTACCAGCAACGTCGTCATGGACCATAACCTCCCCTGGGGCAACCGGTTTTAGCATGCAATTTAGTATGTGAATGCATCCCAGATGCATGGCGAGTACACTCCATAGAGCTCTCCGTCAGCGGGCGAGGTAAATTTGTCTTTTGTTAATATAAAAATCCTTTAGATTTTTACAATAATTAATTATTTATAAACTGAAAAAGAACATTTCATTTAAAATGGTGCTTTATGAGTATAGCTCTTTGTCGGTGTAAAAAAGAGGGGCACATTTTTTGTATCCCTATGACTGTGCACGGGCAGTCTGACCCACGGGCAGCACCACACCAAGCATGGCCAGGGAGACGAGCCAAGGTAAGACCGAGGCTCGATGGAATTGGAGCAACGCCAAGAACAAGACCATAATGAGCAAAGGGACAAAGCGGCTTTCCCCGACAAGGTCCCTGCCGAAGGAGGACCATAAGGCCTCCGGCAAGCACCTTGCCGGGGATGACAGCAGGCGCCCCGGCAAGGCCCTTGCCGAAGACACCCGCAAGGCTACCATCAGGCCCGCACCAAGTGAGTTTCCACCGCCCACGCGGCTGCCGACCCAACCAGCTGGACAGGCTTCTGCGTGGCAACCTGCAGATCTTCATGGAGACCCGCCGTTGCGCCACCTCAGCTGCCTGCCTGCCTACATGGCACCTCAGGCACCGCTGGCCAGGGCGCGTGTCAACACGAAGAGAAGCGGCGACGGACAAGACGGACGTCTCCCCCTCGTCCCCAATAAAGCGAGGACGCCTAAGCTAAGCGCATTAAATGCGCCTTGTCCTATAATGCGAGGGATAACCTCGCATCACTGTACCATTTCCACCTCTTGTGTGCCACTGTGGCAACCCCTTTTCCTATAAAAGGAGGCCCGAGGCGACCAGGAGAAGGATTCGACTCTTTTGAACTCCTCACGACTCTTTTGGAGTTCCTCACTAGCTGAAGAACACAAACATATAATCCACCAAAGCAGGAGTAGGGTTTTACGCATCTTTGCGGCCCAAACCTGGGTAAAGGAACCGTGTCCTGACTGTTAGACCCGCTCTTCTCTCAACCCCGCGCCCCGCAACCGTAGTAGGGATTCTTGTGATCCCATAGGTGCCGATCCAAATACGCCGACATCTTTGGCGCGCCAGGTAGGGGGCACTAAAGTGGTGAGAATCGGCTTTAGCAGTCAGTTCGACGCGTCTTCATCGTCATGGTGCCCAAGAAGAAGACGACGGTGGCAGTTGGCCAGTCGGAAGCCGGACAGCTCGTCCCGACGCGGGCGAGCAGTGAACCGGTCGCGGAAAGGACCCGGGGCGCTGCTCGCGAACACCAATGCCGTCCCAGCAGCCGGAGTTTGGGGATGGCGATGTTTGTGCGCCTGGTAACGGGCCACACACCGTCAGTTCCAAAGACGGAGCTCAGCCCTCCGCGGGTGGCGCGGGGCCTTCCAAGGTCGCTGCCGCATCACCCGAAGGCGACGCAAGGACCTCCAGAACTCCCACGCCGGCGCCAACAGCGCGCTCTTCTCAAGCATCGCGCGATGAACGGCGTCGTCGCCCCAAAGATCCTGGGCGTCGCAATAGGAAGAGCCCCGAGCGCCACTCACGGGACGTAGAAGACCTGCCCTCCCGCCGAAGCACTGGTGGAGACGGTATGCGACCGCGGGATCATGATGGGGCTCCTCCTGACACGCTCAGGGGTCGAAGCGCGTCGCGATCCGTGCAGGTTTCGCTACCGTTGACCCCAGCCGAAGCCTTGGCATGCGCACAGTTGCTCCTCGACTTTCCTCCCGTTACGAGGAAACTCGACGAATGGAGAGCCACCATCCGAAGCCTTGTCGCAGTCGCCAACAAGGATGAACCAAATCCAGCGGAGCTCCCGGGTCGACGCTCCGATGGAGTCCCACGCACCGGTGGCGGGAGGACCGGCAGCGCCGTCTCGCCTCCTCCTCGCCTGGTACCGCGTGTGTCGACTCGTCGAGACGTCGCGGGCGACGCCATCTCCATCGAGTCGTCCGACCCGCGGACCCACGGCGACCAGCGTCGAGTTCTTCAGGAGCGAGCTCATGAAGACGCTCGGACCACCATCGAGCGCCGGCGCGGAGCATGCCACCAGTCAGACAGGCGAGCGGGGCCTGTTGCAGACCGCCCAGCACCGGAGAGCCCTGGGGGTCTACTTTACGAGGTAGGCTGTCCGGCGTTTACCCGTGAGCTGCGGCAGTTCCAGTGGCCCTCTCACCGCACCTTCAAACCTGACATTGGCGAGAAGTACAACAGCAAGACCCACCCGTCGGAGTTCCTCAGCATCTACACCATCGCGATGCAAGCTGTCGGGGCCCGCGACGATAAGGTGCTTGCGAATTACTTTCCGTTGGCTCTTAAACCTAACGTCATGTCGTGGTTGATGCACTTGCCAGTAGACTCTATTTCCTCCTGGTCCGACTTGTGCCATGAGTTTGTTGGCGCCTTTACTGGAGGCCACCATGCCCATGGCCAAGCAAGTGACCTGCATGGCATACCCCAGAAGGAAGGCGAGAGTCTGCGCAAGTACATACAGAGATTCAGCCGTGTACAGTACAATATCCCCGATGTTCACCCTGCCACCATCATCAGCGCGTTCCATCAGAACGTGCGCAACCGCAAGATGCGTGAAGAGATCGCGATGACCAAGGTGAAAGATATGGCAGAGCTCTATGTTCTTGTTGACAGATGTGCTTGGGCTGAAGAGGGAAGGAAGTACCCCGGCGAAGGTGCCGGCGCGGAAACCGACTCTTCAGACGACGATACTGCCACCGCGGCTAAGAAGGGCCGGAACCGCAACAGGAAGCGCAAGGGTAAAGCCGTGCTTGCCGTCGAGGGATCTGATGACACCGGCTCCGCCAAGAAAACCAAGAAGGGTGACCCTGGCAAGGAAATTGCCGGGTGTGTCACCTGCCGGGCCTTGGCGGCTGCCGAGAAGCCAGGAAACTCCGACAAACGGTACTACAAGATCCATCGCACCAAAGGCCATGATCTCCAGGACTGCCGACAGGTTGAGCTCCTTGCTGAGAAGCAGAGGGCTGAATATGAGAGGCGGGACAAGGAGAAGGGCCAGGACGGCGCTGAGGGGTCCGGCAAGAAGCGTGACGGCCAAGCAGGCCGTCGCGGCAAGAAGAAACAGCAGGAAAGGCCCGCCCGGGGCCGTGACAGAAGGCCCGAAGACGACGATCGCGAGGAGGACGACGAGTCCGGAGACCAAGAATTTCAGAAAGCTACGGAGGCCATGTGCGTCGACGGCGACGGCTCGTTGCACACTTCTCACCGCCAACTTAAACAGTGGGCGCGTGAGATTACAGCGGCGGAGCCGTCGTCCGGCGCTCAAAAGCCGCTGAAGTGGTCTAGCACACCTATCATCTTTGACGCTGAGGACCACCCCGATCGCACTACTGCGGTCGGGTGCTTGCCATTGTTGGTTTCACCAACAACACGCAACCTCAAGGTAACAAAGATGCTAGTTGTTGGCGGGGCCGGTCTGAACCTACTCTCGCCCATCGTGACCGAGAAGTTGCAAGTTCTTGATGGAGACCTCGAAGAGATGGGCACGTTTCAGGGGGTCAACCCAGGGAGAAGCCAACCAAAGGGGAAGGTCACATTACCCGTGACTATTGGAAGTGATCTCAACTATAGGACAGAGAGGATTGTGTTCGATGTTGCCAAGATCCCCTTGCCCTACAACGGGATCCTTGGCCGCCCAGCGCTGGCCAAGTTCATGGCAGCGTCACACTACGCCTACAACACCGTGAAGATGCCAGGGCCTGTGACGATCATCACAATCCCCTCCGATAAGAAGGATGCACAGATTTGCGCTGACCAACTATACCAGCAAGCGGTCGCAGCAACTGCCGCTGCGAGGGCACTTGCTCCTGCCACTAAGACCGGCGAGACCTCGGGCACCCACTCCGGCAAGCGCACCTCCTCGGAGTGCTGTGCTCCCGTCGAGGACGTGTCAGAGAGCTCCACCGGAAAGAAGAAGACCGGTGAGACCTCAGGCACCCACTCCGGCAAGCGCACCACTTCGGAGTGTCGTGCTCCCGTCGAGGACGTGCTAGAAAACTCCACCGGCAGGAACAAGAAGTCTCGGGCCACGCCGCCGGCAACCAATAGGATTTCCGTCAAGGAGGACGGCACAGGAGGGGCTTTCACCATAAGCTCCTCCCTTGACGACAAATAGGAAGACGCGCTCGTCACCTTCCTGCGGGCGAATGTCGACATGTTTGCATGGCAAGCATCCGACATCCCCGGCGTTCCTAGAGAGGTGATTGAGCACCACCTTGTTGTCTGTCCTCATGCGCGGCCCGTCAAGCAAAAGGTCGGGAAGCAAGCTTTGGAACGGCAAGAGTTCATCACAGAGGAGATCCGGAAATTGGAAGCTGCGGGTTTGGTAAGAGGAGTGCTCCATCCAACGTGGTTGGCCAATCTAGTGGTAGTGCGCAAGGCAAATGGTAAGTGGAGGCTGTGTATTGATTACACGGATATCAATAAAGCTTCTCCCAAGGACCCCTTCCCGTTGCCGCGCATCGACCAGATTGTGGACTCCACGGCTGGGTGTGACCTGCTGTCATTCCTCGATGCCTACTCCGACTACCACCAGATCTTCATGGTGAGAGAAGACGAAGATAAGACAACATTCATCACCCCATGTGGTACGTACTATTTCGTACGAATGCCTTTCGGGTTGAAGAGTGCTGGCTCGACGTTTGCAAGGGTAGTCCAGATTGGTTTTGAACCCCAGCTCCATAGAAATATGGAAGCTTATATGGATGATATAGTGGTCAAAACCAAGAACAGGGCAACCCTTATACCGGATTTACAAGAAACATTTGTCAACCTACGCAAGATCAACCACAAGCTAAACCCTGAGAAGTGCCTCTTCGGCATCCCGTCTGGCAAGTTCCTCGGGTTCTTTGTGTCACAGCATGAGATAGAAGCCAATCCGGACAAGATCAAAGCTATTGAGCAGATTGAAGCACCCAAACGGGTCAAGGACGTGCGTCGGCTTGCTGGCTGCGTTGCTGCCATGAGCTGATTCATTTCCAAGTCTGCCGAGCGCGCCCTTCCCTTTTTCAAGATTTTGAAAAAGGCGGGCCCAATGGAGTGGACGCCGGAAGCTGAACCAACATTGCAAGATCTGAAGAAGTATCTTTCCTCCGCACCAACACTAGTTGCGCCAAGACCACAAGAACCGTTGCTGCTATACTTAGCGGCAACAAACCAGGTGGTCAGCGCCGCACTAGTGGCGCAGAGAGAAATTTATGATGAGGTGATAGCAGCAACAGAGCCTGATGCCACTGGTGCGGAGACGACACGGCCGGTTGGAGTGCAGCCAAAGAAGAAAATGATGCAGCACCCGGTCTACTTTGTTAGCTCCCTCTTGCAGGGGGCTAGATCAAGGTACTCCGGTGTGTAGAAATTGCTCTTCGGCCTTCTCATGGCCTCGAGGAAGGTACGTCACTACTTCCAGGCACACGAGATCACTGTCGTCACTCGCCTCCCTCTACAACGGATATTGCACAATCCAGATGCAACGGGGAGGATTGTAGAGTGGGCACTGGAGCTGTCCAACTTTGGCCTCAAGTTTGAAAGTACCTCAACGATTCAGAGCCGAGTCCTGGCAGAGTTCGTCGTAGAATGGACCGCAACGCCTGATGAGGAAGTCCAGGAAACTGCTCTCCCCGGCGAAGAGGCGAGTTGCAACTGGATCATGTACTTTGATGGAGCTTTCTCCTTGCAGGGCGCCGGGACTGGCATATTGCTGGTCGCGCCCACTAGAGAGCACCTCAAGTACGTGGTCCAGATGCACTTCCCCAGGGAGGCATCAACGAACAACACTGGTGAGTACGAGGGGCTGCTTGCTGGTCTTAGGATCGCGGCAGACCTCGGAATCAAGAAGCTCATTGTTAGGGGCGACTCGTAGCTTGTCGTCAAACAAGTCAACAAGGATTACCAGCGCCCGTTGATGAAGGCCTGCGTCGATGAAGTGAGAAAGATGGAAGAGCGCTTTGATGGTATACAGGCGGAGCACGTTCCCCGAGCGGAGAACGACATCGCCGATTACCTATCAAAGCGCGCTGCCCTCAAGCTACCTGTGGAACCAGGTACCTTTGTGCTTCAGCTTTCTCAGCCATCCGTTGATCCATCAACAGAGCAGAACAAGAGGAGGAAATCAGCGCCCGGCAAGTACTTTCCCGCCGAGCTCCCCGGAGCCGCCGGCAAGGATGTTGCCGGAGACACTGAGCCCGCGACAGGAAGGCTAACTCCGATGGAGCGTCAAGCTTTTGCCGTCGAGACGGCCGCTCCCTTGGCGGAGGAAATGCCTTTGGTCCTCGCCGTCGAACCCCAGGCTCCAGCGTGGGCGCGACATACTGTACGATTCCTCCAGACTGGGGAACTTCCTGAGGAACAGGAAGAAGCGGAGAAAGTAGCCCATCGGTCTGCTATGTACCAGTTCGTCGATGACGTCCTGTACAGAAGGAGATCGAACAGTGTGAAATTGAAGTGCATCCCTCGAGAGGAAGGACTGGAGCTGTTGGCAGAGATACATGGAGGCATATGTGGATCCCACATAGGGTCGAGAGCCCTTGCCGGCAAGGCATTCCGGCAAGGCTTCTTCTAGCCCACTGCCCTCCAGGATGCGACGGCACTGGTCACCAGGTGTGAAGCGTGCCAGTTCCATTCAAAGAAACTTCATCAACCAGCTCAAGCCCTTCAAACCATTCCCCTCTCCTGGCCCTTCTCGGTCTGGGGGCTCAACATACTGGGCCCTTTCCCCCGCGCCGTCGGTGTCTTCGAGTACTTGTACGTTGCAATCGACAAGTTCACAAAGTGGCCAGAAGTGGAGGCAGTAAGGAAGGTCACAGCTCAGTCAGCCATCAAGTTCTTCAAGGGACTAGTGTGTCATTTTGGTGTACCCAACAGGATCATCACCGACAACGGCACATATTTTACAAGCTGCACCTTCATGCAATATACCTAAGACCTCGGCAGCAAAGTCTGTTTCGCTTCCGTTGCTCACCCCCGAAGCAATGGTCAAGCTGAGAGGGCAAATGCTGAAGTGCTGCGAGGATTAAGGACAAAGACCTTTGACAGGCTGCACAAGAGCGGGAGGCGCTGGATTGATGAATTGCCGGCGATTCTTTGGTCGATCAGAACGACGCCAAATCGAGCCACCTGCCAGATGCCCTTTGCCCTGATATACGGGGCAGAAGCAGTTCTCCCCACTGAACTCATATGGGTCACCTCGAGTTCTCGCTTATGACGAGCTTGAGCAAGATCAACTGCGGCGAGACGACGCAATGCTCCTTGAGGAAGTTCATCTTCGGGCGGCTGTGAGAGCAGCACGCTACCAGCAAGCCTTGTGCCGCTACCATAGCCGCAAGGTCCGTGCCCGAAGCTTTGAGGAAGGCAACCTTGTTCTCTGGCGTGTTCAATCGGCCAGGAATACGAACAAGTTGACACCAAAGTGGGAAGGCCCTTATCGGGTAATACGAGTCACCAGGCCTGGCGCAGTCTGCCTGGAGACCGAGGATGCCGTTCCGGTGAGCAATTCCTGGAACATTGAGCTTCTTCGCAAGTTTTACCCATAAGGTGCGGCTTGCCGGGCACCCCGGCAAGCCACCCTTTTGTACAAGCCTTGCCGGCAAGGCATGTAACCCTTTGTACAAAGCCAGGCGCAGACCCTGAGCATAAATAAATGAAGCGCTGGCGCCCTAAGTTATAGCATGCATGCTGAGTCGAGTCTCGTCCTCGGTTAGGGTTGATAGTGCTTAGCGGCGGCTACCCCCTAGCTTAGAGGTCGAGTTTGCGTCTCTTTGTCTTTCCTCTATCTCCTTTGGTCACATGAAGCACGGACATCCTTGCCGAGGCCACTTGGGGAGAAGAAAGAGGAACAGATCAGCATCAAGGCCCCGGCAAGCTAGTGTTGCCGGGGGCTACACGAGCAAAGATTCGCCCACGGCGAACCAAGGTTGCCGGGGGCTCCGGCTTCAGATAAGTTCTTCGTCCCTTATCATGCATTCCGTTATGGACTGAGGTATGTGAAACCTCGTTCTTTTCCTTAAGCTACCGTGCTCCCATAACTCTAGGCCCTAGGGCTCGTCCCTGGGACTAAGTTTGGTCGTAGTCGCGGCGGCAAAAAGGTGAGACAAGGAGCCTAAGACCACTTCATCCCTGCCTCCGCCAAGGGCGTGAGAAAGGTTGAGTGAAGTAGGAAGATGGCAAGGCCTGTTGCCGGGCAAGAAAATGTTTATCTTAGAGATATCAGGGATTTATTCCCTGATGTGGGTTCTACCTGCGAACAAATGACCCGGCAAACATTCCTTTTTCATTAAAAACATTCCATTCAGGTACACTCCATAGGGAATGAAAAACATGAACACGGAGATTACAAGTTTGAAATTTAACAGATGCCCGAAGGCTTACAGACTAAAAAAAGATAAGATGCCCATAATGCCTTCCTTGTCCCTCTCCTCAGGAGGTAGGTTAAGGAGGAGAGAAGGGCAAAAGGGGCACCTAAGCGAGCTACGGGTGGCAGAAGACACCAAGAGGACATCTCGGTGGGCGCCTAAGGGCTGGATGGTGATGACGGCGCCGGAGGCAGAGCTCGAAGACGAGGCGGCAGGACGTCAGTACGCGTCGAAGGCGTCGGTGCCCGCGTACTCCAACATGACGACCTAGCTGCCCGCCTTCTTCCTCTTCCTCTTCTGCAGCCTCCCTACGCCAGCCGCCAAGGAGATGGCCCCGAGAAGTTCAAGGAGCCGGCGACGCGGATGATGGGGTCGCCGGTGCCACTAGGAGTGGCGCCCGATACCTAGTCGGACCCGTCATCCTGCCGTTCACTACCCTCGTCGTCGCTGCCGCTATCCTCCTCGTCACCCTCGTTCGAGGAGGAGTCTTCGTCATCGGAGGAGCTCTCCACGCAGCACCTCGCGTGAGTCCCGAGGAGCCCGAAGACCTTGACGGAGAGATGGCCATCCTCCATCAACTTGAAATGGAGGGTGAGCCCATCCGTCAGGCTGTGGATGCGAGCGAACGTCTTCCATCCTTGGCGAAGATACATCACATGAGGGGCAGGGAAGTCGACGCGGACCCGTGTGCCACTGATCCCACAGCCCCTCATGTGCAGCCGCAGCGACTCCGGCGGATCCACCTCCATCTCCCGCGCAAATAGAGTCGGGAGACGAAGGCGACGACGCGGTGGCCCCCGCATCCTAACGAAGAACTCAAAAGGGTCATCCCAATATGACCTTCCATTAGAGGAGGGGCTGCTGACGGGGGCGAAGTGGGGGGGATGGCGAGGCCTGATGCCGGGAAAGAAAATGTTTATCTTAGAGATATCAGGGATTTATTCCCTGATGTGGGTTCTACCTGCGAACAAATGATCCGGCAAACATTCCTTTTTCATTAAAAACATTCCATTCAGGTACACTCCATAGGGAATGAAAAACATGAACAAGGAGATTACAAGTTTGAAATTTAACAGATGCCCGAAGGCTTACAGACTAAAAAAAGATAAGATGCCCGTAATGCCTTCCTTGTCCCTCTCCTCAGGAGGTAGGTTAAGGAGGAGAGAAGGGCAAAAGGGGCACCTAAGCGAGCTACGGGTGGCAGAAGACACCAAGAGGACATCTCGGTGGGCGCCTAAGGGCTGGATGGTGATGATGGCGCCGGAGGCAGAGCTCGAAGACGAGGCGGCAGGACGTCAGTACGCGTCAAAGGCGTCGGTGCCCGCGTACTCCGACATGACGACCTAGCCGCCCGCCTTCTTCCTCTTCCTCTTCTGCAGCCTCCCTACGCCAGCCGCCAAGGAGATGGCCCCGAGAAGTTCAAGGAGCCGGCGACGCGGATGATGGGGTCGCCGGTGCCACTAGGAGCGGCGCCCGACACCTAGTCGGACCCGTCATCCTGCCGTTCACTCCCCTCGTCGTCGCTGCCGCTATCCTCCTTGTCACCCTCGTTCGAGGAGGAGTCTTCGTCATCGGAGGAGCTCTCCACGCAGCACCTCGCGTGAGTCCCGAGGTGCCCGAAGACCTTGACGGAGAGATGGCCATCCTCCATCAACTTGAAATGGAGGGTGAGCCCATCCGTCAGGCTGTGGATGCGAGCGAACGTCTTCCATCCTTGGCGAAGATACATCACATGAGGGGCAGGGTAGTCGACGCAGACCCGTGTGCCACTGATCCCGCAGCCCCTTATGTGCAGCCGCAGCGACTCCGGCGGATCCACCTCCATCTCCCGCGCAAATAGAGTCGGGAGACAAAGGCGACGGCGCGGCGGCTCCCGCATCCTAACGAAGAACTCAAAAGGGTCATCCCCAATATGACCTTCCATTGGAGGAGGGGCTGCTGACGGGGGCGAGGCCGGCGGGCCGCCCGTCCTAATCTTCCCCAAGCGCCCCGGCCTCGCCCACGACCTCTCCCCCTCCCCCTTCCCCTCGTGGCTGGTTCAGCCACTGCAGGTGCAGGAGAAGGAGGGACGGGTTGTCGAGCGGCGACCCTCGCCACCACCGTCGAAGAGCCGGGATTTCCTCTCTTCATGGCGGACAGAAGAGGGAAGCGGAAGCTGAAGGAGGAAGAAGATGGAGGAGTGTGGGGCGCCGTCCCTTCCCTCCGCCCTTTATAAACGGGCAGGGCTGGGGCTCGACCGCCCCGCTCGGCCAATCAAGACGCAGAAGGCGAGGGAGCCGGGACCGACCCGCCGCCCCAACCAGCGACGTATCATTTTTCCCGCCTCCGATGCTCGCCACCTCGAGCGCATGGAAGGCACGTGGTGAACGTGCAGAACCAAGGGGACGGGTGAGGCGACCTCCCCCCACCCCATGATCGTGGGGAGTGGACGCCTAGACGACGCGCGCGTCGGCCCCATTCAGTAAATGGGCCGCGCCTCCATGCCTCCCCCCATTTACGGGGGAGGCGCGAAACCGCCTCCTTTCGCATTTACTGCGACGTGCGCATGCCTGTGGGAACCGCCCACGTCACGCACGCCCCTCCACCCGGCGCCATGCGCGCGGGTCGTAGAAGGCGCAGCGCGCGGAAAATTTTACCACGGTGAAAACCGCCCCGCCTGCCCGCGCACCGTTCTGGGCCTGGCCCAACAACGCGTCGCGCTCATGTGTGGCCCAGGCCCAGGGGTTCCTGTCGGTGTACAAAAAGAGGGGCACACTTTTTGTACCCCTATGACTGTGCACGGGCAGTCTGAGCCACGGGCACCACCACACCAAGCATGGCCAGGGAGATGAGCCAAGGTAAGACCGAGGCTCGATGGAATTGGAGCAACGCCAAGAACAAGACCACAAAGAGCAAAGGGACAAAGAGGCTTCCCCCGGCAAGGTCCTTGCCGGGAGCCTGTTTCAGCAGCCCTGACAAGACCGTTGCTGCGGCAGCTCGCCCCGCGCCTACGGAGTGGATCACCCTTTTGTCCACCGCCCCCATGGGGCGAGGACTCGGGATATATCCCCATGGTGGCATGCAGATCTTTGTGAAGACACCCAAAATCAGATACAAGCTAAGAAGACGACGACCCTTGGCGGGATCCCAGCCAAGGAGGACCACAAGGCCTCCGGCAAGCACCTTGCCGGGGATGACAGCAGGCGCCCCAGCAAGGCCCTTGCCGGGGCCCCAGCAAGGCCCTTGCCGAGGACACCCGTAATGCTACCATCAGGCCCGCACCAACTGAGTTTCCACCGCCCCACGCGGCTGCCGACCCAACCAGCTAGACAGGCTTCTGCGTGGCAACCTGCAGATCTTCATGGAGACCCGCCGTTGCGCCACCTCAGCTGCCTGCCTGCCTACATGGCACCTCAGGCACCGCTGGCCAGGGCGCGTGTCAACACGAGGAGAAGCAGCGACGGACAAGACGGACGTCTCCCCCTCGTCCCCGATAAAGCGAGGACACCTAAGCTAAGCGCATTAAATGCGCCTTGTCCTGTAATGCGAGGGATAACCTCGCATTACTGTACCCTCTCCACCTCCCGTGTGCCACTGTGGCAACCCCTTTTCCTATAAAAGGAGGCCCGAGGCGACCAGGAGAAGGATTCGGCTCTTTTGAACTCCTCACGACTCTTTTGGAGTTCCTCACTAGCTGAAGAACACAAACGTATAATCCACCAAAGCAGGAGTAGGGTTTTACGCATCTTTGCGGCCCGAACCTGGGTAAAGGAACCGTGTCCTGACTATTAGACTCGCTCTTCTCTCAACCCCGCGCCCCGCAACCGTAGTAGGGATTCTTGTGATCCCATAGGTGTCGATCCAAATACGCCGACACTCTTCTTCTTATCCTTATGTTGATCTGTATTTGAAGGGATGAACATGTCTCGGAATAAAAACATACTATAATCGACACCAACACAAATTCACTGCTTTGAGGTCAGATGTTCCAGTATAGTTTTGGTATTGTGAAATTGGGCCTAAAAATTAGCTTCATCGGATCCCCTTCAATTATTGGTGATCACCCAACATTTAGCCCAATTCCCATATATGGAGGGGCCTTTGGCCTTTTCCAAATACCATCCCCAATACCTTGGAACCCATGTGTCGTCCCCCAAAACCGCCCACACCACCATGATGTCGCCATCACCGCCCACCATTGCACCATTGCTGCCCATGACCAATGACCGGCGTACCACCACCATGGAGAGAGGGAGAGAGAGATAGAGAGAGTGAGAATGGAAGTATATTTTTTGTTTCTCCCGTTGCAACGCACGAGACTTTTGCTAGGGATTTATTATTGTTGGTATGTTAAAAACTTATGTGGCTCATCCATATTCATGTTGATATCCTGCTCATATGTATTATCAGTGCATCATGCTATTCTATTAATATTATGGCTCAACTCATTTTCATTCAAGTTAAATCGAACTTGAACATCTGTTAGCTGAGTCATAGTGCCATCGAATAGAGCTGACTAGTGCAGCGACACTTGCCTTATGGGGGGCCCTGATTGGGTTTATTATTATGACTCTCGCCAGTGCCTCCAACTAGGGAAGGTATGGGTGTGCGCTACCCTGATCAGATAGGAGGACATAAGCCTTGTGTGCCCGTTTTGGTATTGAGCTCATGTCCCCATTTGGGACCGTTTTTGTTTATCCACGACGGTGGCCGTTGGATGTCTAGAGTGGCATTGGGGCCACCCATGACTTAGCCCAAAGGGGAGTTTGTCGGAGTGGCCTGGATAGTCTCATGCAATAGAATGGTTTTGTTGGAACGCCGTTGGTCCACTCTAATGGGAGTACGAGGCCTTGGGTTCCGTGGTGTGGGTACAATGCACTAACCTCTACAAAGTGCATAATCTATCGGTAGCCGCGTCTGTGGATATGGGCCCAGTTCGTAGTAGGTCACACTATGGGTCAACAGTAATAATAACCTGACTAATGAACAACCTTGGTTCAATGAGGAAAGAAGTTAGTTGATCTGTATGTGATCGTGAGAGGATCACAGTGGTATCATGGATACCGAAGTTGGTTGTTGTTGATGGTGTCATGTGATGATCCCGGGTAAAGATCAAGCTCCTTGTGGTCTTGTGGTCACTGTGGTATTGTTAATACCAAGCTTGGTCGGTCCTAAGTTGATCGTGTGATGCCCGCGATGGTAATTGGTACAACTGGTGGTTACAAGGTAACCCCAAACAGAGTAAGTTGAATCTTGATAGTTTAAACATGTTGCATTCTGGTATCATCCTCATGGGTAAAATTGCCATGCTTATTTCATATGATGCTAGATGTGTTAAGTTCAACATGTTCGTGCCATGCCTATATTGTTCTAGTGGTATCATGCTCGTCATTGCTTAACCTGTAAATGCCATGTTGTTGTTTTTCTTGATTGCTTTTGGTTGCTGTGAGCTTGCAAGTACATTTAAAGTTCTCACCTGGCGTGGCATGCCAGTTTGCAGGTCATGCCTTGTTTTTTTGCTTGAAGAGGATTCCGTGTTTGCGAGATACGATAAGCGTTCCAGCTAGAGTCCCTACGGAGTGGAGTCCACCGTTGTCATTGTTGTTCCGCTGCTAGAAGATATTCCGCTACTACGAGTTGTTTTGCTACTAGCATAGAGCAACCTTCACAGGCATAGTGTCACCGTGCCGATGTAATCCCCTGTTATATCGGAACCCTTGTACCCCGATTACTTGTAATAAAGAGATGATTTGTTCTATGCCAAGTAGTGACGTATTCCAGAAGACTTGATATTTGGGCTGGAATACGAGGTGTTCCGGTCTCTCTGAGCTGGGGTGTGATGTTTACTACGCAACATTCTTCTTGTAGACTTGTGTTGGGCCTCCAAGCGCAAAGTTTTGTAGGACAATAGAAAATTTCCTTCAAGTGGATGACCTAAGGTTTATCAATCCGTGAGAGGCCTAGGATGAAGATAATCTCTCTCAAACAACCATGCAACCAAATAATAAAAAGTCTCTTGTATCCCCAACACACCCAATACAATGGTAAATTGTATAGGTGCACTAGTTCGATGAAGATATAGTGATACTAGTGTAATATCGATGGTAGATATAGGTTTTTATAATCTGAAAATATAAAAATAGCAAGGTAACTAGTTGTAAAATGGAGCACAAACGGTATTGCAATGCGTGAAAACAAGGCCTAGGGTTCATACTTTCACTAGCGCAAAACCTCTCTACAATGATAACATAATTGGATCATATAACAATTCCTCAACATGCAACAAAGAATCACTACAAAGTTCCTATAGCAGAGAACATAATATGAAATTACTTGTAGGGTACGGAACCACCTCAAAGTTATTCTTTCTGATTCATCTATTTGGCTATTCCTACAAGTGTCACAAATATCCCTAGAGTTCGTACTAAGATAGCACCACATGACACACATCAATCAACCCTAAGGTCACCTAGATACTCCGATGTCACCACAAGTATTCGTGGGCTATTTATACAATGTGCGTCACATTATTTCATATTCATAATATTCAATCCAAAACAAAAAACATCAAGAGCATCCCAAGATTTCCATCAGAGAAAAGAATACACATTCCAACCCCTATGCAAAGATTACCCCAATGTCACCACGGGAATCTGCAAGTAGATAACCAGAACATACATCAAGTGGATCAATTGAACGTCCCATTGTCACCACATATATCCCATCCCAAGACATACAGCAAGTGCGGTCACATCCAAAGATTCAATACGACATCACAAAACCTCAAAGGAAAGGATTCAGTTCATCACAAGTTAGAGAGGGAATAACACCTTAAGATCTAACTATAGTAACAAAGCTTGTGGTACATCAAGATTGTGCCAAATCAAGAATGTAATGCCCAGGATGGGACTATACCTCCTACGTGTCGAGGCACGACTTAAAGGTATAAGCCCATCCTAGAATGATCTCAAGTTTGGTATCTTTGCACAACTCATGTAAAAGAGGGATTAAATTGCAAAAGGAGATAGTTGGCTTACACTCGCCACTTCACACAATACATTACATAAGCAATCATCATTCAGAACATCACAGCCCGACTACGGGTAAGATCCAAAAGAAAGATACCAAAACAACAAAAGCCACAGGTCAGGATCGAATCCTAGTAGAAACCACTACTGAACATCGAAACGTCACAAGCAAACGGCCACACTCTTCATCGAGCTCCCGATGAAGAACTGGTCCAACTCCTGCATCAAACTCGGCTGAACCTGCAACTGGTGTGGTGAAGTAACTGTGAGCCACAGAGGACTCAGCAATCCCGTTCCCGGGTAACACGACTATTTAAGCCTTGGGTGTGGACAAGGCTGAAGAAAGAATATGAGGTGAAGGAACAAACAAGAGTCTGCAGCAGCAACTAGCACTAACTTACGCAAAAGAGAGCGAGAAGAGAAGAGCATCGGTCGAAAGATGATCAAGAAGTGATCCTAACTAAAGCCGGTCAAACATAACCCCACCGTGTTCAACTCCCGAATCCCTATTCGGAAATTGACAGTCACGGTACACACGCTGGTAGTGTATTGAAACATTGTGTCAAGTTATCTACAACCGGAATTAACAAGCTCCCATCTGCCACATAACCGCGGGCACGGCTTTCGAAAGTTCAAACCCTGCAGGGGTGTTCCAACTTGGCCCATCACAAGCCCACGATCCGCGGAGTCGCAACTCCATAGGTGGGAAGACCCGAGTATTCTCGGAATCCCGTGCTCAAGTTAAACCGAACTAAGGTAAGGCTAATCCAGCAAATCCTCCCGGCGTGTCGACACCCTGATAGTAGCCGCGCGTATCTAGGTCTCAGGACACGACCGGATGGGTGATTCTACAGGACCCAAACCTCGAGTTTCCCCGTGGTGGTTCCCGCAGACTCCCCGTTTGGGACCAACACCATCGGCACTGGCCCCCCCTGCTATGTAGAAATAAAGGATCCTCGAGGGAGCGACCCTCTATGCAAATTTAATTATTTAATTAAGTTGTTATTATGAGGCAAATAGTACCAAATGTTGGGACTTGCTGGAAAAGACTTAGCACTTAGCGGTTTATCAAGGGGGTCCCATACACCCCAACCGTGTTAGGAACGCATAATCAAGGAACATAATACCGGCTTATACGGTTCCTAACGGCATGAGTGGAACAAAACACCAAGCAAAAGGCTTAGCCTTCCACCCTGCCAGTATATAGATGATTTCATTTAGCATTTATATAGTGTGATATAACCCAACCAAACTTCAACATGAAGCAAGCATCTTCAATCTTCACCTGCAACTAACAATGCTATAAGAAGGCTGAGCGAAGCGTACTTAGCCAAGCAACGGTTTGCGTAGGTAGGGTGGTTAAACATGGCAATGGTTACAAGTAGGAGGCTGACAAGAAAGACATGGGCATCGAGGCAAAACTATAGATCGAGACTACTAGCAATAGGCAAAGATAGTAATGGTATCCGGGTTCGGTCATCTTGCCTGGGATTCCACAAGGGAGAAGAACGGATCCAAGAAGAAGACGGAGCAACACAGACGAGCGGATCCTCACAACTCCGGAACGAAACCGAAGCTATCAAGAGAAGCAAACCGGAAAGAAAGAAACAACACGGTAAACACACATATCATAAACATGGCATACGATGCACAAGCAAGGATGATGCATGTCCGGTTTAAATATGCAAGGCATGGCAAAGTGCACAAACAACACTACAAGTTAAGTGGAGATCAATATGCAACGAGTTGCATATTGACGAAACACCACATTTAATTATTTAGTTGACTCTCATTATTTACAAGACAAGATTAAATGTTTTTAGCATGGCAAGAGGTGAAACATAATAAAACTACACAACTAGACATTTTAAATGAGGCCGGAAGAATAACAACAACATCTCCGGAAAATCCCCATAAGCATGTTTAATAATTATAAGCAAACAACAATTAAACATTCAAGGTTGTTAACATGATGCGGATGACATGAACAAGTTTATGCAAGTTTTATTAAAAGGTTGACTTAAAAGAGATAAGAAGCATTTGTCACCGTGGTGGAAAGAAAAGAGTGCCACGGCAACGATTTGAAAATGATGCAACGGCATCATATCGGTTCCGGTAACTCGTTGAGAGTCCGGTACGAAAGCAAAGGCGGAGTGAGTCAAACGAGATGATGGGGTGATCCCGTTGCCGGGTTCCCACGAGTCGGCGACGAGGCAACCGAGGAGCTCAACAAAAGGTCGGAACGGACACGAGCACACACAAGGGAGACATTTCAAACAACACAAGCAAGCATGCATCACACGGGTCACGTCTCGGGGTTATACCTTCGCAACAATTGTTTCGGGACGGTTCGAGATCGTAGAGGAAGGAGTCGTTCCGTAGAGGGAAGTAGTCGTTCCGTAGGCGGTAGTTGTACTCGGGCGACGGTAGAGGAAGTAGTGGTAGTAGTAGTACACGAGTCGTGGTACACGGGGCGTCGGTAGTGGTACACGGCGACGTCGGGGTACACGTGTAGTGGAAGTAGTTGTTCCGTTCGTCTTGGCGGTTCCACGACGGCGGTAGTTGTTCACGTTCATCGGTAGTCGTTCGGGTCGTCGTGGAAGTAGAGGTACTTGTGCATGTAGTCGTTCTCGTCCGTAGTTGTTCACGGTTCTCCGGCGAGGGTAGACGTTCGGGCGACGGTAGTGGTACTTGCGGCGTCGTGGTACTCGTGGCGACGTTGTAGTCGAACTTGACGCACCCGAAGAGGTACTTGTCGAGTCGGTCGCGGTACTTGTTCTCGGAGGCGTTTTCGTTCGTAGATGTTCACGGGGTCGTCGTCGAGTAGTCGTTCCGGGTCATCTGTCAAAATAACCGAACAAGGCAGCACAACAAAACGCAAAACAGGAGCAAACACGAGAGGGACAGCACTGAGACGAAGCCACGGCAGCAGCTCCTTTCCACGGGAGGAGGAGGCCGGGCGCACTGGACGGAGGAGCCACGGCAGAGGGCGAGGCGAAGGGGCCGCGGGATTGGAGGGGCGCGCAACCGAGGCCAGAGGAGGAAGGGCCTGCGCGGGCAGAAGAAGCGGCGGGCGCCGCGCTGCTGGCCGACCGGAGGGAGGTCGACGGGGCGTGCGGGGCTCGGCCAGGGAACGGTCCTGGCGCGGGAGGCTGCGAGGACGACGACCCCGGCGCTGGGAACGGAGGGAGGAGGCTCGCGGCTTCGAGGAGAAGCACCCGCCTGCGTGCGCTCGACGGGCGCCCCGGCGCAGGGCTGAGGGATGCGGGGCGCACGGGCGATGCAGGGCGATGGGTGAGGCCACCGAGAGGCGCTTGGGGACGGGACGAGGGCGCTGCCGACCGGCCCATCGGCTCGCTGGGCGGAGAAGCAGAGCGGGCGAGGGAGAGGGTGAGGTGCGGGGAGAGGATGGGGGACGAGAGGGACTCGCGCGAGAGGGAAACGGGCTCGGGGCAGAGCGAAGGATCGAAGGATGAGGGAAAAAGCGGCGGCGGCGCTGAGGGAAACAGGGAGGAGCGAAGGGGGGTTTGCAACGTGCTAGGGTTGGAGGGCACGGTTGGGCCAGGAGACGAGATGGGCCTTGAGGCCTGGAGGGAGGAGGAGAAGTGGGCCTGTTGGCTGACGGGCCAGGAGGGGGGAAGGGAAGGTTCGGCCTGGGAGTCCTCTTATTTAATTATTCCCTTAGCAGAACAACTAAGAGAAAAAAAAAGAAAGAGGAGGGTTTAGGGAAAAGATAGCACAAAGATAAATTTTCTCGGGCTCGTAAAAATGAGCACGACCGGAGAAAAATACAAAAGGCAAGGACGGCAAATAATTCAAACATATTTGAATTTAATTCAAATAGGTTTGAACTAAGACGTGATTCTCGAAGTCTCCAAAAATGTTCGAATTTTCGGAGGAACCTCGATAAATAGGAAAAGAATTATTGGCAAGAATTTGAAGGTGAAACTCGAAGTGAAAAGACAAAGGGGAAAAAATGCACGTGTGTTGCGGGTAATTCCAAAGAATGGAATATTTATTAATATAGCTCCATAATATTTGGAGGATATGTTATAAAGAGAAGACATCTTCCCTCGATTTAAATGGACCGAAGGCCCACACGATTTATTTGGTTGAGATGCAAAAAAAATAAAATGACATGATGGCATGATGACATGATGCAATGCAAAAATAAAAACACAAGCACAAAAGGAACACCCGGGCAACTCGGAACATCTGGAATCTTCTGGAAGCTTCTGGAATCTTCTGGGACGTCGGTCTCGGGCGTCACAACTCTCCCACACTAACAGAGGATCTCGACCCGAGATCCTGGAGATATCACCGGGTAAAACGGAAGAGGAAGACGTAAAACAAAGTTGCTTCTTTGACAGACGATTGAAAACAAAGAACCTTGAGAGGTTAAACAAGCTGAAAGAAAGAATGCAACAGAGATGAAGGAAGATAAGAGCACTCCGGTAAAAGGAGGAACAAGGAACATTACGAGAACCTTGTAGGTTGAAAGACATGAAACAAGAGCTTACGAATCAAAAGAATATGAAACTGCAAGGGAATAGGCAAGGAATAAGAATGACAAAATTTGGACAGCACTCCGTCTGAAAATTGAAGGAATTGAACAAGAACTTGAGGAGAAGGATTGATACTTGATGAAAACAGCAACATATTGCCTCCGAAACAATTAAAAGAATGGCACAAGGGTAAGAAGGATTCAGACAGCACTCTGGTTAAAGACAGGCAAAACTAGATGAGATGAGAGAACTTGAATGAAGAATACAACACTCCGGTTAAAAGAACAAGCAAAGGAAAGAACATGATCTCGATAAAACGAGATGATTGTAAAAGAGAGCACTATCACAATGCCTCCGGAATGAAAGAATAGCATATAACTCAATGAAAGAAATGAAAGGAGAAGAAAAAGACAACATCTCTCAAAATTGAATTTGAAAGAGCATCCTTACAAAGAAGGGTTGAACAGAGTTGTTGGAAAAATCAACAACGAAAAGAATAAGCTTGAAGTGGGCTTACGGAAAACATCTCAAAATTATGAGGTGACAACCAGCCACTAACGAAAACAAAAAGATTGGATTGAGATCAACAAGGAGATGACAAACTTAGTTCACCGGAATGATAAATGAAGAACTTGGGTCATTTATAAGCACCATAATAGCAAAACCTTAGGGAAAAGCTTTAGGTGAAATACAACCCAAGATAACTCCAACGAATAAAAAGAGGGGTTGAAAAGATCTCCTGAACAAAGAAAATGATGGGTTTAAATATCTCATTCCTGACAACTTGTGAATCATGAAACATGAAGGAAAATTATCAAGAATGACATAACACCACCTGAAAAGACAAGGTAGAAAGAATTGCAATTGGAATGCATGATGAAAATGCTTGAGCTCCAACAAGAATCTTGATGAAGACTTCAAGGATGAATTAAAACATGATGAACCACCAAGAGAACTCCGATAATGAAAGCATGAGAAGTGAAAGATGAAAAATAAGATTCAAGGCCTGCGATGAATTAGATGAAGGTTTGAAAAGATAATAATTGAAATAACTTGAAGCTCCGGAAAGATGAACAACTTAGGACCAAGAATCTGATATGATGAACAAGCTCCAGACAAAAGAATTAAATCACTTAGAAGGAACAAGAATAAGAATTATGTTATGCATCTCATTCACCAATTTAAATTGATGACAACCAAAGGATTTGGCATACTACTTATTCTCGTCGGAAAGAATTAAAGAGAGATCTCGCACAAGCTCGGATAATCTTGAACGAAGCACCGGTAGGATTGTGAAAAGAACAAATGAATTAAAACGATAACAGCGGAAGAGAAAACTTGAATGAACCACCGTAAGAATAGGGAGACGAACGAAGAAACATCAATGAAGAATATTGGAGGACGAAGTTGAAAACTGAGAACGAAGAATCTTCTGAAATGATGGCCTTCGGAGGAACACAAAGGAAAAGAATTCATGAAATGCTTCGGATGGGTATGAATCTTCAAGAGAACGGCCAAGATTTAAGAGAAACACTTCTTCGGTCTTCAAATGCTGAGAATGAAGACGAGAAATGCCATGATAATTGTTGAGCATTCCGGAATGAAGAATTAAAAAGGTTGAAACAACGATGAAAGAATTTGAAAGCGATCTTGGAGAAAGCATGTGACTGATGGAATCATACTTACGTCACACTTTGAAAAGAATTTGAGTATAAGTCCAGAAAAATTAGAAGAGTCAGGTAAGATCCTGGGAAAAGACCTGTGGGTTAGGGCCCACTCAAAGAAATCACCGTTGAAAAAGATTGCTTAAGAGATATTGCACCGGTTGAATTAGATGGCTTGAGTAAGATAACAATGCTCAAACTAGCTTGAACAGAATAAGAATGGAATTATGAATCTTCAGCACTCCGGGTATGAATAGCAAGAGGAGAATGATTAATTGGTGCACCGGAATAAAAAGCATTGTGAAAAGAGGAAAAAGGATAAGAATAACACCGAAATCTTGAATTAAAACCACCGGAAGAATTAGAGAACAAAAGAATGATGAACTTGAAGCTCTTGAGCATCTTCACGATAATCACCGGATAAGAACATTGGAGGAAAAGAATGAAGAAAATATCACATGAATAAAATGGATATTTCATTAGAGAATTACTGGCTCCAAGAAAAAGAAGGGTGGGAGGGTGGGGAAAAACAAAGACAACTTGGGATGAACAAAATGGGCACCGGTTGGAAAGAATTTAACATGACCATCTTGATGATCAAGAAGAAATAGCACTCCCATAGAAGTATGAGAACACCGATTAGGAAAGGTATGGAATCAACATTTGACATCGAAGCAACTCGAATACCAGAATCAAAACGAAACAAAGGATAGATATGCAGCATGATCTTCACAACATCATTCGAACAGAGGAATGAACGAATGAATTCTGCAGGTACATCGACTTGACGAGAAGCCATTTGAGAGAACAAAAAGTAAATAAAAGGAACAAGGATCAGATAGAACAAATACAAGATAGAAGCTTCGTTCGACATCTTCGTGCTGAAAGCTCATGGAACGTGTTACAAAAGGGTTTTGCAATCCCCGGATCAGCATAGCCAAGGACCCTTTAAGATGCAACTCCCGATCAGAACAAGTCCATAAAACCACTTCACTCAATGTAGAACCCCAAACTTCATATCGAGCATCCGTTGGAAGAATGCCTAGAACTACTTGATGAACCCACCTATAGATTTCCGAAAGTTTCCAGTTATGCAATCAGGTGTTGGGGATACATGGGAAGCACCGCGCAATCAACTCTAAACCTACATCCAGGTGTATCCATCCTTCAACACATAACCAGTCTTTCTCGGAAACTGTTTACCTCGGACCTTCGAAAAGCATCCACTATAACAAGCTATGGCAATACTCTCGAACTACCTCCCCAGTACTGGGTGATGTCGGGGTTATCTTGCCACTGGCCGTATAGGAGAGATTTTCGATGTCGGCCGTCTTAAGTATTTAGTACTGCCGCGATATGCTTGTTACAACGATACCCCGAAGCTCAACTCCTCGGTAACAGGAGGCATCGAGAACAATATCCTTGTCACAAGAACATCGAAACAATCCCAGAATACTCGCGGGATCCTAAAAAAAATTTTGTGCAAATTTTGAAGATAGGAGAGACAAGAGTAGACGTCAGGAGTCCTCACCAGAGAGAAAAGGGATGAGAAGCAAAGAAATCCTACTCTCCGATATAATATAGGACTCAAAAAGTTTTCAGTGTGTGCCTAGACTCAACCGTCAACGATTCGATCAATCAGTGGGGCTTCTAGGTCGGAGAAGGCTCTGAATACCAACTTGTAATGCCCAGGATGGGACTATACCTCCTACGTGTCGAGGCACGACTTAAAGGTATAAGCCCATCCTAGAATGATCTCAAGTTTGGTATCTTTGCACAACTCATGTAAAAGAGGGATTAAATTGCAAAAGGAGATAGTTGGCTTACACTCGCCACTTCACACAATACATTACATAAGCAATCATCATTCAGAACATCACAGCCCGACTACGGGTAAGATCCAAAAGAAAGATACCAAAACAACAAAAGCCACAGGTCAGGATCGAATCCTAGTAGAAACCACTACTGAACATCGAAACGTCACAAGCAAACGGCCACACTCTTCATCGAGCTCCCGATGAAGAACTGGTCCAACTCCTGCATCAAACTCGGCTGAACCTGCAACTGGTGTGGTGAAGTAACTGTGAGCCACAGAGGACTCAGCAATCCCGTTCCCGGGTAACACGACTATTTAAGCCTTGGGTGTGGACAAGGCTGAAGAAAGAATATGAGGTGAAGGAACAAACAAGAGTCTGCAGCAGCAACTAGCACTAACTTACGCAAAAGAGAGCGAGAAGAGAAGAGCATCGGTCGAAAGATGATCAAGAAGTGATCCTAACTAAAGCCGGTCAAACATAACCCCACCGTGTTCAACTCCCGAATCCCTATTCGGAAATTGACAGTCACGGTACACACGCTGGTAGTGTATTGAAACATTGTGTCAAGTTATCTACAACCGGAATTAACAAGCTCCCATCTGCCACATAACCGCGGGCACGGCTTTCGAAAGTTCAAACCCTGCAGGGGTGTTCCAACTTGGCCCATCACAAGCCCACGATCCGCGGAGTCGCAACTCCATAGGTGGGAAGACCCGAGTATTCTCGGAATCCCGTGCTCAAGTTAAACCGAACTAAGGTAAGGCTAATCCAGCAAATCCTCCCGGCGTGTCGACACCCTGATAGTAGCCGCGCGTATCTAGGTCTCAGGACACGACCGGATGGGTGATTCTACAGGACCCAAACCTCGAGTTTCCCCGTGGTGGTTCCCGCAGACTCCCCGTTTGGGACCAACACCATCGGCACTGGCCCCCC
>LR738712.1:242724294-242747728 GCA_902687465.1 Secale cereale
AAAGAGGAGGGTTTAGGGAAAAGATAGCACAAAGATAAATTTTCTCGGGCTCGTAAAAATGAGCACGACCGGAGAAAAATACAAAAGGCAAGGACGGCAAATAATTCAAACATATTTGAATTTAATTCAAATAGGTTTGAACTAAGACGTGATTCTCGAAGTCTCCAAAAATGTTCGAATTTTCGGAGGAACCTCGATAAATAGGAAAAGAATTATTGGCAAGAATTTGAAGGTGAAACTCGAAGTGAAAAGACAAAGGGGAAAAAATGCACGTGTGTTGCGGGTAATTCCAAAGAATGGAATATTTATTAATATAGCTCCATAATATTTGGAGGATATGTTATAAAGAGAAGACATCTTCCCTCGATTTAAATGGACCGAAGGCCCACACGATTTATTTGGTTGAGATGCAAAAAAAATAAAATGACATGATGGCATGATGACATGATGCAATGCAAAAATAAAAACACAAGCACAAAAGGAACACCCGGGCAACTCGGAACATCTGGAATCTTCTGGAAGCTTCTGTTATCTTCTGGGACGTCGGTCTCGGGCGTCACAAAGAACACGAGAGATAAAGATACAACACATAGCTACTGATACAAACCCTCAGCCCCGAGGGTGGACTACTCCCTCCTCATCATGGTGGCCGCCGGGATGATGAAGATGGCCTCCGGTGATGATTTCCCCCTCTGGCAGGGTGCTGGAATGGGGTACCAAGAGGTTTTTCATGGCAACCGCGGCTTGCGGCGGTGGAACATCCGATCTAGGTTTCTTTCTGGGAGTTTTAGGATTTATAGGATTTTTTGGCGTCGGTCTCACATCAAGGTTGTGCTCGAGGGGCCCACAAGCCGTAGGGGCGCACCCTGGCTTGTGGCCACCTTATCCACTTCTTTGCCCAGTTCTTGTGCTTTGGGGGTTTATTTTGGTCCATACAAAATCACCGTAAATTTTCAGCCCATTCCGAGAACTTTTATTTCCACACAAAAAACGACACCATGGTAGTTCTACTGAAAACAGCTTCAGTCCGGGTTAGTTCGAATCGAATCATACCAAAACCATATAAGTTGTTGTAAACATGGCCTGAATACTTCATAAATTATAGATACTAGTCGTCAACCCGTGCATTCGCACGGGCCGATTATCTAATATTTTAGAAATACAAAGATTTACATAGAAGGTATGCATATTAGTTAGATGAAATCATCGTGCAATTCCAGCATGCCAATATGTTTTTATATGTTTGTTAGTCTCATTTGTGGACAATGTAGAGCCGCCTAATACACTACTTATTTTCTGATCCATAAAGATCGACCTTATGTACATGTAACTATTTAAAATGTAGTTAAACAACATGAATTCCGGATTGTGGAGCAATTTGGTGTCCATTTCCCTAAATATCATGTATTCTAATTATTCAAGTTGAAAGGTGATATTTTTTCAGCGTGTAGAAACTAATTAGACTTTCATAGAATTCCCCTCAGACTATATATAGTTTGCAACTTTCTATACTCTTATATTTTCTTCTTAGTTAAATAAGAAAAATAGTTAGTTCTATAAATCTAATAATGAGTAAGTAATAAGACTTTTAAACAGTATGCAAGAGAGAATAAGATATGGAGTCACAAAATGAACGCCCAATGAAAACTTGATAAAATACACTATGATGATCAAGCATCCAGCAGCGGTGCTGGCCTTTCATAGCATAAACAAAATAAGAAATAAATGGAGCAAGTTAGAAGTAGGCAAAAAAATTATTTATATAATTGAAAAATCATATAGACACAATGAACTAATGGATTCCATGGAATGTATAATGAATCATTAGAGGACGAAATTGAAACAATGTGATAGTTTCATTTGTTCGGAACTGTACACTCACAATTTAAAAGCAATATTATAAATTGCCTTCAAAGTTGTCAAAATAAATCTGTTTCTTGTGCAAAAGGTTCCATTGAGCACGAATAAAACGGGGTTATTTAGAATCCATAGCCATACAACACGATACCATTAATAGGAAAATTGTGTGCTACCTGTATGAAAATACTGGCATATCTCGGATCAGCTCCTCACTCACATCTGAGAAAACAAAGGAAATGCAATCAATGCGATTTTCCAATGATTACATTTGCTAATAAAGGTTACTGGGGTACACAAGAGTGGAAGTAGGTTGAGAATGGTGTATTCACAACACTGCAGGGCAGAGGGCTACATCAAGTTTCCAACCAAAAGAGGAGCCTGGAACGGTAACATGTTTATGTGTAACATCTCAAACAAGCACAACTGGTTAATCCACCTTACAATAATATGAACTATATTATTCCCCGTGAAATTATGAAAGGCATAAGAATTTATTAACATGATTCATGTGATCTAAGATCAATAGGAAGGAGGGAACCACTGGTTAAGGAACTGTGTGTGGGCTATTGCCATGAAAACAAAACTAAGTTCCCCATGTCCCAGTTCAGAAATTAATAGTGGTACTGACAAAAACATATCAACAAAAAATCGAGTTTAGAACCTTCTCCTAAGGAAGCCACAGTTAGTCAATACACATCCCTATGATATGTATGCATGCACTCTAGTCTAGAAGCAAATAAAACTCCAGTCTAGAAGCAAATAAATCAGAAGCAATGCAAACATTTTTTTACTAAGAATATCAAAGGAATACAAAAACCTCCAGTTGGCGGAGCACTCCATGGTCGATTTATCGTTGATACTGATAGCAATAAACTTCTAAATTTCAAAAATCTAACCGCCATGAATAAATCATGCAAAAAACATCAGTAATAAAATCAGTCATAGATGCAAGCCACATAAATCTGTAAATGATATAAAAGTAGATACATATGCATATTTATCCTTGGGAGAACTAAAACGTGATTTATTGAGTTGGAATCCGGACACAATACATATACTGTATAGATGCCTTTCCTGACAACTCTTTCTTGTTTGCATGGCCTTTCTCGACAACTCCTCTAAGAGGTAACCAAAGATTAAAAACCTGAGTCCTCTAAGCGACAACCAAAGATAAAAGCCTGAGTCCTCGCAGGTTGTATGTGTAGACTACACATATGTACATGCTAGTTTGACTGAACCAAGCACCTCCGACTTTATGGCGAATAATATTGTGTCCTTTTGTGCGTGTATTTCCATAGCGGATCAACGGAATTAGCTTAATATACATGTGTCTTCGTGTGTAATTGATCTAGCAGCTTGTGCCTCTATACTTGCACTAATTCGGCCATATATTTTCCTGGTACTCGCAACACCAATCGGCTGAGAAGCAATGGAGCCTCCCTCGTATTTCTGTATCGCCGATGGCTACATCATCGAGGTTAGGCCTTCTCCAACATCTGATTACGGATTTGGTACTGGGCAGTGCAGCATAGGTAATCATCAACCAAATTGACTTAAATTATTAAGCTCGCGGAGGATGTGGGTCTTGAGGGCATGCATGGGTGCATGTTTGGTTGTACGCCTACACAGCAACACCGACTTGAAAATCCGCATGCAACGGCACACCTAGCCTCAGCTTTCTTTTATTGACGGATGACCTGAACTGGATGCATAGGAGGCATGAACGTAAAGGACACTACATATAGTTCGCATGCAATTAGTGTGGTAAAAAGAACCTGACCAAGATGAGGAAAACATTTTTCATGGAGTAAGATCTTTGGACACACCTGATCCATGCCCCAACCTGCTTGCTTCAGCGGGAAAACTGTTTCGATGGAATAAAATCATTGGGCACACCAGATCCATGCCCCAAGCTTCTTGCTTCAGCATGAGAGAGAGACGATCGACTATTTTCTATGGCAGAAGTAGAGACAGACTCCACAGGAGAACAAAGAGAAGAACTTTCCCTGGGACAAAGATTGGAAGAGACCGTGGAGTTATGATAGATTCAGCTAGGTGTTTCTCTCTCGAAATACACGTGGGGTTATAGATAGATTGAGTTAGGTTTTTTACTTCTACTTTTATGGCCGTGAAACATTACGAGCCTTCGGAGCTTTTTTTTTGCTGAGGATATTATAGGTTAATCTACACCGTTATAACTCGGTCCCACCAAATAAACGGCTCGTAAAATCTAATTAACGTGGGAATTTCTTGGAAGTCTCTAATTAGTATAAGTATAGATGTTGGAGACGTATCAGGGTGCAACAGCTACACGGCGTAGTAGAGCTTGTCCTTGGTCGGCGAGATGAGCACAACTCCTGCCCCCACGCCCTGTCGCACGAAGGCACCGTCAAAGTGCATGACCCAGCCATCGTGCACTTTGTTGCCTGGCATGAGGGACTCGCCCTCATCCAGCCCCTGACAGGGGTGGTCTGTCGATTCTGCCATGAATTGGCGAGGGCCGCACCTTTGATGACCCTAGTCGTGCTGAACTCCAACTAGAATGCCTGCATCTCAATGTTCCAATCTGCGACCCTCCCGGCAACATTGGGTCTGCGCAACACCATCTCTAAGGGGTATGCCGAGACGACCTTGATGGGGTGGCCCTGGAAATAATGATGTAACTTCCTTGAGGCGACGAGAAGTGTGAGCGGGAGCTTCTGTTGCATACGCTAGCGCGAGCGTGCATCTAGCAGAATGGTGCTGACGAAGTGCACCTGATGCTCGACGAGGGACAAGGTGTCGGTGGCGCCTTACCCTATGCGGGGCACACGGGACTCGCGTGTCCCGCTAGCTGGTAAAGTGGCAAGGGCCTAAGGAGCACCATCCTGAGGCGATGGATACCACGCAGCCCCTCGCGGACCATCATGCCCGGCTCCTGTGCAGCCGCGCTCTTCTCGGACCGCCACGAGCACTGCGCTGGCCAAGTGGAGGGGGAGGTGCCTGCCAGGTACAACACTAGGGGGTCAGAAGGGCGAGGCGCCATCATGAAAGGGGGCTCGTGAGGTATCTCTTGAAGTCCTCAAAGGGCACCTCAGCTTTGGGGGTCCATTCGAAAGGACCCTTCTTCTACATCAATTTGAAGAAAGGAAGGGCGTGTTGGCCAAGCTTGGAGATGAAGCACCCCAGGGAGGTCACATAGCCCACGAGCCTCTACATCTCCTTGAGGGTCTGAGGAGGGAACATCTTCTTGATTGGCTTGCCGTTCTCGGGATTGGCCTCAATCCCTCTATGCGACACGAGGAAGCCCATCAGCTTGTTGGACAGGACCCCGAACATGCACTTTTCAGGGTTGAGCCTCAGGTTGGCGAACATATTTTCCATATCTTCAACCAGGGTCCTCGCCTCTCGTGACTTAATCACTATGTCATCGACATATGCCTCCGTGTTCCTCCCCACCTCGTGCCCCAGCGCGATGTGCATTAGCCGCAGGAAAGTCGCGCCGGCTTTCCGCAGCCCGAATGGCATGCGGTGTAGAAATACATGCCGCATGGGGAAATGAACGTCATCTTTTCAAGATCCTCCACCGCCATCTTGATTTGATGATAGCCTGAGAAGGCATCCAAAAAACACAGCAGGTTGCACTTGGAGGTGGAATCCACGATTTGGGCAATGCCAGTGAGCTGGAAGGGATCTTGAGGGCTAGCCTTGTTGATGATCGTGAAGTCGACACACATGCGTTCCTTCCACCCTTTCTTGGGGACGATCATTGGATTTGCCAGCCAGTTCCGGTGCCATATTACCCGAATGACTCAGGCCTCTTGCAACTTGCGAACCTGTTGGACGATGAACTCTTGCCTTTCTTGTGCCCGACGTCGCACCTTTTGCTTCACTAGGCACGCACCGAGGCACACGATCAGGTGGTGTTCGATCACTTCCCTCTAGACACCAACCAAGTCAGATGCTTTTGATGTGAACATGTCTTTGTTGGCCTTCAGGAAGCTAACCAACGCCTCCTCCTGGTCTGGGGGACGCCTGCGCCTATGGTGAAGGTGGGGCCCGGGCCCTCGGCGTCGATGGGCACCCGCTTCGTCTTTTCCCGATCATAATAGAAAAGCGGCTCCTTCTTTGCGGGGGCGGCCTCCAGAGCCTACGAGGGGTCCCTGACATCAAGGCATGAAGCCGTCGCAGGTTTGTAGGCGAGCTTGAGGGCCTGGACCATGACCTTCGTGTCTCCGGCCACCGTGACGATGTTGTTGTTGACTGGCATATTGATGACGCTGTAGCCTGGATGGGTCACCGCCATGAACTTGGCGAGGGCCGGAAACCCCAGCATGGCATTGTACGGAAGGCTGATGCGGGCCATGTCAAAGTCGATCAGCTCGGTGTGGTAGTTGTCGCGCGTGCCAAAGGTGACGGGGAGACGTGCCTGCCCTAGGGGGGTGATTGAGCCCTTGACCACCCCCAAGAAGGGCTTGGTGAACGTGATCTGGTCGTATGGCACCTGGAGCCGGTCGAAGGTTTCCACAGAGAGGACGTTCAGGCCGGCGCCACCGTCGATGTGGGTCTTGGTGACCACGACGTTGCTAATGGTGGGCCTGCACAGCATGGGGAGTGCACCCGCAGCCGTCGTGACCTTTGGGTGGTCTCCGTGGCCGAAGAAAATGCCGACCTCGGTCGTCACGTGGCCGCTTGACGTGATGAGAGGATCGAAGAAGAGGTGTCTAGAGGGGGGTGATTAGACACTCATCAAGAAAAGTAGCAGTTGTTAAGTTCTTTGAGTTGAGGTAGAGTTTTTAGCATAATTTTAAGCATCCCCAATACATTTCAAGCAAGCATGCCAAGAGTGGATGAGCAGCGAAAAGTAAAGCATGCAAGTTGCAAGAAAGTAAAGGGATGGGATTGGAGTGTGCAAACGCAATTGGAGACATGGATGTTTTGGCATGGTTTCGATAGGTGGTGCTATCGTACATCCACGTTGATGGAGACTTCAACCCATGAATGGTAACGGTTGCGCGAGTCCATCGAGGGCTCCACCCATGAAGGGTCCACAAAGAAGCAACCTTGTCTATACCACCATCGCAATCACCCAGAAAGGACATGCCTCACTTAGGTAGATCATCACGAAGTAGGCAGTCTCCTTGCCCTTACAAACTCCTTGGTTCAACTCAACAATCTCGTCGGAGGCTCCCAAGTGACACCTAACCAAGGTAGGAGACACCACTCTTAAACAGGTAATAGATGGTGTGTTGATGATGAAATCATTGCTCTTGTGCTTCAAATGATAGTCTCCCCAACACTCAACTCTCTTTCATAGATTTGGATATGGTGGAAAGAAGATTTGAGTGGAAAGCAACTCGGGGAAGGCTAGAGATCAAGATTCATATGGTAGGATTGGAATATCTGGGTCTCAACACATGAGTAGGTGGTTCTCTCACAAAAAATAAGTAATGGAAGTGTAGGCTTGTTCTAATGGCTCTCTCCATGAATGAAGAGTGTGTGGATGGGTATATATAGCCTCCACATAAAATATAACCGTTACACACATTTTGGCCAACTCGGTGGGACCGATTCAGTGAACTCGGTCTAACCGAAAGGTTCAAATATGTGAACATTAGGAATCTCGGTGGGACCGACTGGGACATCTCGGTGGGACCGAATGCTAGGGTTAAGTCCTCAGAGAGTTGCAAGGTAAAACTCGGTGTGACTGATTAATGAACTCGGTATTACCGAAATAAATTAACCTGTAACAGAGAGTTTACAGAACCATCTCGGTGAAACCGAAAGCCTATATCGTCGGTGAGACCGAAATGTTAGGGTTTATGGCTCTGGCTAAGTCAAAGGAAACTTGGTGGGATTAGATATGAAAATCGGTAAGTCCGAGTTTGCCATTTTGGCTTAGGTATATGTGGATATGAGAAAGTGGTTGAGGGCTTTGGAGCATATCACTAAGCACTTTGAGCAAGTAAGCCATTAAGAGACACCTCATCCCCTTTTAATAGTATTGGCTTTCCTATGGACTCACTATGATCTTGGATCACTGAAACAACAAGTGTAGAGTCCTGAGCTTTGAGCTTTTGCTAATCTTCTGTCCTTAGCATCTTGAAGGGGTTCCACATCCTCTTGTCCCTGCCACTCCACGGTTGAACTCATCTGAAATATACTAGGTAAAAGCATTAGGCCAACAAGAGATATGTTGACATTAATTACCAAAATCACCCAGGGAGCACTTGTGCTTTCAATCTCCCCTTTTTAGTAATTTATGAAAACATACATCAAAGCTTTACATAAAGATATAGGGAATAGCAAGTAAAGCTTTGGAAAGACATGTAACATTCATAGGCTCCCCCTACATGTATGCAATCATGTGAATATGGAATATAGATGCAAGTGAATGCATAAGCATGTCAGAGCAAGAAATGAGTTACATGTATCTTGGCTGGATGCATCAGAGAAAATGGATATAGGAAATGTACCTTCATGTTCATGAGTCCTTGCAAACAATATGTACATCAACAAGAGATCATCATGCACAAGAGTGTGATGCATATACTTACCTTGTGGTCTTGCGCTAGCTTTGGAAGAGATGCACCCGAGTAAAAAATGTTAGATAACACAGAAACATCTACTAAGAAGAGCAAGAGTAGCAAACCACAAGAGTACCAAGATTAGGATGACATGTAGTGAGTAAGTACTAGGCAATCTATTGAAGTATCGACATGTCCCCAGAAAGATATGCAATGAATTCGAAGATTTCCTTCCCTTGGATATCTTTCTCCCCCTGAATCTTATATTTGATAATGGGAGAAGATAGGGAAAAGAAAATTAGAGCAAGACAAATAATCATAACAAATATTGACATGTCTTTCTGTTGGAAAACGTAGTATTTTCAAAAATTTCCTATGATCATGCAAGATCTATCTACTAGATGCATAGCAACGAGGGGGATAGTGTGTCTACGTACCCTCGTAGACCGGGAGTGGAAGCGTCAAGTGACGCGGTTGATGTAGTCGAACTTCTTCACGATCCAACCGATCAAGCACCAAACGTACGGCACCTCCGCGTTCAGCACACGTTCAGCTTGATGACGTCCCACGAGCTCTTGATCCAGTTGAGCTTCATGGGAGAGTTTCGCCAGCACGACGGCGTGGTGACAGATATGATGTATCTACCGGCGCAGGGCTTCGCCTAAGCACTGCAACGGTATGACCGAGGTGTGTTTCTGTGGAGAGGGGCACCGCACACGGCTAAAACAATTCAACTAGTGTGTCCTAGGGTGCCCCCTGCCCCCGTATATAAAGGAGCAAGGGAGAGGCCGGCCCTAGAGGGGGCGCGCCAAGTGTGGGGAGTCCTACTAGGACTCCCAAGTCCTAGTAGGATTCCTCTTTCCTTTCCGGAGTAGGAGAGAAGGAAAGAGGTGGAGAGGGAGAAGGAAAAGGGGGCTGCACCCCTTGTCCAATTCGGCCCAGAGGGGGGGCGCGCGCCTCCTTCCTTTTGTCCTTTCTCCTCTATTCCCGTATGGCCCAATAAGGCCCATATACTCCGAAAAATACCCGAATCACTCGGGACCTTTCCGATGTCCGAATATAGTCGTCCAATATATCGATCTTTACGTCTTGACCATTTCGAGACTCCTCGTCATGTCCCCGGTCTCATCCGGGACTCCAAACTCCTTCGGTACATCAAAACTCATGAACTCATAATACCGATCGTCATCAAACGTTAAGCGTGCGGACCCTACGGGTTCGAGAACTATGTAGACATGACCGAGACTCATCTCCGGTCAATAACCAATAGCGGAACCTGGATGCTCATATTGGCTCCTATATATATTCTACGAAGATCTTTATCGGTCAAACCGCATAACAACATACGTTGTTCCTTTTGTCATTGGTATGTTACTTGCCCGAGATTCGATCGTCGGTATCTCTATACCTAGTTCAATCTCATTACCGGCAAGTCTCTTTACTCGTTCCATAATACATCATCTCGTGACTAACTCATTAGTCTTTTGCTTGCAAGGCTTATTATGATGTGCATTACCGAGAGGGCCAGAGATACCTCTCCGACACTCGGAGTGACAAATCCTAGTCTTGATCTATGCCAACACTACAAAAACTTTCGGAGACACCTGTAGAGCATCTTTATGATCACCCAGTTACGTTGTGACGTTTGATAGCACACAAGGTGTTCCTACGGTATTCGGGAGTTGCATAATCTCATAGTCATAGGAACATGTATAAGTCATGAAGAAAGCAATAGCAGTAAAACTAAACGATCATAGTGGTAAGCTAACGGATGGGTCTTGTCCATCACATCATTCTCCTAATGATGTGATCCCGTTGATCAAGTGACAACTCATGTCTATGGTTAGGAAACATAACCATCTTTGATCAATGAGCTAGTCTAGTAGAGGCATACTAGGGACACTCTGTTTTGTCTATGTATTCACACATGTACTAAGTTTCCGGTTAATACAATTCTAGCATGAATAATAAACATTTATCATGATATAAGGAAATATAAATAAAAACTTTATTATTGCCTCTAGGGCATATTTCCTTCAGTCTCCCACTTGCACTAGAGTCAATAATCTAGCGCACATCGCCATGTGATTTAATACCGATAGTTCACATCGTTATGTGAATAACACCCATAGTTCACATCGCCATGTGACCAACACCCAAAGGGTTTACTAGAGTCAATAATCTAGTTCACATCGCTATGTGATCAATACCCAAGAGTAATAAGGTGTCATCATGTTTTGCTTGTGAGAGAAGTTTAGTCAACGGGTCTGTCACATTCAGATCCGCATGTATTTCGCAAATTTCTATGTCTACAATGCTCTGCATAGAGCTACTCTAGCTAATTGCTCCCACTTTCAATACGCATCCAGATTGATACTTAGAGTCATCTGGATTTAGTGTCAAAGCTTGCATCGGCGTAACCCTTTACGACGAACTCTTTATGACCTCCATAATCGAGAAACATTTCCTTAGTCATCCAGTTACTACGGATAATTTTGACCGCTGTACAGTGATCTACTCCTGGATCACTATTGTACCCCCTTGACAAACTCATGGCAAGGTACACAACATGTTTGGTACACAACATGGCATACTTTATAGTACCTATGGCTGAGATATAGGGAATGACTTTCATTCTCTCTATATTTTTCTGCCGTGGTCTGGCTTTGAGTCTCACTCAACTTCACACCTTACAAGTCAGGCAAGAACTCCTTCTTTGACTGATCCATTTTGAACTACTTCAAAATCTGATCAAGGTATGTACTCATCGAAAGTCTTATCAAGCGTCTTGATCTATCTCTATAGATCTTGATGCCCAATATGTAAGCAGCTTCACCAAGGTCTTTCTTTGAAAAACTCCTTTCAAACACTCCTTTATGCTTTCCAGAAAATTCTACATCATTTCCGATCGACAATATGTCATTCACATATACTTATCAGAAAGGTTGTAGTGCTCCCACTCACTTCTTGTAAATACAGGTTTCACCGCAAGTCTGTATAAATCTATATGCTTTGATCAACTTATCAAAACGTATATTCCAACTCCGAGATGCTTGCACCAGTCCATAGATGGATCGCTGGAGCTTGCACATTTTGTTAGCACCTTTAGGATTGACAAAACCTTCTGGTTGCATCATATACAAGTCTTCTTTAATAAATCCATTAAAGAATACAGTTTTGTTATCCATTTGCCAGATTTCATAAAATGCGGCAATTGCTAACATGATTCGGACAGACTTAAGCATCGCTACGGATGAGAAAGTCTCATCGTAGTCAACTCCTTGAACTTGTTGAAAAACTTTCACAACAAGTCGAGCTTTGTAAACAGTAACATTACCATCAGCGTCAGTCTTCCTATTGAAGATCCATTTATTTTTGATGGCTTGCCGATCATCGGGCAAGTCAACCAAAGTCCACACTTGTTCTCATACATGGATCCCATCTCAGATTTCATGGCCTCAAGCCATTTTGCGGAATCTGGGCTCATCATCGCTTCCTCATAGTTCGTAGGTTCATCATGGTCCAATAACATGACTTCTAGAACCGGGTTGCCGTACCACTCTGATGCGGAACGAACTCTGGTTGATCTACGAAGTTGAGCATAAACTTGATCTGAAGTTTCATGATCATCATCATTAGCTTCCTCACTAAATTGTGTAGGAATCACTGGAACTAGTTTCTGTGATGTTCCACTTTCCAATTCGGGAGAAGGTACAATTACCTCATCAAGTTCTACTTTCCTCCCACTCACTACTTTCGAGAGAAACTTCTTCTCTAGAAAGGATCCACTCTTATCAACAAAGACCTTGCCTTCGGATCGGTGATAGAAGGTGTACCCAATAGTTTCTTTTAGGTATCCTATGAAGATTTACTTCTCCGATTTGGGTTCGAGCTTATCATGTTGAAAATTTCTCACATAAGCATCGCAGTCCCAAACTTAAAGAAATGACAGCTTAGGTTTCTCGTCAAACCATAGTTCATACGGTGTCATCTCCACGGATTTAGATGGTGCCCTATTTAACGTGAATGTAGCCGTCTCTAATGCATAACCCCAAAAGAGATAGTGGTAGATCGGTAAGAGACATCATCGATCGCACCATATCTAATAAAGTACAGTTATGACGTTCGGACACACCATTACACTGTGGTGTTCCAGGTGGCGTGAGTAGTGAAACTATTTCACATTGTTTTTACTGAAGGCCAAACTCGCTAACTCAAATATTTTACCTCTACGATCATATCGTAGAAACTCTTATTTTCTTGTTACGGTGATTCTCCACTTCACTCTAAAATTCTTTGAACTTTTCAAATGTTTCAGACTTGTGCTTCATTAAGTAGATATACCCATATCTGCTCAAATCATCAGTGAAGGTCAGAAAATAACGATACCCGCCGCGAGCTTCAACACTCATTGGTCCACATACATCTGTATGTATGATCTCCAACAAATCTGTTGCTTGCTCCATTGTTCCTAAGAACGGAGTTTTAGTCATCTTGCCCATGAGGCATGGTTCGCAAGCACCAAGTGATTCATAATCAAGTGATTCCAAAAGTCCATCCCTATGGAGTTTCTTCATGCGCTTTACACTATTATGACCTAAACGGCAGTGCCACAAATAAGTTGCACTATCAATATTAACCTTGCATATTTTGGCTTCAATATTATGAATATGTGTATCACCACGATCGAGATCCAACAAACTATTTTCATTGGGTGTATGACCATCGAAGGTTTTATTCATGTAAACAGAATAACAATTATTCTATGACTTTAAATGAATAACCGTATTGCAAAAAATATGATCAAATCATATTCATGCTCAACGCAAATGCCAAATAACATTTATATAGGTTTTACACTAATCCCGAAAGTATAGGGGGTGTCCGATGATGATCATATCAATCTTGGAACCACTTCCAACACACATCGTCACTTCACCTTTAACTAGTCTCTGTTCATTCTGCAATTCTCATTTCGAGTTAATAATTTTAGCAACTGAACCGGTATCAAATACCCAGGGGTTGCTATGAACACTAGTAAAGTACACATCAATAATCTGTATATCAAAATATACCTTTGTTCACTTTGCCATCCTTCTTATCCGCCAAGTATTTAGGGCAGTTCCACTTCCAGTGACCATTTCCTGTGCAGTAGAAGCACTTAGTTTCAGGCTTGAGTTTTAGCTTTGGGTTTCTTCATGGGAGTGACAACTTGCTTGTCATTCTTCTTGAAGTTCCCCTTCTATCCCTTTGCCCTTTACTTGAAACAAGTGGTCTTGTTAACCATCAACATTTGATGCTTTTTCATGATTTCTACCTTCGCCGACTTCAGCATCGCGAAGAGCTTGGGAATTCCTTTCGTCATCCCTTGCATATTATAGTTCATCACGAAGTTCTACTAACTTGGTGATAGTGACTAGAGAACTTTGTCAATTACTATCTTATCTGGAAGATTAACTCCCACTTGATTCAAGTAATTGTAGTACCCAGACAATCTGAGCACATGCTCACTGGTTGAGCTATTCTCCTCCATCCTGTAGGCAAAGTACTGTCAGAAGTCTTATACCTCTCGACACGGGCATGAGTATGAAATACTAATTTCAACTCTTGGAACATCTTATATGCTCCGTGGCGTTTAAAACATTTTTGAAGTCCCGGTTCTAAGCCGTAAAGCATGGTGCTCTTAAACTATCAAGTAGTCATCATACCGAGATTTTGTCAAAACGTTCATAACGTCTACATCTGCTCCTGCAATAGGTCTGTCACCTAGCGGTGCATCAAGGACATAATTCTCTGTGCAGCAATGAGGATAATCCTCAGATCACGGAACAATTCCGCATCATTGCTACTAACATCTTTCAACTTAGTTTTCTCTAGGAACATATAAAAATAAACGGGGAGCAACATCGTGAGCTATTGATCTACAACATAGATATGCTAATACTACGAGGACTAAGTTCATGATAAATTAAAGTTCAATTTAATCATATTACTTAAGAACTCCCACATAGATAGACATCCCTCTAGTCATCTAAATAATCACGTGATCCAAATCAACTAAACCATGTCCGATCATCACGTGAGATGGAGTAGTTTCAATGGTGAACATCTTATGTTGATCATATCTACTATATGATTCACGCTCGACCTTCCGGTCTCCAGTGTTCCGAGGCCATATCTGCATATGCTAGGCTCGTCAAGTTTAACCCGAGTATTCTGCGTGTGCAAAACTGGCTTACACCCGTTGTATTTGAACGTAGAGCTTATCACACCCGATCATCACGTGGTGTGTCGGCACGACGAACTTTCGCAACGGTGCTTACTCAGGGAGAACACTTATACCTTGAAATTTAGTAAGGGATCATCTTATAATGCTACCATCGAACTAAGCAAAATAAGAAGCATAATAAGATAAACATCACTTGCAATCAAAATATGTGACATGATATGGCCATCATTATCTTGTGCTTTTGATCTCCATCTCCAAAGCACCGTCATGATCACCTTCGTCACCGCCGCGACACCTTGATCTCCATCGTAGCATCGTTGTCGTCTCGCCAACTATTGCTTCTACGACTATCGCTACCACTCAGTGATAAAGTAAAGCAATTACATGGCGATTGCATTTCATACAATAAAGCGACAACCATATGGCTCCTGCCAGTTGCCGATAACTTTACAAAACATGATCATCTCATACAAAACCGTATATCTCATCATGTCCTGACCATATCACATCACAACATGCCCTGCAAAAACAAGTTAGACGTCCTCTACTTTGTTGTTGCAAGTTTTACGTGGCTGCTATGGTCTTAGCAAGAACCGTTCTTACCTACGCATACAAAACCACAACGATGTTTCGTCAAGTATGTGTTGTTTTAACCTTCACAAGGACCGGGCATAGCCACACTTGATTCAGCTAAAGTGAGAGAAACAGACACCCGCCAGTCACCTTTAAGCAGAGAGTGCTCATAACGGTGAAACTAGTCTCGCGTAAGCGTAAGCGTAATGTCGGACCGGGCCGCTTCATCTCACAATACCGCCGAAGCAAAGTATGACATGCTGGTAAGCAGTATGACTAGTATCGCCCACAACTCATTGTGTTCTACTCGTGCATATCATCTACGGATAGACCTGGCTCTGATACCACTGTTGGGAAACGTAGTATTTTCAAAAATTTCCTACGATCACGCAAGATCTATCTACTAGATGCATAGCAACGAGGGGGGGAGTGTGTCTACGTACCCTCGTAGAACGGGAGCGGAAGCGTCAAGTGATGCGGTTGATGTAGTCGAACTTCTTCGCGATCCAACCGATCAAGGACCGAACGTACGGCACCTCCGCGTTCAGCACACGTTCAGCTTGATGACGTCCCACGAGCTGTTGATCCAGTTGAGCTTCACGGGAGAGTTTCGCCAGCACGACGGCGTGGTGACATATATGATCTATCTACCGGCGCAGGGCTTCCCCTAAGCACTGCAACAGTATGACTCAGGTGTGTTTCTGTGGAGAGGGGCACCGCACGGCTAAAACAATTCAACTTGTGTGTCCTAGGGTGCCCCCCGCCCCCGTATATAAAGGAGCAAGGGAGAGGCCGGCCCTAGAGGGGGCGCGCCAAGTGTGGGGAGTCCTACTAGGACTCCCAAGTTCTAGTAGGATTCCCCTTTCCTTTCCGGAGTAGGAGAGAAGGAAAGAGGTGGAGAGGGAGAAGGAAAAGGGGGCTGCACCCCTTGTCCAATTCGGACAAGAGGGGGGGCGCCTCCTTCCTTTTGGCCTTTCTCCTCTATTCCCGTATGGCCCAATAAGGCCCATATACTCCGAAAAATACCCGAATCACTCGGAACCTTTCCGATGTCCGAATATAGTCATCCAATATATCGATCTTTACGTCTCGACCATTTCGAGACTCCTCGTCATGTCCCCGGTCTCATCCGGGACTCCGAACTCCTTCGGTACATCAAAGCTCATAAACTCATAATACCGATCGTCATCAAACGTTAAGCGTGCGGACCCTACGGGTTCGAGAACTATGTAGACATGACCGAGACTCATCTCCGGAAAATAACCAATAGCGGAACCTGGATGCTCATATTGGCTCCTACATATTCTACGAAGATCTTTATCGGTCAAACCGCATAACAACATACGTTGTTCCTTTTGTCATTGGTATGTTACTTGCCCGAGATTCGATCGTCGGTATCTCTATACCTAGTTCAATCTCATTACCGACAAGTCTCTTTACTCGTTCCATAATACATCATCTCGTGACTAACTCATTAGTCTTTTGCTTGCAAGACTTATTATGATGTGCATTACCGAGAGGGCCCAAAGATACCTCTCCGAAACTCGGAGTGACAAATCCTAGTCTTGATCTATGCCAACACCACGAACACTTTCGAAGACACCTGTAGAGCATCTTTATGATCACCCAGTTACGTTGTGATGTTTGATAGCACACAAGGTGTTCCTACGGTATTCGGGAGTTGCATAATCTCATAGTCATAGGAACATGTATGAGTCATGAAGAAAGCAATAGCAGTAAAACAAAACGATCATAGTGCTAAGCTAACAGATGGGTCTTTTCCATCACATCATTCTCTTAATGATGTGATCCCGTTGATCAAATGATAACTCATGTCTATGGTTAGGAAACATAACCATCTTTGATCAATGAGCTAGTCTAGTAGAGGCATACTAGGGACACTCTGTTTTGTCTATGTATTCACACATGTACTAAGTTTCCGGTTAATACAATTCTAGCATGAATAATAAACATTTATCATGATATAAGGAAATATAAATAACAACTTTATTATTGCCTCTAGGGCATATTTCCTTCACTTTCCCCTCTAGAAGACATGTGACTTCTCTCCTCTTTTAGTACCAAGCAACTGGGAGGACTAAGAACTAAGAAATTTCTCTCTCCCATAGGGTCTCTCTCTCCCTTTTTTGTAAGTAAGATTTTTAATGATCTCTCTCTCCCCCCTTTGACTTCAATTTCCAAGAAGGGCTCCTCTGGATTTTGAGTCAAGTAGGTTTGGTCCTTGAGTCATAGTACAAAGCAATATGTAGAATGTGATGCTGATAGAGGATAATAATTATTGAGTGGAGCTGTAACAAATATGCAGGATGCAAATGATAGAGTGTCTCCGCAATATTGAAATTGGTAACACCGAGTTGTTTCCTTTGGTGGCACCGAGATGGTTCGGTTTGACCGAAAGAGGCAAATCGGTGTGTCCGAGTTCAACACAGAGAGAACAATTTTCATCTCAGCTCACTAGGCAAATAAAATCTCACAAAGATTTGGAATTAACTAAAAGATTTGCAATGAATTGAATGCAGAGAGAAGAAAACAAATCTAGATGAAGTTTTTTCTTTGAAAGGGGAACAAGCATGCAAAATACAAATGCAAGAGCACAAAGAAACACTAGAGAACTTCATCTAGAATTGGTCGGCAACAAAGTCACCTATGTTAGACTATATTGATTTAGGAGTCAAGTGAAGACACTTGATCATAGGTCATACTCACCGTTTAATCTCAAAATGGGGTTCCCATTTTTTGTTTAAGCATTTTGATGTATTAACATCTTGTTGAGCTGCTTTGACCCATGACTTGGGGTAAATCTTCTCTAAGATGGAATGACATACCTTGGATGGTAGTGCTGATCTTGATCATGTAGTTGAACTTGTGTGGGATGCCCAAGGTTGATGTAGCTCATCATGAACTGGGAGCACCACTTGTAGTGGTACATCTACCTACATGGGTTAGTTTTGCAAGGAAGAGCACTTGTGTATCTAAAATGACAATCATGAATTTTGATACCGAATGAAATTTGGTATATAGAGATTGTCAAAGGATATGTTGAAGGGTTTCATGCTTCCTTTACCTCAACCACCATATTGTAGAGACTTGGTGATGTAGAGAATGCTCAAGAAGTGAGTGAGTTGCAATCTCATAGAGTTGGGCTTATCCAAGTACCTACAAGGGTTTGATAACATGCAAGGGTACAAGTATATTCAAGACATATGATCATCATCATAAGAGAAATATCAATGATTAGTGCAAGGCTCATGCCTTGCATGTATCCAAATGGAGTTACTACTCCAAGTTTGAGGCATCAATGATGTTCAATTCACGTCTCAAGTGGAAAAATGCTTTCTCATCAAGCGATTTGGTAAATATATCCGCCAATTGCTTATCATTACGAATATGTTTAAGATTGATGTCACCCTTAGCAACATGATCTCGAATAAAATGATGACGAACTTCAATATGCTTAGTTCGAGAGTGTTGCACCAGATTGTGAGCAATCTTAATAGCACTTTCATTGTCACAAAGCAATGGAACATGTTTCACATTATCCCATAATCTTTAAGAGTTTGGTCATCCAAAGTAATTGAGCACAACATGAACCTGTGGCAATGTATTCCGCTTTGGCGGTGGATAAGGATACTGAGTTTTGTTTCTTGGAAGACCAAGACACAAGAGATCTATCAGGAAATTTACAAGTACCCGAAGTGGACTTTCTATCAACCTTTTCACCAGCATAGTTCGAGTCGCAGTAGCCAACAAGAACAAAGGAGGACTCCTTATGATACCAATCCCAAAATTTGGTGTATGAATTAAGTATCTCACTATCCTCTTCACAGCCTTAAGATGACATTCTTTTGGGGCCGCTTGATATTATGCACACATGCATACACTTAGGATAATGTCGGGACGGGAGGCACATAGATATAACAATGAACCAATGATAGAACGGTAAACCTTTTGGTCAACCAGTTCGCCATCCTTTGTCAAGTCAAGATGTCCAATAGTAGGCATGGGTGTAGTCATACCTTTGCATTCTTGCATGTTGAACTTCTTGAACAAGTCCTTGGTATATTTCGGTTGACAAACAAAGGTACCCTCCTTAGTTTGCTTGATTTGGAAACCAAGAAAGAACTTGAGTTCACTCATCATAGACATCTCAAACTTCTCCGCCAATAGCCTTCCAAACTTTTCACTAAAATGGGGGTTAGTAGAACCAAATATGATATCATCAACATAAATTTGGCACACAAATAATTCACTATTAACTCTTTTAGTAAAAAGTGTTGAGTCAATTTTCCCAATTTCAAAGCCTTTTTCAATAAGGAACTTGGTCAAGCATTTATACAATGCTCTAGGAGCTTGTTTAAGACCATAAAGAGCTTTGTGAAGTTTGTAAACATGATTAGGTTCTTGGGATTAACAAAGCCGGGAGGTTGTTCAACATAAACTTCCTCCTCAATTTCACCGTTGAGAAAAGCACTTTTAATGTCCATTTGGTATAAAGTGATATCATGGTGATTGGCATAAACAAGTATGCGTATGGACTCAAGTCTAGCAACGGGGGCAAATGTCTAACCGTAATCCATACCTTCGACTTGAGTGTAGCCTTGGGAGACGAGACGGGCCTTGTTGTGTACAACATGTCCATCTTCATCTTGCTTATTGCGAAACACCCATTTTGTACCGATGATGTTTTGGTTGTGGTCGGGCTTCTCAACCAATGTTCAAACTTGGTTTCTCTTGAAATTATGTAGTTCCTCATGCATAAAGTTCACCCAATCCGGATCATCAAGAGCATCTTCAACCTTCATAGGTTCAAGGTTAGATATGAAAGAATAGTGTTCACAAATGTTAGCTAAGCGAGATTTGGAGCGAGTGATTCTCCCGGTTTGGATATCATCGTAGATTTGCTTTACGGGATGATCTCTAGAAATTCTTGCTCTAACTTGTGAGAGCTTTTGTTTGGGTCGGGGTGGAACATCCTCTTCATCATCTTGTTCTTCCTCTTGGCCTTCTTTGTTGTTGGTGTTGTCGTTCTCTTGTCGAGGTGTAGAAGGAGGTTGATTAGGTTCATGTTTGTGTACTTCCTCGTTTTCTCTATCTTGGTGTGTCCCACTTGTGGATGCCTCCGTGTCAACTCTTGGTTCACCTTGTCGTGAGGTAGAAGCTTCCACTTGGACGGACAAGGTACTCTCCATCATCTCCGTTGGATGGATCTTGCTAATAGACAAGTCTTGGATTGCTTCTGAAGGATCTTTGTCACCTACATCAATTGGCAATTGCTCTACTTGCCAGCCGTTAGATTCATCAAACTTCACATCTACCATCTCTTCAACCTTTCGGGTGAAATTGTTGTAGACATGGTAAGTGTGAGAGTTTGATCCATAACCGAGTAGGAAACCTTCATGAGATTAAGGAGAAAACATCGAACGACGATGCTTATCAAGAATATAACACTTTGATCTGAATACTTGAAAGTATCCAACTTGGGGTTTGTTACTGGTGAGAAGCTCGCATGCCGTCTTGCCGAGAAGTTTGTGAAGATATAGACGATTTGTAGCATGACAAGCTATCTCGACCGCTTCCGCCCAAAAGTGTCTTGGCGTCTTGTACTCATCAAGCATCGTTCTCACCATTTCGGTGAGAGTCTGATTCTTCCTCTCAACAACTCCATTTTGTTGAGGTGTGTATGTAGCAGAAAACTCATGTGAAATCCCTTCTTCGTCAAGAAAGGTATGCACATTTGCGTTCTTGAACTCCATTCCATTGTCACTGTGAACCTTCTTGATCTTCACTTCATATTGGTTTTGGGCCTTCCTATCGAAGTTCTTGAAGATCTTTTGGACCTGCGATTTATCATCAAGAAAGAACACCCACGTAAATCTTGAAAAATCATCAACAATGACCAATCTGAAAGAGTTACCACCGAGACTCTTGTAAGCATTGGGACCAAAAAGATCCATGTGAAGTAGCTCAAGTGGTCTTCTTGTAGTCATGATGTTCTTCACGGGATGACTTCCTCCAACTAGTTTTCCTGCTTTACAAGCACTACAAAGTCTATCCTTGTCAAATATAACATCTTTAACACCAAGGATATTATCACCTTTAATAAGCTTATCAGTATTTCTCATGCCGACATGACCTAACGTTCTATGCCACAACCAACCTTTAGAAGATTTAGCAATAAAACAAGTGCGAGGTTGGGTTTCTTAGTGAAGTCAACAATGTATAGGTCACCTCTACGAATGTCGGTAAAGACCAAATTATGATTATCTCTACGAAACACTTGGCAATCAACATGAGTGAATTGCACATTTAAACCAAAATCAGCTAATCTAGACACGGAAAGAAGATTATATCCGAGAGATTCTATAATCATGACATTCTTGATACATCTATCATTGGAAACTGCCACCTTACCAAGGCCAACAACTTTACCCTTAGAGTTGTCATCAAACATGTCCTTATCTCCAGTCATATGATCCGTGCATCCACTATCAAGCACCCATTCCTTTCCTCCGGCTGCATAACCACGAAGATTAGCCATAAGACCAAAATGTCTCATTTGTTCATCAAGGTCAAAGTCACTATCATCATCCTCATCATAATAATCATGTTCAACATTGTCTTGAGGTAGATAAACACCTAGAGAAAGTAATTCATTAGTTAAGTGATCATGAAAATGTTCATCTTTATGAATTCTAGTGACTTTTGAGATGATATTACTAATGATTCCTACATTTCCTTTGGCACACATAAGGTCACGAAGTTCAAATAAACATTCATCAAATTTGGGATCACTAGAGTTCATCTTATTCAAAGCAATGGACTTTTAAAGGATCACATCTAGATTTTTCAAAGACTATTTCATAAATCGTTCCTCAAGGAATCTCCATATAGTGTAGGGACATTTGAAAGTAGGTAAGCAAACAAGCAAATTTCTAGCTAATCCTCTAGTGATAAGATCAACAGTTCTTAGATTTCGAATCATGTCAAGTTTCTCATTGGAAGTAGGATTCCAAGCATCAATGGGGGGCACACAAGGACTAACAATATACTTGTTCAAATGTTATTCATTGAAGATCTCAAGCATTTCAGTTTTCCATTCCTTATAAAATTCTCCATCAAGCATAGGCACTCTATGTGTAATACTACCAATCGTAGACTCATCCATCTTCCTCCAATGGTGATTAACCCAAAGAAATGGAGACCAAAGCTCTGATACCAATTGAGAGGATCGAAGAAGAGGTGTCTAGAGGGGGGTGATTAGACACTCAACAAGAAAAGTAGCAGTTTTTTAAGTTATTTGAGTTGAGGTAGAGTTTTTAGCATAATTTTAAGCATTCATAATACATTTCAAGCAAGCATGCCAAGAGTGTATGAGCAGCGGAAAGTAAAGCATGCAACTTGCAAGAAAGTAAAGGGATGGGATTGGCGTGTGAAACGCAATTGGAGGCATGGATGTTTTGGCATGGTTCCGATAGGTGGTGCTATCATACATCCACGTTGATGGATACTTCAACCCATGAAGGGTAATGGCTGCACGAGTCTACGGAGGGCTCCACCCACGAAGGGTCCACGCAGAAGCAACCTTGTGTATCCCACCATGGACATCGCCCACGAAGGACTTGCCTCACTCGGGTAGATCTTCCGGAAGTAGGCGATCTCCTTGCCGTTACAAACTCCTTGGTTAAACTCCACAATCTTTTCGGAGGTTCCCAAGTGACACCTAACCAATCTAGGAGACACCACTCTCCAAAAGGTAATATATGGAGTGTTGATGATGAACTCCTTGCTCTTGTGCGTCATAGGAAACTCGGTGGGACTGGATATGAAAATCGGCAAGTCCAAGTTTGGCATTTTGGTTGAGGACATATGTGGATATGAGAAAGTGGTTGACGGCTTTGGAGCGTATCACTAAGCACTTTGAGCAAGCAAGCCATTAAGCAACACCTCATCCCCTTTTAATAGTATTGGCTTTCCTATGGACTCAATGTGATCTTGGATCACCGAAATAGAAAGTGTAGAGTCCTGAGCTTTGAGCTTTTGCCAATCTACTGTCCTTAGCATCTTGAAGGGGTTCCACATCCTATTGTCCATGCCACTCCATTGTTGAAGTCATCTGAAATATAATAGGTAAAAGTATTAGTCTAACAAGAGATATGTTGACATTAATTACCTAAATCACCCAGGGAGCACTTGTGCCTGATGACTGGAAGCGGGCGACTGCGACCCGCAGATGATGCATGCGACG